>ML791829.1:24871-88981 GCA_009831015.1 Picea engelmannii
GTGGTTATAACCACCTTTAATATATTATGGGGCCTCTTTAATATATTATGGGTCCGACTTCTTATTTAGCCTATTACAATTAGGGCTTGATCAATCCACAAAAGGGGATTTGGTCATTTACAGTACCTGACATGATCAATCCACAAAAGGGGGTTGATCTAATCAATAATAAATATTTTTTATCTTTATCCACAAAAGGGGATAAGAATATCCTTTGCAATTACACAATATTTTAACACAATGGAAAGGCCCTAGCAATTATCTTCAACAAATAAAATGGATTCTTGTCATAACCTAGTAGGGACTTAAAATAGGGACACCAACATGTGTTTATTTCCTAGGGTTTAATCCAACAAATTTCATTAACAAAATGCTAATAAAAAAAAATACTATAATCATTCAAATAAAGGAAGTGTTACAGAAATTCACTTACATTCACCAAGTATCATCAATGCCAAACACTAGTTGTAAACCTTCCACCAAGAAAATGCCAAAAATAACCAAAATACGCCTCCTTCAACAAGTGCGCACTAGTAATTTCAGCCAAAACCCTTAAAGAGGGCGCAAATTTCAGACCTCACACAAGTGTGAGTCAAAGATCATGAATAAAAGAGAGTTTTATCTCTCTTACTTATACAGTGTAAATGACCTTAATTAATTTGTAGGTCACAAAAGGTCGACATGGGAAAAAACACATAATAATATTGTTTTACATTAAATGTCATAATCAAACCCTAAATCAAGCAAAAATGAGGACGTCCTGCCCTTTTAGGGTGACATTATCCCTTTCTAGAGAAATGTCGACCTCCTGGAGAAAAACGTTAGGACTCCTTGGGCCTACGGAACAAGCCACATGTGCCACAACTGCCTCCCAAAACCTCCACAAATGTTGGATAACGTCATGAATGTCCTAGGTGACATCATGGCCTTCCAAGGCCAATGTTCTGGTGGAGAAGGCACAACCCCCCTGGGTATAGGTCTACTCAGTTGCCTCTGGTGGAACGTCCTCCTCTTCCCCAGTGCAAACCCTCTTACCTATCTCTGCCCCCTGTTGGGGTCTCAGCATCCATTTGGTGGGCTCTCATCCCCATGGAGGTCTGAACTAATCATATCCCCATGTGTACCTGTCCAATATGGTACATGTTCATCGGGTATGATCATGCACATCAATAGATATGGACCCCATGGGATCACAAGTCACAGGGATCATAGTAATGTCAATCACATCTAATCATCAATTTTATTAAACATGTGCATAAAACCCCTTTTACTCAGTCAAGTGCTCAAAGACATTATACAAATATGCAAGCCAAGTTTGGAGGAAGTGAAGGGGCATCCTATTGGGCTAATTCTCACTAGATGTGGGATGTTTCCGGGAGAAATCAAATCCAATTCATGTTAGTGGGTGAGGTGGAAAAGGGATGTCTAGACAAGGGGTGCAGAGATAGTAGGGAAATGCACAGCTTACTTGTGGGTGCCTCTGTAGAGGGTGAGTTGCACCTGTCCTGGATGCAAATGTTTCCAAGCCCATTCATGCCTTTTATCTTTATTCTTTATTGCTTTTTCTTTCAAGAAGCTAATCAGGGGACACTACCCTAGCGTGGTGACCAGTGGTGGCAATGTTACCCACAAGCACTTTCACGGAAATGAGAAGGTTGGCTCGTGATGAGACCCCCTTTCCTCTTACTAGGTCTTGTTTTTATTATTTTTTATGGGTCCCTTTGTTTCTTGCTAAGAATCCTTTTACTCCTTTCTCGAGGATCCTTGGGTGAAGCATCTCGAGGTTTTGTTTTTAGGATTTTATATTTTTCCAGCTGCTTTTACCCTCTGGGCCTTTAGCCCCTTCTTCCCACATGGTAAGGTGCAACCCTTAAATATTTGGCTAACCCAATGCTCGAACCAGTGTAATGGGATGGATGAGCAGGAGAAAGATGGAAAGTGGTAAGTATGATGGGAGTGGATGATGAATTTTTGCAAATGTGTTGAACCTGCATAGAATAGATCTAGCTAAACAATAATACACACCTTTGTAGAGAGAATTGTAGAAGGAAGAAGAAGGAGAGAAAGAATGGAAGAATTCTTATTAACCGTTATAAATAATGAATAATTTACACATGATATACTCTGTATAACTCAATGAGTTCGACTTGAGGTGAACCAAATCACCATAGTGGTGGCCTAGAGTGATCTGGACACACACCAGCAGTTATGGGAGTGAACTGCCACCTATTCTAGTCTCTCAGGCAGTTACGGGAGTGAACTGCCACCTAGTTAAGTTAACTAGTCAACTAGTCTTGAGTTAACTGACTCAACAGAAAGTAGTGAGGAGTTAACTCAAGGAATCAAGGCTAATGCACCACTATGGTGATGATACCAAGGCAAGGTCGAATTAGCATGGTGATGATCCCAATGTTGCATGGTGATTATCCCAATGCAACATCTAAACTCAACTCAACTAGTCAAACTGAAGTGTGAACTGAAAGAGAATATTCTCCACATAGAATATTCTCTCCTAAAATATAGGAGACTGATAATGACTAATTATGACTAATAAACAAATAAAAACCTTAGGAAAAAGAAATCCTAGGTGTGTGTGAAGTAACTCCAACACGTTTCATCAATCCCCCCAGTGGAAACTCAAAACCTATGGGCACAAGCTTACTAGGGCATCCTGTCATTCCCCCCAGACATGGTCAAGTGGATAAATATAAGATCCAAGCACCCGTTAGAAAAAAAATAACTAAATCCACATATTCAAAGGTTTTGATGATCAGAATGACACATGCCATGATACCCGGACTCATTACCTCATGGAGAAATATCCATCTCTGCTATAGGACCAAGCCAAGGTGATGGATGTTGTTGCTGCTAACAAGGTGGAGGCGCTAAAGAAAAGAAAATATGGGCCCTCCAGGGCCATGATCAAGTCAATCTGGCTCTCTGTACTCCATGTCTAGGAACTGTGGGCCTCAAGACATCATCTCCATAGTTATCCCTAAACTGGGGGATAACAGGGCCTACCACCCTAAATAGAAAGAGATATCCTATAGAGGTGACAGTGATAGGATAGTCTCCAGTTACATCAGTTTTCCTTCTTTTACCTTTCCTTTACTTCCAAGTACAAACTGTACGATAACAGGGACCATTTTCCAAGGTACCCAAATCTCAACACTCCCTCTTACCGAGGAAAGTGCTCGTCGCCACCAATCTCATCCTTGCAGTGGACATGGTTGCCTCCTGGCATATACTCGGTGAGTATGGTTGTACCCTGATCACTGAAAGTAGTCAACATAGATCTGCTCAATATGTGTGATCTATAAATGGAAGTGTCTCTCCACCTATCCAAGATCACCTAGATCTTGGCATCACACCAAAGATCTCCACCTTGGTCTCGCACCAAGGATTTCTACCTCCTTCCATCTTGCCAACGGTCACTACTCTTGGAATCTCACCAAGAGTCACTCTCTTAGCATCTCACCAAGAGTCTCCCCCTCTCGGTATCTCACCTAGAGTACCTAGATATCGGTATCTCACCAAGACCCTCAACTTGGCCTCTCTCCAAGTAGCTTCCACTTGAAGTGGATCTAGAACCTGATCTACCTGTCTCTGAAGCCAAGTGAGGCTCAAGCCTCTATGGTGCCATGTCACTCCTCCTCATCAAACTCTGATGCTTTGAAGTTGTAGCACCAACTCTCTATCTACTCGACAACTCTGAAACTGAAGCTATCCTGGGTGGACTAGTCACCCACTTTGATGGTGTCCAAGGAAACTGAGTCTGATCTCCCTCTAAATCATTGATGTGAGTCAGTCGGTCCTCCTCAACTCTATATCCCCATCTAATGTTGGATGGTGTAATAGTATACAAAGTAGTCACGAATGCACACTCTCTCGAAACTTCTCATCAAACTCAATCTCCTATGTTGTCGTTGCTGACACATCATGTTGCTTCTTCTTCTTCTTGGGGCATTTTCATGCATAGTGACCCATCTCTCCACAACTAAAACATCTCATTGTGCTCATGTCTCTCTTCTTCCCACTGCTGCTCTCTCCTCCCTATGGTGGGGCCCCAAACGTGGGACCCTACCGACCTCCCTAGATGGTCTTCTTCTTTCCCTTTGTTCAAAGAGCAAGGTCCTCATCACCCTGACCTGACTATTGTTGTTGTTGTCCAGAGGCATCTGCTACAATTCTAGTCTCCTCCTGGATGAAGTCATCCCACATCCTCTCTCATGTAGACATAACCTCTCTGGAAACAATGTTGCGAACAAATGGAGCCCAAGGTTTGGTAAAGTTGTTCAAATCTTTCCTCACCATAGAGTTGGGGTTCACCACCTCTCTGACAACTCCAAGCTTGTCTCTGATATGGGTGTATCTACCAAGGAAAGAATTAACTGACTCATCCTCGAGCATGTGAATGCACCTCAGTTGATCATGAAGAACCAACTTTCAGTTCTCATTAGAGATCTCATACAACTTGCATAGAGATGTCCACATATCATATGCATAAGTCTTCCCAGTCAAGTGGGGAATGATATGATCCTGCACTACATCACATATGGTCCTCTTTTCCTTGTTGTTCCTCTTCCTGAACTCTGCCACCAATATGGGAATAGAAACAGGAATAACAGGAACATGCACCTCAACTATACCCCATAGTTCGAGGTCCTCTAAGACAAAGATGATCCTTGCCTTCCAAGGCGACCAATTTCTAGCCCCAGCTAGCATGTCCTCCACATACATCTAAGATACTAACATGTCTTCCAAACTGCACTCCAACTTATGCTCAAACTGCAAAGGAACGTTGCCTCACTCCTGTCAACACATGTCTGAAAAGAGGCAAGCGAACTCCAACCTCACTCTTAGCAATATAGGTGTGAAAAGAGACTGATGAAAACTATCCACAACTGCTCAACTATCCTCTACAAAAATCTGCCCACAAGAAACCACTGAAAAATGTCAATGGTTGTCCAAAAAAATATGCCAAGAAGATGTATATAACAGTCAACTCATATGTTGTCCAAACTACTCAAAAATCAGCCACCTCGGCTCTGATACCATGAAGAGTTTCCAGGTCCTATCAAGCTACCAACTAGGTTTGTCTTTGACCTCAAGTTGGATCTAAGTTTCAATTGTCTAACAATGGTTTGTTGTTGTTTTAGGACAACAAATTGTTCAGTAACTTCTTGTTGATTTGTTATGGTCATATTCTCAATTTCAGGTGCTCTAGCATATAGTTTTAGTCACCAATTGTTAGCACATGCATACTAAAATAAATGTAACACACCTAGAGATCTTTACAGCTGAAAATAAAGCAGTTCTACACTCTAAAACACATGAAATTGTACACAGGTATTTTTGGTCAACATGACCCTCGATAAAACCCCCCCGGAGAAAACTAGTTTGGAATATATGTCTATATATGAGGAAAATAGATGGTGGAATACAGAAAGTACAAAATATAGATGAACATGTTACAATAGCAACTTGATCCAAGTTGAAATACAAGTCCAAAACAAGGAAGAGTGCCCTCGGATGGTGTGCCCCTCAGAAATGTTGCCAAGACCACTGAAATGAAGCCAGATGCCAAGTGGAATCTTTGATCTAGAAACCCCTCCATAGTACTCTGATACTGATGAGTAGCCTCCCTCTGAAACAAACCTCACTGCAATCTGAGCTCTCTAAGTACTCCCCACTGATGGTGCGCCCTCTTCCTAAAGTGCGCCCTCCTCAGAAATGGAATCTCCCCACTAAATAAACTGGGTACTAAGCCTGTTGACTCTCTCTATGAAAGGAGGCGCCCAAGATTTCCTCTCCCAATGCCTGAAACCTCATCCTCTTGGTCTCTCTCAAACTCAAGGAGTGAACAAATGAGTGAATGGCCTCTCCTTGGCCTCTTGCTCCCTCCTTTAGGATGCATAAGGAAACCTAAGAATTGGGTGGATGAGATCATCTCATCTCATCCCTAATCAATGGTTGAGATCATATCAACTAAATCTCAAATCAAAAACCACTTTACTTAAGTTTCCATAGTTCCCACTTTGTGTCTATTAATTCACCCACTTAGTGAATTAATTGTCACTTTAGGCTAAAATGACAAAATTTCACTTTTAAGTTAAATCTTCTAAGTCAAAGTGAAATTAGACATAAAGTACATAGTACAAGGTACAAAGTATTTCCCTCATATGTTTAGAATCTCACAAACACAAGGGGACCACTTTCCAAGGTACCCAAATCTCAACAGTGCATCGCTTTGAGGCTTCTTTATTGCTTGGAGTTTGTGGTTGTATATGCCAGTGAAACATCCCCTTGAGTTGTGCATCCTTTTGGAGGCACTCTTGTTTGGGATAGTTGGCTTGATGTGTTGTGGTTGTACTTTCTTTTGAGCAATATCTTCTTAACCTGCACATTCATATTCATTTCAAGATTAGTGTCTAGTGAGTTGCTTTGTATCTTGCTTTGTCCATTATTGTATCATTGTATTATCATTGTTGTATCTCTTATTATTCTTTAAATTCTTTAACTTTGTAGATAGTTGTAAATCTTGTATCTAGTAATTCATCTTGTAATCTAACTGTAATATTTTGTAAAACATAACCCTTTAACTTAGTTGACCCTATTACCCAACCTTAGGCACTAGTATTAGTTAACCTGGGGAAAGGTTTTTTTTTTTTGCATTGAAAGTTTGCATTTGCATTGTTGAATCTCATATAGGCTAGATCCCCCTAGACCTTTAACCAATGAAAATTAACTCCTAGAAAACATCTAATAACTCACACAATAACTAGGGTATACCCCCCTTGGATTCCCTAGGAGTAAGCCTAGACAGAAGGAGTTCAAGTCGAGGTGACAGTGGGCTTGAACTTAGACATTGTGTATCCGAGGACACACTAAGTGGACAGAGACTTAGTCCACATTTGCAAGTGTGTATGAGGACAGAAACAGCCCCAAAGAGATGGTGCGCAACTTGAAGGTAGAATGCCCAAGAACAGATACACAACTTTAAAGATAATCGAAAATGAAAGTAAATATGCCCAATGTAAAAGCAAAGTACTTGGAAATGAAAATGCTAGTGAAGTAAACCCATAAATATGTAAATGCCTTGAACAACAAAGCTTTCACAACTAAAGATAATTGAAATGTAAAGCACACGTGTTGTGAAAGTGTTGTAAGTAAATTTTAGGTGAATTTTAGAGTCTCTCTTTGATTGGGGAGGTTAAGGTTTTAAGATGCAAGCCTAGAATATGTGTCTACCCCCTAGAATCTTACTCATTTAGCCAAAATGATTGTTGGGTGCTCAAGAAGAAGGGAAAACAAGGCCCTTCCCTAGTTCCATAGGTCAACCCGGAATACTTGGTCACTCAACCATGGGGGGACACCTAGTGCCGTGAAGTTGTTCCCGACTTAGCACCCCTTGTAGTCTCCACAAGAACCCTTTTTGGTGAAGAAAATTGTACCAATCTTGGGTGCCTAATTAGACTAGATAAATTCCTTCCCATTTTAGGCTACAAGATATGATTAACTTAAAGAAAATAGATTGCAAAGTAGATTGATTCCCAACTTAAGATGCAAGATAATGTCACAATAAGATTGTTGCCAACTTAAGAAAGATATAACAAGATAAGATAACTTTGCAACTTAAAGAATTAAAAGAAAAGACTACTTCGGGAAATATTAACAAGATGAGATATTAACAAATTAAACTAGAAAGCAAGCCTTACGATATAGCATGGGTTGGCTAAGTCAAACCTCTTTGCTAGGTGTAGGCAAAATAAATCAATGCAATGTAAATAATAGACTTGGAAAGTAAAATAGAAAGCTCCTAGCCACTCAAACTTGTCTTAAGGACAAGTGGGGAAAACAATAACTAAATAAAACACTTTGCAACCTCAACAAAGGCACAAGGAGGAGGACAAGACTACCGGTTTTGTGTCAAAGTGGGAGAATGAAATTAAAAGGATTAACTTGAAAGGAAAGCAAGAAACCTAGGATCTCAACCTTGTCTTAAGGACAAATGGGGCAAAGAATTGAAATGCATGGAACAAAAAATTAATTTAACTTCCTAGCCTTACGATTTTGCATGGGTGGCTAAGCCAATCCTCTTTGCAAGGTGTAGGCAAACAAATTAACTAATTGCAAAAAATTAAAATACTTGAAGAAAAGCAAGCCCAAGAGACTCTCTTTGGGCTGCTTACAATGAAGAAATAGAGAAGAGAAGAAGTGGGTATCCAAACCCTTACTTGGGAGGTTCTTCTTGGGTGTTTTATGGCCCCAAATGGGAAGCACCTCCCCTTTTTGGGCGAAAACTTGCAGAAAATCAACAAGCAAAAGCTTGTTGGAAATGCTACAAAACCAACATAAAACTTCAGAAATTTTATGTTGGTTAAAACAGAAATTTTATATGTAAAAATTAGCAAGTAAATGTATGAATTTTAACCTATTTCAGAACAAAAAAATGCCCAACAAGTAGGAAAGAATAGTGAATGAAACAGAAAATAATAAGAGGTTTTTTGTGGTTGAAGAGACAAATTTCCAGATCTGAAATTTGCTCTCTCCAACCCTTGGTGACCTGCAAAATATGATATATAGCTACAGAAAAAGAGAGGAGGTGAGTAGATTAATATGAAATCACAAAATACTTTGAAATAACAATAAGAAATAACTCACTTAGATCTATAGCAATACTAGCATAAATCTATCCAAGCAAAATAATTTGCTTGGATCTCCTAATCTTGATCTATAAACAAGAAACTCACAAATAAAAACCAAAACAGATATCACCTCACTGTAGCTCAAGATTGGCACCAAGAATACTCCCAATGCATACCATGTATCCTCCAAAGATTTTCTATTATTCAGAGGAAAAAAAAAGTTGTTGCAAATACTTGCAGCAAGCTTTAGAAAAGAGGAGCAAAATGGGAGAGAGAGATTAGTGGGAGATATTTGGGCGTAATAAATTTACTCTGAGAATAGATTTCAAGTGAGGGAGGGGTGGGCATTGTTTTATACATGGGAGGCAAGAGAGACCCCTCTTGTATGAGCTCCAAGTGTCACTCACCCAAAAGAAATGATCATCTCAAGGGGGGCGCACTTTTAGGGTTTTAGTCATCTTAGGGTTTGAGGGTTGAGGGTGTGAGAAGGGGGAACACCTTTTTGACTTGTCAAACATCAAGTTAGGAGCTTAGGAGGGTGCACTTAGGGACTTAGGTGTTTTCCTCCATTAATTTTTTACTTTGGCTAAGTCAACCACCAAGGGGGGCGCACTTTTCCTAGGGAGATGGTGAGTTGAGGTTGTGGCTAAGCAAGGGGGGTTGGGTTAAGTTAGAAAATTGATTTTCTAACTTAGGAAAAGGATTAGGAATCATCTCCCACTCTTTCTCAAGTCTTTTTGCTCATTTTACAATTTTTGGCATTTTTTACATAGTCAAATTAAGCAATTAAATTAATGACTCGAGACTGACTGGGACTCCTCATGGACAATGACCTAGAAAAACTTGTCTAATTGAGTTGAAACTTGGTCCAAGGGTGTAGGGAGTCTCATTTCATTTCTTTTGAGTACTCACACCCCTATCAAAATCCCCTAGGAGCCTAGTTTTTACGTTTTTACATCAATTTTAATTAAAATTACCATTAAATGGATAATTTTAAAAAAATAAAAACATAAAACTACTTAGACTCGACGGAATTACGCAAGACTCTAGGATATGTCTAGAATGGTAATTTACAATATTCCTAGACCCTAATCACCCATTGGGCTCGATCATTAGAACGTCTTTCACCACTTTGGAGGATTATTGTGAGTGAAAAACTCGAGGGTAATTAAAATGGTTGGTTAGGCCAGATTAATTATCTGAGGATAAAAAACACTCGAAGAAAGGACTTCCCTAATGATAGATTCCTATGAAACTAACCTAAAATATGATTTATGCTGACTCATTACATTATTATCCCACGCAGGGGAGCGGAAATTCCGATTACAAAAAGACGTGCCGGAGGAAAAAACTACCCTGTAGAACCAGAACGTCTTCAACTTTGTCGCACCATCAGGTACATACCTTCACGGAACATGGATTTGACCCCTAGTCGAAATAGGTGGTCAACACCGCCCAAACTAACAAACCTTGTAAGGATGCTTTTGGAGATAAGCACAACACGGGAAATGCACCACTGTCACCTTAGCACAATCTCCCCATCACTTTAGGCCAACTCCTTAAATCCACGAGGGGTATCCCAATCCTTGGAAGCAACCTATATAGTACCTTTCGATAGCTCACGATACAAGTCACTTCAAGCTACATACCTCAATATATGTTAGATAGACCAGTGCCTTAGTAGCCAAATCATAAATGCCTTAAGAATATTCAACCAAGGGTTAGGGAAATAAATACTGAAATATAAATAAGGTTAGGAGATAATAAATGAGTATTGAGATCTGAAATTAGTATTCTACAACAGAAGTATAAATCAGCAACAAGAAGTCACTCTTTAGATGAAAAGAAAAGTACCTTTAACCGCTCAAGAGTGAGATCTAATTGCACAAATCAAGAGTGAATGATATACATGAGTTATACCTTGATTGTATGTTGTAAAATGGACTAGCTTGCTTCTATCCAACAATTCCATAATCTGATAAATGATAAAAACACAGAAAATGCAGATTTTGGGTGAGAAAAAGAACCTCAGGAGTGCCTAAAAGCACTTAGAATGATGAACCTTGGGTACTTTAGCAAGGGAAATGAATAAAATATGAAAAAATAGCCCAGAAATGATTAAATGCAATTACAAATGAATAATAACAATGAAATTAGCTCAAACTTGCAAAAATAAATGGTGAATCCCCCTAGGGTTTCGCCAAAAATCTCCAAAATGAAATATAATGGAAATGAATCGCTTAGGAGATAGATTTCACCGTTAGAATGTGTTAGATATGCTTTATAAACAATCCACAAGTGAAATATAAGGTAGGGTAGGTTTAGAATGCACCTTTTAGGGTTAAACCCTAGCTTTAGGGTTTCACCAATTATGATTTTTATTGTTGTAATTTAATTTCTAGAATTAGTAAACACCTTAAATCAGCCACAAAATGTTAGATACAACCTTGAAGCACAATACCAATAGGGCCGATTTGCCTTCTTAGGGTTAGAAATTAACAATGAAGCATAAACCCATGGATGAAAATGTCTAGAAAATGAAAGTAAACCGTTAGCTTTACTCTAGACAATGAAATAAATATTTTTGACAGCTTATCTTTTATATTTTTTGTGTTTTTGTATTTTATATGGTAGGAAAATAAAAGAACTAATTTTTTAGGGTTTTAATGGTTGGTTGTTGGAGTTAAGCTCAATGCCTTGTTTCCACTTAGGGATTATGGAGTTAAAAAGTATGCCCCTCTAAGAAGTGGTTATCCAGGTTTATGGATTAGAATGAAACTAGGGCCACAAGGATAGTAGTCTCTTATTTAATCAAGACAAACCATGAAAACCAAGGCCCTACAAGAAGGGTTTCCCCAAGGGAATAGCCTTCACCAACAAGATCAACAAAATACTTGAAAAGAATACTTAAAACCCTTGCCAAGGAGTATAGAACTAATCAAGACAAGAGATAGGCATTTACCAAACCGTTTTAGGGAAGAAGGAAGAGATACAAAGTTACAAACCCTAGATGTCCTCCCTCCAAGTAGTTGATAACTCCTCAATGGATCGATCTTTCTAGTTTATGTAGAATCTTGAATCATTTCACAATAGCCTTTAAAAATACCAAGAAGAATAACCAAGAAAGATAGAGCTCCAAGAATTGACACCAAGAAAACACTAAGTAAATATTTCTATTAAATGGCTCCAATAATGATCTCCAACAATTCACAACAATTTGGAATGAGAGGAGTGTCTTTATTTATATATGAGGCTCACAACTCCTTCCCATTCTTTATTCCCTAAATCTAGGCTAACAAAATAAAGTGAAAGTGACTTGTCATCCACATAACTTGGAGACWAAGTCAAAMTACAATTAAAAGATGTTACATRTGCTAGAAACCCTCATAAAAGAGGTGATGWCACCTCAAAGAGAATCGATTTTCCCTTAGATGCTTAACATTCCCATAAAAAATGCTTCAAAACATATTTAGGAATCCTCCCAAGCAAGTAAAGCTCCAACGTTTCTCTCCTCCAAGTGGAACGTTCTCATGAAAGTGAGGGGAATGACTTCAAAAGGGGATGACATCCACGAAATGTGCTTTAAAATTGTTCAAATAGTGCCCATAAATTCTTGAAATATGTCTCCAAAGCATGACCATATCCATGTATAAGGTCAAGGCACCTCCATGAAGCATGGGAGTGACTCTTCAAGTCAAAAAATGGGTTATAAAACCCCCAACGACAAGAATGATGTCAAAATAATGGATCAACTCTCACATTATGTGAAGACATCTCCAAATCATCAAATCACCTTAAGTGAGTACCAAGTCATATCTTCAAGGCGAAACATCATTTAGTGACCTCCACATCATCCAAGTGTGCTCCAAATAACCCCACCACTGTCATAAAGTGTCCCAAGTGAGGTCGACCCCCTTTAGTGAGCAAAAACACTTTTAAAAGGTGTCAAAGGAGAGGGACGTTTTGGCATCTGACACATGGCAAGTGTATAGGGTGTCCACGTGGATGTAAATAGGCCAACTGTGCCTCAGAGAGTGTGACCAATGCCTCGAGAAATGTGATATGCCTTGAAATCCATGGGACTTCCTTGAGAAATGTGAAACTATATAATCATGTGCAGAATCATCTCCAAGGGCCCATGACCAAAGTAACCCTTATAAATCCCAATCACCTTTTACATAGAAAAAGAATAAGTGAATATCTAGGGCCCTATAAATAATGTATCCTAGTATATCCACCTCAAAATGCCCACATACCTACCCAGGACATAAATGCCCAACTTGGAGGGAGTTACCACCTCTAAGGAATAGTCAACTGAAGCAGTAAAACCAAGCACCTTGAGAATGGGGACTAAAAGGACATGCCATGACCATCTACCTAAGGGGATCTAGGGAACCACTAACCAACACTTGTACATTAAATCATCCCATCATGGCCACATACAAAGAAATCATCAAACTTTGGGCTCATCATAGTTGTTAAAAATTGTAGGGTACACTACAGAGAATTTGAGGTGTAACACTTACCATGGGTGGTTGGGTGTATACCGCAACAATGTGAAGTGTTTACATTTGCTTCTCATTTTCCCTCTATTAAAGAGCACTTGTTTTTGGCTTAGTGCATGCATTTTTCTTTTTTCCCCATGGTTAGGTCATTGGATGGAAGATTTTGTACCCAAGAGTTATGAATCGTATCAACATCGTTCCATAATAACTAGATGTGTATAAATAGGTTGCTCCTTCCTCTCTTCTCTATATTAGAACTCAATTGGGATTACACTCTATGCTCTTATACATTAGTTTCGTACTATAGCTCTCTCGTGTTCTTGTATCACCATTGGCTTCATATCTCTATCATTCCCTTTAGTTAAGGAGGTCTTATAGTTGTTGTCCATAGCCTTCACTTGCTGGTTTGGGTCTTTTGTCTATTATTTGGGGCTTAGAGATTGCATCTCCTAGTAGTTTGGAGCATCCCTCTTCTTCCCATCCTTAACCTTGAGGGAAACTTTATTGATCAACTTGTAAGGTAGAAGGATTCCTTCTACTAAGACTACATAGGGATCATTTACTTTCATTCTTTTATATATTGTATATTTACTAGTTTGCATTGTTTGTGTTTTTTTTTCTCGTGCAATGTTTGTGATTCTTTTTATCATGTATTTGAGTACATTAAGGAGGTCTAACCCTCTCTAATTTTGTTTTTTGTTACATGTCTTATTGATAGGTTAGCGAAACCTAGTAAGGGTTCTTACCCATCTATGAGGTTAATTCACCCTCTCTCCTTCCTCCTTGCTTGATCATCAAAGTTAAATAGGTAATAAACATAATGTTTATTGGTTGTTTTCTTCATTTGGTTTAAGGGATGGATAGAGGTTTCTTTCACTATCTTTTGCATCATATCTTCAGATTTTCTTAGTCTAATTAGGCTAGATAGATCACCAAAGCAAAAATGGATATTAAAATTAGTTTATGTTCCACACTTTCATTAAACCTCTCGTGGAAACCCAAGGGATGCTTTCCCCATTAGCCTTTAGGGTTACTTTGATAGTGTTTACACCAAGTTTGGGGGTGCTTCATGAGATTTGGGGTACATGGTGTATGATCAACCTTGGATGGTCCGTGAATTGTGATGGATTTACACATTGGAAATGGCTTAGTCGGTGGTTGTTTGACCTCATTTAGGTGCTTGCATGATATTCTTCGCTAGGGCTTTGTAGATATGCTAATAGATTTGGTGACATTATACATGATTGCCACATGGAGATGATTGCTTGCTCGAAGAATGTCTTACTTAGGAGGAGTAGTATTTTGCATCCTAGAGGAGGGCATTGGGCCCTAGAAAGCACAAGGTAGTTTGGAATATGGATGCTTGCGTGGAGCCATGGAGTTGACTTGGGGATGCTTAGATTGCGGCAGTGTTCATGCAAGAGGAGTGGACCCAGTGGAGCACCTATTTTAGGAGGTTTGTTGAACTATTTGGAGGCTTGTAGGAGAAGTGTTGGACACACCTCGTGGAGTACCCTTGCATTTGTAGCCTAGATTATGGATGACATCACCTTGAAGCTTGACATGTTTACTCTGGGAGTGTAGTGCTCCACATGTGTGAGCCTACATGTGTTATTGTAGGTTGCTTGCAAGGGCATAGGCCCACATATGTATTGTTGGCCTCCCTTATCTCTCATATATATAGAGGAGGGAGAGATCCCTTCAGTCGCTCATCAATCACTCATTCATTCTCGTGTAGATATGTGAACAAGAGGAGCACACTTCTCATCTCTCTCTTGGATCTTCTTATGTACTTGATCTCTCTCTCTCTCTCTCACTCTCTCTCTCTCTTGGATCATGGAGTTGCTAGGGTTTCTTGAGCTTGTTGGRGCATCTTGAAGACTTGATCCGGTTTTATGTAGGAACACAATGAAATATAGAAATACACATAAGCACAGAGATGCAACGGAAATAAGACTTCATTTCATTAATAACAAATGACTGAAAAATGCTTACARCTAGAATGGAAATAAACTAGTTAGGGTGTTGATAGCTTATCTCTGAGAAGAGATGTGGCGGCTACTGGCCTCTGAAATGCTTGTTACAATGAGGCTTGAAGGCCTATATATTATTGAGAAACAATGGAAAACCCTAAACATCCAAAAACCTAACCCAAGGAGATGAAACGCCAGAATATGGGCCCCGTTGGGGTAAATTGGTACATCAATTTTCAGGGTCGTAACTTTGGCATACTATCTCTGTTTGACGCACATGATACATCGTTAGAAAGATCTATTCGAGGACTACACTGTCGACTATGAATATCGAGCCGGGAACGGACTCATATTTGTCGGAGCATTCATGCCCAAAAAACGTTGTTTAGGGCCTCAAAACAGCTCCAGAAGTTCAGGACCCGAAGAACTGCTAAAAATAGTAAATTGTGCTACAATTAAGGAAACTGAAAAACTGAAAGAAACAATGGTGTGGGTCCAAGTGGAATAGGTTGGTGGCCACCAATATCCACCTGGATCAAGACTAGGGTTAGGGTTTCATCCCTTGGAGATTTGGAGATTAGGGTTTTGAGATGAAAACCTGGGTTGTAATTAATGAAGAGAAGAAGAAGAGGAGACATCTTGCCTTGGAGGACATGCATGTGTGATGCATGCTTGTTGGATCTCCATGGTGTGAGCTAGGGTTTTCTTGGTTTTCTCTAGCTAGGATTTTGGAGACCTAGAGGATTGTACTAGCCTTGTGATAAGGCTATGGTATGTATATGAAATTCATCTTTATACATATTGATGAAGTTTTCAGCTGTCCAATACTTGTGTAAATTGCAGATTTAATTTTCAGCCATCTATATTCTACGTTCAAACTGATTTGAATTTTTGTCTTTAATCTTCTCCTCCTCTCTTCCTTACCATTTGATTTTCCCTTCCCTTGTTTTTTCCCCTCTTTATCTCCCAATTTATTTTGATCCTTTCTTATTATTAATTATTCAATTTAACTTATTTTAACTAAACAAAAAATATATATTTAATTTATCTTTTAATACCTTTATTTCATTTTGCTCTGATCATTATTCTTTCAATTTAATCAAACATAAATATAAATATTAACTAATTATTCTTTTCAATTTAATTTTTCACTAACTTAATTTTGGTACGTGATAACGGGTTAATTCTTCCTTTCTTAATCGTTTAATCTTTTTCCTCTCTTACTTCTTACCTCAACGGATACAACATCATTAATTAATCCCCCCCTCCACTTTGACTTTATCCTTGCTTCCGTTCATCTTTCCAACGACTACTTTATTATTTTCCCTGCACTCTTTGTCATTCTTTGGCTTTAGTTGTCCATGATGATGGGTGGAGTGTCCACTCGAAACGTTGGGCATTTCAAAACATTAGACACAGTTTAATCCAAAAAGATCAACAAAAGTATATGTCTTGTTAATTTGACATAAGTTGAGGGTGAATATGTTAAGTGATTTAACATTATAATTGAAGAATACAAGGGCAGATTTACTGTTGTTTTTAAAGCTGTCATAAGTGTTTTCAGATCTGTTATATGCATGATTGTTGGACACACCAACCACACTAAGAGGCGGGGGTGAATCAGTGTAGGGCTCTTTTTCAACTTCCCTTCATAAACTCCTTAGTTAGCCAACACCATTTACTCATTACTTATTACTGTCATTTATAACGAGTTCAATGTGAACATATATCAGCAACATATATCATCAATAAGTCATCACCACAAGGAACACAAAGAACCCAAGATGTATGTACAATTTTGTTTTTATTACGAACTACAATCCTTGGGTCATCAACAACAATTGAATAGAGTACAACTCTACAAGAGCACTAGCTCTACAATGCAAGACTCAACTTACACAACTCAGCACCAACTGAGAAGAGGAATCAATACTCAACAGATACCAATCTGTAAACAGGTACGCTACCTGTCAGTAGTGCAGCACACATATGTATGCGCCCTATCAGTAGTACAGCTCGCGTATGTACACGGCCTGTCTGTACTACATCCTATGTATTCCTTCTGAACAATTAGGGTTTTCTTTCCATGAAAAAATTAGATCCTCTGCAACCTTCAGTCATATTCACTTTTGTCTTTCACTGTCCAATCTGTACCATAACCAATCTCAACACATCCATTCTCTCCAACAACTTACACTCATGCTCTTCAACCATATAATATGAATGCTACCTAATCATGTATAAGCAACTAGTATACCATGGCAATCATATCAGTACTGAACCATAAGAGTGTTTCTCACTCTATCAATCAACCAACATAACTATATCACAACAACCATACCAAGAATTCCTTAAGCATTCACCATACAATAAGCAAGAGTATCCATCAAGACAACTATGTAACCATACCAGAGTTTCTATGGCATATCTGAGCCCATAGAATGCAGATATGGAACTTGCTTCAGCCTTCAAGAACCTGGCACATCTCACACTCAATTCTTCATGAATTTCTTCCAAATGTACGTGCTCTGTCTTCCTTCAGCCCGCGTGTGTACGCGCTATGGCTCACTACAGCCCGCGTATGTACGCTCTCTGGCCCACAGCTACTCGCGTACTCCTTCAGAAACTAGGGTTTCTGAACTTCCGAAACTTTCTCCGTCAAGATCTCAAACTTACGGAAACTTTGATATGTCCATGAGATCCTCCAGTCAATCTCTCTCTCAGAATAGATCTTCAATATATGCTCAAGAGATATCTCTACAAGAGACCCTTGCCTCTTATTTATACTCTCCAAGTAGCTTCCTTAGAAGCATCTTCTAGACCACTTTGTACACATAGCCACTTTGTCCACATAGTCACTTATGTCCAACTTTGTACAATTTTCCACTTGTCCATATATCCAATAGCCACTTGACCACTTAACCCACTTTCCTCCTTTTAGGGTTAACCCTCTTATAACCACTTTCCATAAATAGAAAGTTCTCCATTTACTTTATTATTTAAGTTATCCTCTTGACTTTATCACTTCACTTTATTATTTAAATAATTTCTTCTTTGTAAGCACTTTGACTTCTTTGACCTTTTGGGGCTTCTAGCCATCATATGAGAGTATTCCAACTTCGTAAGGCCATAACTCTCAAACCGTGAGGATTTATGTGACATTCCACATACCACCGGAAATGGCATGACAAGCACTATCCATCTAGGATAGTTTCACTGAAAAATTCACTTATCTTCATCTCATTATTCCATAATTAAGCATGGGTTCTCTACCATACTTCTAGGATAACTCAACCACAAAGCGTCTTCCCGTGAGGGCTTTCACCATAAGGAGACCACTTTGGAGTTCATCCATTTGTACTCTTTATCAACCATGATAAGACAATCATCTTTTACATCAATCCAACTATGCATAATATGTCAATGACAACACATTGATCCATCTTCATCTATGCATCATATATCAATGAAACCATATCGATCCATCTTCATCACATCATATGACTATGACTCCACTTGACATCAACCCATTTATATCAAGGACAATACATGATCCATCAATCACTACATCAATATACTATGACAAGACATTGTTCCTTTGACATCAATCCTTTGACATCAATCCTTTGGCATCAATGACAACATGATCCAACAAATTGCCCTAGAGGGATGAAACTTATTGGAACACATTGGTATCTTCTCTCTTGAATTTCATAGTGGATTGGGGTTGTTAAGAATTGAAATATAGCCTGCTGCTGATGTTGTTTTGTTCATATTTCATAATATCCCTAAGGCTGAAAATTCATTGGGTTAAGATATGGGAAACCTCTTGTTAAGGGGTGAAATTTATGTTTTGCATTAAAACTCTACAATTCAGAAATTTCTACATCCCCATATTTGTGAATGGCATTCCTAGTAAATCCATTGGCGTACACTAGTCTGCCTCATCCAAAAGGACTCAAACCGAGCACTTGCTGGCACAGAACTAGCCAAATGCCCAGCAATATTTGCAACAATCTGTTGAGCTAACCCCTTGGGCTGTTCAACACTTTCATTTGCTTTGTATCAGCTCTATTTGTTTTTACACACCTGATAAATAAGATAAAATCAGTCCCCAAACAGCCATAGGATCACTAATAAAATTAAGCCCTAATTTACTTGGTGAACCTTGTCCATCTTTCACTCCTAGTTTTCCCTATTTTGACCAGAAACCAGGTGGCAACTCCATCTACCTAGACTAGTCATCATAGCTTCTTTGGTATGGAGTTGGCTTGCTTCCCTTGGGGTTGTCCCTTATCCATCTCCCACCCCTCTAGGGTTAGTTGGCCTCCTAAGTCGGGACTTGGAACATAGTCTTCCTACCTCTTTTGTTTGGTTTGGGTTTTACATGTTTCTTCCTTAGGTTGCCAAGAATACCTGCAGATTGTTATGGATAAATTTCCATTTGCAATTTATAGATAGTACATGACAATTGTAATGTACTTCTTTTACCACGCCACCCCATCCCCCCATGTTGTTGGTAGTTGGTCTTTGAGATCAACTGGCCTAGTCTTATTTTGTAAATCCCTGCTATTGTTTTATTGTCCATGTGCAGGTTAAACATTGATATT
Organism: Picea engelmannii; assembly: GCA_009831015.1. NCBI lineage: Eukaryota > Viridiplantae > Streptophyta > Pinopsida > Pinales > Pinaceae > Picea > Picea engelmannii. The sequence continues at coordinate 44,608 of ML791829.1, forward strand.
TTTCCATTCTTGTTCATTGAAGAAAAGCTAGCTGAGACATGATCTTTGTAGTTTAACAGCAAAGTAAAGAATTCGTTGGACACATATTTCAAGTTTCATCTTAGCCAGCCACACGAAGAATCTTGCAATAGCCAATAACCAAATCGGCTATTGTTTAGATCTAGTATGGTCATTGGTGATTATCAAAACTAAACTAATATTGATGGATTCTCCATACTCTTATAATCAGCTAATAGTGCCAATCAACAGGTAAATTATTCAACTTCAAAATGAAGATAGATGGCTTGAAAGGCCTTACAAGTGTAACATTATGTAATTCTAATAAAAGAATATTACACAATCATACATGCAGTGGTTGTTACAATAATATCATTATGTAATATACCAATGCCATTCTCCACCATATCTTCATGGTTTTGAAAAGGGAAATTAGATAGTCATATTAATGTGAAAGGAAATCTTCAATAAGAGATATGCCACTTTGTTTTTTAGTAATCATGCAAGAAGGTGTCACAAGGAAGGGATGCATAGAACACATTGGCTCTTCTATGCTATGCTAGTATTTGAGTGATGGAACATGCTATCACATCAACCCAGGGAATTTCCCCCACCAACTTCAGGATAGGCAAACCTTTTGATGCATCTAATACTTCATAGAGCACCCTTGTCTGCCGTCCAGGTCTCAAATTCATTTCTACCACCTTCTCACGTTTGCTTATCTCAACTATGCAAGTACATTACATGACACGACCAATTTTATGCTTGCCAATCACTTCAATGGCATCCTGTGCACAATAGTAAATTTGTGTTATACATTTGATAAGCGAACATAGCCAAAAAAATAGTAATGAAACAATCCAACAAAAACTGACCCTCGATGAAAGTGCAGTTCCTTTTCTATGTTTTCAAGCAGAGATTGGTAAATTACCGGAACGCTTTGTTCTTAATTCTACTCAAAGTTGTATGGTGAGATTCCAAAGCTGGCTTTCAATAGGTTTTGGCAACATGACAGTCAGAAGGCCAAGGGAAGAATCGAAGGAGAAGTCTGTGACTGAAGACCCCAGCAAGCATCTTGTAGGCCTTTTTGAAGAATAGGCACCAAATCTACCACAACCATGGACTCTTATATTCACCGTTGGAGTTGCTAGTCCTGCTTCTTCTTCTCTTATATCATAGACTAATGTCTTAATAGCCCCTCCAGCATTGAACATGTCAATCAAACCTAGTGGAGCAAATGACACATTTGTTGCCAGATTCTGCAAAAAAATACAACATTATGATCACTCAACATATAAAATGGAAATGGATGTAGTTAGCTTGACGTGAAATTTCAAGATAGGTAAACCGTAACAATACTATTTACTTATGTGAGTTAGAAGGGTTGGTCATATACCTTATCGTAACAAGTGTAGTGAAGACAGTAAGATCCTGCCCTTTCGACCAATAGAAAGGTCTTGATCTTAGGTCAAGTCCTAAACAATGAATCCTTTGTTAGTTAAAAGAGTTGGGTTGGTCCTTTCATACAGGCACTGAGGCAGTAATGTCCTCAAAGATCTTACCTTCAACATCATCCTCTTCTGTTTAATAGGATAGTATATCCTTCTATTGAAGGTGAAATTTCTCTTGAAGGGCACTATATTCTTTAGAGAGGGTTTCTATTATACTAAAGCTGATCTGGTAGTATCCATTATAGATTGGCAAGAACTATCATCAGAACCCAGTCCATGTAAATTGTGCAGTTAGAATATTTACAAAGTTGCAGTCTTAGTATTTCCTGTGTTGCAGTGTTAAGGTTACAGTTGGTTGGTGTGAGTTAATAGTTCTGCAAGGAAACAAGGTTGCAGGTCTACGACAGGTGCTTGTGAGTTGCAAGTTCTGCAATGGGGTTTTCCAAATATTGCAAGTGAGAGCTTAACTGATGATTCAAATGGAAGTTTGTAAGGTGCCATAACTGAGCCTTGCAGATTGTGGCACACCCTCAAAGGACAAGCTTGCAGCTACGGACATTGGAGCTTGCTTATGTGGTAGTGGAAGGCTGCAGTTGTGGGATGTGGAAGGTCATGTAATAGCTGAAAGTCGTTGCATCATCACTTCTGTTATCCCTTTTGAATCCAAGAATTGTTCTTTAACTGTCATATAAATGTACAAATATATATTTTGTACATACTGTAAAGGTGGATAAGACTTTGTACAGTCATGTCATGGTTAATTAAAAAATACAAAAACTGAGGAAGGTTATCCTTCCAAGAGATACTCTGTTCTCTGTGTGTTGTCTAATGTGATTTTGTTTTATTTTCTGCTGCAAACTTCTTCACAATGCAGTTTATAAAGGCATCATAGAGTGTGGATTTTCGTAGTTTACCAGCATATTGTGCATGATTCCTGGGTTAACTGCACACATTGTTTCCTTTCCTACACGTTTTGGTTGATCTCTTCAACCATCATCAGGGGGCTGAACCATCTCCTAAGGTTGTAATAGAAATTGCTCTACATCACTTGCCCGAAACTTGGGAATCTTACTTTCAATTGAAATTTAGAGAAAATAGATAAAGGTTCTCTAACCTTTATTGGTGTGATAATGTGAAGCTCATACTCCAATACTCCAAGGGTGACAGAAATAGCTGCACTCTTTTGCAGAAGCACGAGTCCACCTGAAAACCAGTGAACCAAAAAACTAAACAACAGTTAATATTTGTATAGTTAGGCATGATATTAAAAAAAACTGTGGAAGAAATATGACCATACCTTTATGAGAATAAACTGCACATGAGCCATCCCAATCACCTACTGCTGCCTCTGCTAATAAATGCACATTTTGTGGATGAATGCTTCCTGAAATCCTTTTCGGATTTTCATCATGACGCTTATTTATCTTATCTTCTTGGCTCCAGGCAGCTCCCTGGCAATTGAATACTCCCAGAATTCCTGTATATTTGTTCATGTTCCATATCTTCAATAGACTGCAACAAACAAGTTGCCAGAAACAGATTGCCATTAAAGCTGCTAAATCAACTTTCCTTATTCCATTCAGCTTTGAAGAAAGGGATGATAAAATTATGTTTCCCTCTGCAGAAATGAGCCATATACCTCTTCCCATCGCGATTGGGGTCAACGAACAAGCAGTCCCAAGTAGGCCGACCTGGCAAGAGTGCCCGCAATATAGAACCATCCGGGAGAACAAGCTTTCTCAACAATTCAAAGTTGTGTTCACCAGGTTTGTCACTGCAGGACCAACAAAGATAATTTAGATTTTTGCATTCGCCTATTCAACCTAGTTCCATGGCTAAAGCTCCCATGACTAATAGCCCGAGGTAATTTTAGTAATAGTGCACTAGGAAATTCAGTTGGTGTGTGCTATCTGAGGTTACTTTAATGCAACCAACTGGCAGCTATGCAAATCCACCACCAGATGATTATTGCAATTTCCTTGGAATAGTCACATGACTTGGACTCGGGAACGACTCAACAAAACCATTGCAACCTCACAAAATAAATTGTCTAGGCTCGACATTTTTGCGGAAAATTGAAAATTCTCTTGAAATAACAATTCCAAAATTGTTTGAGGGTTCTTCCAGAATCATTGCATCTGTTTCTGAATCGATGTTTCAGACCAGACTATTGTAGTCCATCATCAAGATCGATTGTTCTTCTGGAATCATTGCATCTGTTTCTGAATCGGCGTTTTGGACCAGACTAATGTAGTCCAACATCAAGATTGATTGATCTTGATGATGGACTACATTAGTCTGGTCCAACGTCGATTCAGAAACAGATATGATGATTCTGGAAGAACCCTCAAGGCTCACACAACGATATTCCTTGCAGAAGTCTGAAAGTGGAAGTTCTGAAATTATCTATACCTGACATAAATAGGGCAGCCACCAATAGCCCTGGCAGCAGCATGGTATTCTGCAGCTGGATGAAGACTCTGAAAACATTGTTATTAGTTGCAAAGAACGAGCTAATTGGAAATATACAAAAAGAGGGCATTGATTCCAAATTGATCAAGTCAATAATGAAGTTAGTTACATGGAACATGTCCCAATCAGGTTGCATGAACTCCCCAAGAAAGATGCTGTTGTATGACACCGAGGCAATGTGAATTACGTGAGACAACGGATCTCTTGGGTAGAAATCATCCGAAGCTCTTACAACTGCTGTTTGCTTTGAACTGCAAGTAATTAAAAAGATAAGGTCATGTCTGAGAAAAATCCAAGGAGAAGTATATTTAATTTATCAAATGAAATAACAAATCTTTTGGCCGATAAACAAAGACAGAAAGACCAGACTCCTTACAAATAAAGAGCATCTGTGCCATGACTCATGCATGCTATGCATCCATTATCAGGGAAATTCCGAGCAATAGAGGCATCCAATGCCTGCTGATACTCACTAGTTAGTGCCACTCTACCTCCAAAACCACTGCCAAAAGTCTCAAGAACATTCTGAACATCCACTTTAACACCATCAACTCCAGATGCAGCCAGGTAGCTGTGTAAATCATCATAGAACTGGAACACGCTCTTCGGATTCACCAGCCCAAGTCCTTGAACAGAAAGACTATCTATTTCTGGCATATAGGCCAAAGAATCAGGTGTAAATGCAGGGTACTTCAATGTAGAATTGTAGTGATTCATTTCAGCTATTCCTGGCTGAACTCCTCCCCAGTAGCCTGTAATTGCGTGCCATACATACACATACCTGCAAAGACAAGTGTACTTTCCAGCTTCAGAATTACCATTATTGTTTTGTTTCAGTTGAATATTTTGAACTGTGACAATTTCTTCTAACAGAATTTTCCATAAGAGTCTATGACTTACTTCAAACTGTACTTTTCTTTGGCTATTTGAACTATATGTTGAATGCCCTTGGCTGGATCTTGTGGCCTTTTGCCTTCTTCCACATCTATCTGAAATTTATCATTCTCTTTTATGTGATTTAAGCGGCCAAGGACCCTGAATAGCATAAGAAAATACACAGTATTATGTTTTTATTCATCCATTCAGAGTCAGCTAAAAGAACGTTATCAGCACTGTTCCAAAATTTGAGCTTCTAAAGTTCTCTTACAGTTTATCAGTGACTTTTTCTGGGTATTCAACGGATTGCCAACCATCGTCAATGATCACAAATCCTGGCGGTGTGCCTCCATCTGAAAGGCTGAAGTATATAATCAGGTGTTAGAACCTTTCTCCACTTCCCACGGTGTACAGCATCTAAAATCCCTTGAAAGCATTTATACCATACCCCCTAGCCCCCGAAAACATGCTGAATTGCTGCCAACATGAACAATTGAATACTGGGATAGAAATTTGCATACTAAAACTTGCAGGCGGACAGGGCAATCAACATTAGAAAAAAAAGAGGAAAGATTAGTTATAAAATGAAAAAAAATGACATCATAGTTTGGAATCTGGATACAGACTTGTCTACAAACAGCATATTGCTGTTTATCAAGCCTCCCCGTAAGTTACCACAATGGTTCCATACCAGCAAGAAGAGCGTGATAATGGGGGGTTAAAAATAAGTTGCAAAATATCATAAGGATTTTGAAGATAGGCATTGCTTCAATAAAAGGTTCGAGGGTATTTACCTCTTCATGCCTTTTTCTACACCCTCTGCAGAAACATCTTGGTAGAAGGCATCCCATGTACACCATCCAAACCAATCAAGGATTCCTGGCATCTGTCAAATCAACATATCACAAGGATGACATTCCCAAAAGAATCAGTAGATGCTTATACGGATACAAGTGATTGATTCTACTTAGTCACCTTCTTCTTATCTCTGTGACAAAATGTCTTCAAATGAACCTCCATAGCCCTGCAGTATAAAACCCAGAGAACGTGATACCAATACTTATATTTTTTACAATCAATAAAATGCTAGCCATTTCCTCACTCAATAGAATCTTTTGAAATTGTGCAGTTTCTACAGGCATTTCTCATTGTGAACATTTACCAATTAAGAGATCATGCATTCTTTTTCATTTAAGTAAAAAGTTTCTAGTGCATTTGCTGACACTTCTTGCAAATTACCATGACCTACATTTATGGTTACTGTCTTAAAACTTGCATTAACGTAAAGCTTACCGGACAGCATCTGTGATGACACCGAATGGATCTGTTCCAGCCTTAATAAAGACTGAATGTGTGAAGGAGGATCCTATAACAGCAGAGTCACCTACATGATGAACTTTCAAGCATTAAGGCACTATTAAAAATCGATAAAAGAGCAATGTAGCCCCTGCCCACTATAGCATGAAAATATTATCAACACTGGCCACTGTTACAGCAAATCTGACTAATGAAAAATGGGTGGATGGTCTGCTAAACAATGGAAGGACAATCTAAGACCAGAGTCACCCATCTTGAAATTAAATTTAGGGGTCTTTTGGAATAAATCAGAACGACTATTCAAACTCAGTCAGTAAGTTGCTATCGGAGAAGGTATCAAATTGAAAAGTTTTACTAGAATGCTTACATATGAATGCACAAAATTTCAGAGGCGCATTTTTCTTTAACAACTAATTAACGGAATCCCGGGATAAAATGACATGGAAAGGATAATTGTTGATTCTAAGGAGGAAAACATAAACTACAACAAGATCCACGCAAAGCACACCAAAGTGTCATTATGGGAGCACAACTGACCTGAACTTATTCTAAATGATAAAGATTTAAATGTTCTTTCTACTTTTCGACAGCAATTACATACCACTGTCCAAGCAGAGCTCCAACTCGTCCTTTGCATTTCCTTGCAAACATGCTCTGAATGATCCCTCCAAAAGAGGCAAGACAACGGTGTAAACCATGTCAGCGGCACTGGACCCACCGAGAAAAGGGGCACTCTCCAACAACAAGAATTGGGTCTCCGGAGGAATCTCTTTCCCAGAGTAGCCCATTTTCTGAGACATCCACCATATCTTGAAACGAAAACACGACAGGAACCGGACATTCCTACGCGCCAGAATTTTATCAAAATTTCAGAACTACAAACTATACAATAGATCATATGTAGCAAAATGACGATAGAAGTGAATACTTATTGCAGCAAGAGAAGCCAGGTGCATTTTAAAACTCTATGGGAGTGGAGGTGGTCCATAACTTTCAGTGTGTGTGCACCATGTGTATAACAGTGCATTGGATGTGCTCAGAAATGCACTTTGAAGTTGTGAAGCTTGACAATGCGTATCTGGACTTCACACAAAAAAGGTCATACAAATGCCTCGCCAGTCAAAAGCTCAAGGTGTGTATCAGGTATGGGTTTAGATGTGTTTGAAGCTTCAGGATCACAATTCATATCTGGACTCCATAACGTCTTAAATATTAGAATTCAAGATATGAAATTCCAAGCTTCACAACCTCAAGGTGCATATTAATGGTTTAGATGGGTTCGACTGTTGAGGATGCATGTTTACAGTGCACACAAATGGCATATCAAATATTGGAACTAGAGATATACAACCAGAATTGCATATCGTCAACATGAATATCAGAGATAGGTTTAGATGAGTTTGAAGCTTGAGAATGCATGTATAAAGTTCACATATCAAATAACTAGAGATATGCAATCTAAAGTTTTACACCCTCAACAGTGCAAATGAGACATGGGTTTGGTTGGATTTAAAGCTAGAGGATACATATTATGCAAATGACATGCCAAAAATATCATAACTCTGATATACACAATCTCTAAACATGGATTCAGTTGTATTTGAAGCTTGAGGATGCATATTACACAAATGACACATCACAAATTATATAATAACTCTGATATATACAACCTCGAGCTTCACAACTTGAGGTGCATATCAGAGATGATTTAGATGTGTTTGAAGGGTTCATATCGAACTTGAGATATACAAGGTCGAGCTTAACATTAAGGTGGAGATCAAACCTGGGTTTAGATTTGTAAAGGTTAATTGTATTAAGAGAAACCAGGTGCTCTACAGCCAGGGATTAGATTGGTGAATGCTAATTGCATTGAGAGAAGGCAAGTGCTCTACAACCTTTGGTGGAGGGAGATCTTTGTGGATATGCTTCATGTATAAGCCTTTCAAAAAGGTTGATATAGATATATAACTTGTATGATATCTGTGATTTATACACAAGGTTTGTTTTTATATCTTTAGGTGTTAATAGATCCATGATTAAGATGAGTCTATGCTATTTACTTACTGAAGAGTTCCCAGGGAAACTGTGTGCCTACTGGCACTCTGTGAAAACGAAGCCCCTAAGAACAGACCTCCATCCAGAGGTGCGGAAGAAGATTTAGTGGATATCACATTATGGGGAATGTTGCAGAGAACGCTGCTGTCCCCAACATAGAGTTGATCGCTGGCAATTCTCACTGTGGTGGTGGTGGTGGTGGTAATACAACTGCACTTGGTACTCGGGTACGCTTTCCTGATTGATTTTATATAACGAAGCCGAACAGTAACAGGATTTAAAAAGCTGGGGAAGTATAATTTGGAGCCCAATGAATTCAAATGGGACGTCTTAATATCCATTCCCCCTCCTTTCCTCTGCTGCAACGACGAGGCTGATGCAGTATTCATGAAATGAGGATAAACTACGTAAGCCATTGTTGAAATCTATGAAGCTGTCAAACAAGAATTGCAACCTGCAATATATGAAAGAATTTGGTATAGAATAGAGGATCGTGTGGACAATTTTCGGATTGCATCCATCCCAAAGGAGAAGATAATTTTACCTATATATTTTTGAGGACGAGCGTAGATTAATCAGGATAAGGTGGTTATTGTTCTCCATGGGTACTTTGAACTAGCACTTGATCATGTGTAGTGTGTGGCAGCAGTGCTGCTACGCTGCTATAAGGCAACTCCGGTAAAATAATTGTCAAATTCCGTCCATCCCAAAGGAAAAGATAATTCTACCTATATATCTTTTAGGACGAACGGACATTAATCAGGATAAGGTGGTTATTGTTCTCCACAGGTAGTTTGAACTAGCTCTTGGTAATGTGTGGTAGCAGTGCTGCTACAAGGCAACTCTGGTAAAACAACTTTTTCCTGAATTCAATCTTGTTTCTATTCCTTTGTGTAAACCAAATATCAGAAGGTCTCCCCTACTGCACGTTCTAACATCATTTTGAAACTTCCTGTGAAAACTTTGAAACTTTTGGGATAAACTGAAAAACACTATTTTTGCACCTACAAAAACTAAGCTAGGTGTTTTATGAAGGCTAAGCTAGGTGTTTTATGAATATTTTAGTTTTTGCTGAAAATAATTTCAAATGGATGAGATGTTTTATGGAGAATCTAAATTTTGTTGGGAATTATTTTCAAATCTATTAAAATATTTCACTTTATCAGCTTTGAAAGCTCTTATGATATTGGAATTATGCAATCTCAACTTTTAAATTTTAAAATTTGCAATTTTATTTGAAAAAAAAATTCTTATGATATTGGAATTATGCAATCTCAACTCTTAAGATTTGCAATTTTATTTGAAAAAAAAAAAAAAAAATTATTTGAAAAAAAAAATATTGTAATGAAAGGGTCACATCTTTGGCTAATTATTCTACTCTCTTATTTGGTGTGGGTGGAGATATCTATGTGATACTTATATTTAAAAAGTAATTTTTTAAATTATCATAATATTAAAAACAAAAACAAAAAAATCAAATTTCAAAAATCTCACCAAGGTGTAAATCTTTTTGTGGTTAATGTTAGTCAATAATAATAATAATAATAGAATGGGCTTATAATTGTGCCACTTCATTAAAGAAATCAATGTTCAGTGAAAATGGTCGAGAAGGTCTTGTGTTCCTTCACTTTCTCAACCAATGCCACGGTTACTTGTGCCTCCCTCCTTGATCATACTTGTCATGGTTCAACTCTTGGAACCCTCATTGTTAGTTGTTGTCCTTGACAAGCATGGTTGCATGTCGTCTTCTAAAATATTATTCCTCTTGTCAATGTTATACCTTCCAAAATATAAAAATAATATGGTTAAATATGCATTGTGCCCATATACATGCAATCTCTACATGCATATACGTATATACACATGCAATATATGAAATGTGTATGCATACAAGCCCTTCAATTCAATCAAGGGTGGGTTCAAAGTTTGCATCACATAATCAACTAAGGCATGGTTGTTGTGACACAACTTCGATTTAGTCCTAGATTATAAATCATGGCTTCAATCTAGCCTCATGATCATGATCTTGTTGATTGTTTGTTGATTATTGTTGATTGCCTCTCTAACGAAAACCCCCAAAAATTACATGCTAGTTATGGGTGGTCATTGATGTCTTATCTCCCTCAACCTTAGAGAACCACACTCTCAAACATTAGTGGAGGTAACCCTGAAAGAGTTTGATGACTTTAGTTGTGGCATCCCCACCCATCACTCCCAACCTCGTGATGGTTAGTCACGAACATGGATTTCAAATTCCATCCCTCAAGTGATTTGCCCCAAAATGTCAGCAAAGAGGAACTTGCCAAAAGGACCAAAAACAAAAAGAAATGCATGCATAGTGCAAATTACAAAAGTGCAGTAAAATAAACTATCATGGATTCTCAAAATGCCATGACATCTAAATGCCCATGAATAGAATCAGAAATATTTATATGTAGCATGCATAATACATAACTTTCAATAATAAAAAGATTAACAATAATTTTGCATATCCATAGACAATGAAATGAGACTTATTTTTTAACAGCACGTGGTTCAAGAAACTAACTATGTGAGAGTAATTTTCCACCCCATCGTAAGAATCCAACTCAGATACAAGCTTCTCTCTCTTTAATCTAACCCATCTACTCTCATGCTCAACTAATCTATTCACCATAGAGCATTACACTAGTCTCATTCAACGTTCAACAACCAAGGAACTCTCTTCCATTGCCCCAAATAACACAAGGAAGATTGTTATGAACCAAACTTCAAAAAATAGTCAATGAATAATCCACTTTGAAGGGGAAACCTCATTTTACAATATATGCAATGCACAAGACAAGATGAGATGCTTATACAAATTATTCTCCTTTATTATAAATAGGAAATAAAATGAGCATGATGTAACCTACCACTAAGCCTACCTAATCATAACTAATAAACTCATAATAAATGAGTGTTAGAACCTTAACATAGCCCCTCTCTTTTTAAAAAATGTTTTTCCCTCAAAGCTTGTAATTGAGGGTGTTTCTTCATGAGTTGCTCATTTTCCCATGTAGCTTCTTTTGGAGGCATATTCTTCCACTTGATTAGGTACTCCATAAGGGTTCTATTCTGCAAATATGTAAAATGTCTATCTATAACTTTTTCCGGCTCAAAAATCAACTTCCCTTTTTCATCTAATTCTAGAAGTTATATCTTCTCTGGCATAGTTTGTCCCAAAACCTGTTTTTAGGCAAGATAAATGAAAAACCTTATGAATGCGAGAAGAAGACAAATCTAACTCATACACCACTTGTTCAATATTACAAATAATCTTGTAAGGTCCATAAAATTTTGGAGCTAATTTATGATTCTTCTTTTGTTTGAGAGTAGATTGCTTATAAGATTGCAATCTTAAAAATACCTAATCACTCTCCTCAAATTGTCTTTCACTTCAATGTTGATATGCTTGTTGTTTCATCATGTTTTGTGCCATTCAAAGGTTTTTTCTTAAAAATTGTCAAAGTTTCTTTAATCTTTTCCATATGTGACTCTATTGCAACCACTTTGAAATGACCCTACAAAAAGTATGATATACTAGGAGTTGGATATCCATAAAGGGATTCAAATGGGGACATCTTAGTAGATGTGTGATAGGTGGTATTATACCACCATTCTTCTAGAGGAATTTGATTCACCCATTGAGATTGCTAGTCTAAACAATAGCAACGTAGATAACCCTCTAAAAATTTATTAACTATTTATGTTTGACCATCTGTTTGTGGATGATATGTTGAGCTCATAGCTAATGTTTTTCCACTCATCTTCCATAATTCTTTCCAAAAATTTCTTGTGAATTTTGGATCTTTGTCACTTACTATTACTTTAGGAATTCCATAAAGTCTATGAATTTCCTTCATGAACACTTCCACCACTTGACTTGTCGTATATTTACTTTGAATTCCACAAAAATGTGCATATTTTGTGAGTCGATCCACTACCACAAAAATGACATCATTACCTTCTAATTTCAATAAACTTGTGATGAAATCCATCGATAACTCTTCCCTCCTTTGATTAGGTATGTGTAAAGAATGAAGTAACGTTGGAGTTTTTATTGTTTCTTCTTTATTTTTTTGGCAAACCTGACATTCTTTTACAAATTTTTGAATGTCTTTCTTCATTCCTTCCCCCAAAAAAAAAAAATTGATCATTTTATATGTTTTTAAGGAACCCTGGATGTCCTATCATCGGAGAGTCATGAGACTTCGTTAATATTTGTTGTTTCAAATTTCATTGAGGGCATAAAAATATTCTACCCTTATACCAGAGAATATCTATATTCCACTCCCAATGTTCCATAGAGTTCATCCCTTCCTTTATACATTATATTTTATGTCTCGTACTGTTATCATTTTTCCATTCAAGAAGAGATTCTTCCAACCACATTGGAATGGAAGATGCAATGGAAGATAAACTTGAGGCTTCTTCTATTTTGTAAAGGGCATATGCGACCACATTGTCCTTCCCCTTTTTGTAGATTATTTCGAAATCAAACCCTTTCATTTTATCTACCAATTTTTGTTGCTCTTCTTATGACAATCTTTGCTCCAAAAAGTATTTTACGCTATCATGGTTTCTCTTGAATTTAAAATGTCTCCCAATGAGATATTGTTGCCATTTTTTATTGCATGTAAAATTGTTGTCATTTTTTTTCATGTGTAAATTTTGTTAGCGCCACCATTTTTCTTTCCATTTAGAGTCGGTTTCGAGTCACGTTATGATCCATGCGCCCAAACATGTGAAGTCAGGTACGTAACACCGTGAGGTTGAAGTCAGCAAATGGTCGGTTGGCCCTTGGAAATGGGAAAGGGTGTCAGAGTCAGAAATTGTATACATGGTACGGGTATGTCTTTTCCCAAAAGGTCGAATCCTGTTAAGAAGCCAGTTTCTACGTAACTCGGTCGAGTCAAGTGGTTAATAAAGGTCACGTCGGCAAGTGCCACATTTATTATCAGTTCATCATGAAAGCCAAGGGAATGAAAAATCACAGCGTTCGTATTATACATGCACAGCAAACCATATCACCTGCATTCCACATGCAGGGATTTTTCATGAACAACCTAAAATTCAACTTGAAACATCTCGTCGCCATAAATTCATTGGCTTCCAGCATGTTTTCTTCTCTTGGTCGATTCGTTATAAATCTCAGATGCTCGACGTTCCCTCCAGTCATAGAACCAGGCCTAATCTCTTTTCGCAGTTCCCCCTTACCAATCCAATTGGTTCAGAACCGCTCCCCGGTGCATTCGTTCAAAATGATGCGCGCAGAGTATACCTTGGTCATGCCATGGCGACTTCTCAGAGCACAGGAAAGGGCGCGCGGAGTGGTAGAACTGTGAGGTCGGAACCTCAAAGAGATTGGAATTCTTTCGCACCCACGGCGACCATTCCCAAAGACGTGGAAGAAACCATTCTTTCACCTACAGAAGAGACCAGATCAAGTCATGGAACAGCTGAAACAGAGAAATTCATACAGGAGAGGGAGACGGCAAGAGCCTCCTCCTCCAAACAACAGCTTCCTCGGAGGAGGGGTAGGCCGAGAAAGAATGAGGAGCTCATGAAGGCTAAAATTCCAGAAGGCCCGAGCGTCGGATTGGTAGCTGAAGAACTACTCGAACGCGTCATCCGGCTAGAACCTGCCGGGAAATCAAGTCGTGAGTGCGGGAATAGAGCAAGGAAAGTGGACGTTGTGGGAGCAAATGAGGGAACTCCATCTCAGCAGTTGAAGCAAGAAAAGCTAGATATTGCCGAGCTTTATCAGGAGAACAGGGAATTAAGGCGACAGCTAGCAATAAGGACCGTGGAAGCATCAACTGCACAGAGTCATGGAGGGAACGTGGCATGGCTGAAAAGGCAGCTTAGAGAGGCGCAGAACGTTATTATCCAGTTGCGAGAGGCGCAAAGGTTGGCAGAAGAAAGGGACATGGATCATCCCATAGAATGTGAAGCGACCGAAAAGGAAATCTATGTGGCTCTTGCCAGCGCATAAAAAGAGAAAGTTTAGCGGGCGGAATTTTCTTCACGACATTTTTTGAGTGATACGCGTCCTTCAAAGCACCTTACCATTTTGATAACGGTCGCGAGAATCGAACAGTTGTTTGTTGTGCACAGCTCTCCAAAAAACAGGCACATAACAGAAGGCGAAACCAACAATGCAGACAACAAGTTTTTGACAGACACCTGTTCACTAGGATACCCGATCAAGAGATACAGCAACACATGTTTCCCACCTCAAATTCTGACCGAAGATCAAACCCCGTGGGAAACCTGAAGACAGTCGTTAGTGGACAGGCGTGATTATTGCCTACTTTGGGATAGTACCATGTGAAGACTCTCTGGCGCATGTGGCGCATTTTTCTAGTTTAGGGTTAACAGTTAGAAAGCAGGGCAACCCAAGCGGTGCCCTCATTTATATATTTCATCTTTTCGATATAAGCCAGGTTGGTTGGAAAATTGAGTAAATGACTGCTATTGTATGTAATCTGAGTTTTTGACCAAAATTTAATGCAAAGGTCCTGTGATTTGATGAAAATATTCTAGTTGTGATAGTCGGATGTATTGTGTCTCTTTCTTTGCATATGTGTTTCCTGTTACCTTTTATTTCATATCTTATACTGTCTATTTCAGAACGAATTTTCGAACCTGTGGATTCGTTGTACAGCTCTCCTTGTTTTTGCCACTTAGACAAAACATTTTCCTCTCAAGCTAACTTTGAATCCATCCACAATGGGGCTCTTGAGTTACTTCCTATGTTTTTCTCCCGACACACTTTACGGTTTACACTGAAGGTTGTTGCTCACCTAGCCTTCTCCTCTTGAATCCAGTCACTGAGTCATTTGTTTTGTCTCTTCCTCAGATCGACCCCATAGCCCAAGTTTTACTTTTCTGCGCCAATAGAACCAGAAACCATTTTACCATAGGTGTCAATCTAGCCATTGTTTTCAAAGTCATATCCTGCGTAGAGATCGCGCCATTTCTAAGAGAGCCCTCTCCAGATCCAAAAAGCTATTTTTGGGTCTCAAAGTTGGTTGAAAAAGTTACCTTCATAGTCTATTTATCAGCCAAATAGATTTACGTAGTGCTAACATTCTGGCGTTGTTGTCAAGGACGAAGTTGAAAAGATTTTCCTCGAGAGAACGACAAACGTTGCAGTTTGACCCCTGAGGGTAACAAAGGGACAAAAACCCATACCGGTTGAAACCTTTACCCTAGCGAATCTAGTCCAAACAAACCAATAGCCCCAAGTAGCACTACTCAGGAAACTTGGCTCCAAAGACTTTTTACACCAGAGTGAATCTTGACCCAAACCCCTCTGAGCCTGTGTATGACCCTGAGAAGATTTTGCACAAGGCTAGAGAGCAGGCGTCGGACCCGTTTTATTTCCTGGACAAAATTATGTCCTTTCCCAAATACGGTGCACAGAGCATTGACGAACTTGAGTTTGATGCAATTTTCAGGAAAAATTTGTTCAGGTCTTAGTTAGAAACCAGTTTGGAGAAGACCGTTTTCTACCCGAACAATTTCCAAGCCCTGGTGACAAATAATATCCCCCAAAATATGAATCACCCTAGGGCTATGGCTTCCATATTCTCTCCCATCATCCTGCCAGCCCAGTTACACAACTTGCCTCGGAATTATAGCCAAAGAACTAGACTCTACGACGTTGAGGGAAATGTTTCTGCCGAGAAACACCTGGACTGGTTTAATGACTTTGTCGACCTGGAGGAGGTAGACTACGCGGATGCAAAAATGAGGCTTTTTGCACAAAGGCTTTCAGGAGATGTAAGAAAGTGGTTCAAATCCCTCCCGTCCACGAGCATTCAGGACTTCGCAGCATTCGAAAGGTCCTTCCTAAAAAAATGGGGGGATAACAAAAACCCTTTATAGCTGCTAACACAATACAATAACATGAAGAAAGCACCGGAGGAAACAGTGCAGGAATTATCGACTCATTTTTTGAAGGTATACAACTCCATCCCTGCTAAAGTAAAGCCCCCTCCCAGTGTTGCACAGTTGCGGTACGCAAATTCCTTTGATAGTGAATTTTCTCTGCTGCTGAGGGAAAGAAGATCGGTGAGTCTGGATGCCATAATGAGTATCGTTGTCGAGGTTGAAGTGAACATGATGGCGTCAGTAAAAATCAAAACGAAGTTCAATCGGGGTGACAAAAGACCCCAGGGAGACACACAGTCGTCGACGTCACGGTACTCAAATGAAAAATTCAACATGATGATGAAGATCATGGAAAATTTGATGGAGAGAATGTCCGTGGGAAACAGGCCTGTTGTGTGAGAACAAAACAAAAAACAACGCAGAAATAAGAATCTTCGGAGGGGTCAGATCCCTCAAATCAAGTAGCAGGACCCAGGTGACTAGCAGACGAGACCTCCTTTCAAGAACAATTATGCAGACAAGGATTTCGACCAATCTTTTGATGACCATATGCATTGTTATGATGACAAAAACCCGCGCGTGTTCTTGACGAAGAGCGAACATGATCGATATATGAGCCAAAATGAAGACTTCGCGCTGGAAACTAATGATGGTATGATACTCAAAACAGATGATGCACCGTCTTGGGAGATGGAAGAATTCAAGAAAGGTTATCAAAATGCTATCATGCAGTTCCAGAAGAAGTACAACCTCTGGAGTAAATATGTACATGTCGATCTGAAACAAACATAATATGTAAAGAAGCCTACAATGGACACACCTTCCACGAGTTGACCGAGATCGGACAACACAGATAAGGATGCAGCCGAAAAGGCGAAGTCGAAGGAGGAAGTCCAAAAAAAATCCCCAGAGACAGGTCGGGAAACGAGCGGGAAAGAGGTAGAAAAAACCTGTTCCCCTTTCAATTTTGAACATGAAATGGCCAAAATCATAATATATGTCCCATTCAATGAGATGATTAGAAAGGGTGAGTATTGGAAAAAAATCATTAAAATGTTGAAAACGGGAGGGGGCCCCAATACTTTGAACATTCGAGACGACCACCCTGCCATCTTGTTTGGTCTGCGCATCGAAGAGACAAGTGATGATGAAGATGTTCCCCCTTTCTATGTCAGTCTGAAGATCCATGATCTGAACTTGCATAACGCCATGCTTGATTCTGGCACATCACACAATCCCATGTCAAAGGTGGTCATCGACGAGTTGGGTTTAAAAGTCACTAGACCATACAAGGACCTTTTCTCCTTCGATTCGAGGAAAGTCAAATGTTTGGGTCTTATCAAAGACCTAGTTGTATCGTTGGCTCAAATCCCCACCAAGAACATGGTCATGGACACAGTCGTCGCAGACATAGCCCCAAAGTTCAGAATGTTTCTTTCGAGATCGTGCGCTGTGAATTTGAAGGGCACATTGTAGATGGATATGACTAACTCCACTATCCCTGTTTTTGGCCATGACAGAAGGTTTTACAAAGAAGTGATGCTGAAATACATGGTAAGTAGCAAGATGCAGCCTCATAATCATCCTATATGCGTGTTCGACACCAAAGTGGGTTCATCTATATTCTACAATGATTTTAACTTCGGAGAAGAGGGATCGACGACCATCATGATAGTTGACAAGAATACCACGCAGGAAACAATAGAGTGCACCGACCCATAATACCACACGGAAAATGGGGTGTGGAACATGAGTTTCGATGGCACAGACAGTCGAGAAGGAGTCGGGGATGGTATATGGGTGTGCCCCCATAAAGCAAGCACGAAGTTGCATTCATTCAAGCTCGTGTTTGAATGCACTAACAACATGGTCGAGTATGAAGCGCTAATATTGGGATTACAAGTTTTGAAAGAGCTAGGCGCGCAGAGGATAGCAGTGCGCGGAGCTTCTGAGCTGATCATAAATCAGGTGAAGGGTGTGTATCAGACCAAGCACCCGAGACTGCGATCCTACAGAAATATGGCTTTGGACCTTCTCGAAGGATTTTTGGAGTATGACCTGACTGTTATCCCCGGAGAACAGAATCAGATCATCGACGCATTGGCCACCTCGGCCTCGGTTTTCAAGATTCCCATTCTTCTGGATAAAAGATATGAAATCGAGGTCAATCATAGGCCAACAGTACCTGACAACATCAAACACTGGCAGGTGTTTGACGATGACAAACAGGTGGAAAGGTTCCTCCTCATGAGCGACGAGTTCGCTAACACAAACATCGACAGGGAATACTACAACAATGAAGATGAGGGCGCAGACGTGCGCAGTGATGACGACCCTTTCTAAAACCAAATCGTGGGAAGGGATATAATACAACTGAAAAACAATATTATTCCAAAGGGGTTGGTGCCGCTAGAAAAGTTGTTTGACGAAAATGATGTGGCTAAGAACCCCAAGGTCACCGTAAGCGTAGAAGACGTGGAAGACTGAAACATCGAGACCGAGGCAGAACCAAAGATGGTAAAGTTATCAAAAAAACTCAATCTGGAGGTTAAGAAGGATTACATAAAACTCGTGAAAGATTTCTCAGACGTCTTTTCATGGAGCTATGACGATCTGAAAGTGTATGACACAAAGGTGATCCAACATGTTATCCCTCTCAAGGAAGATCATAAACCTTTCAAACAGAATCTGAGATGGATAAATCCCTTGTTGTTGCAACTGATCAAGAAAGAGGTAAAGAAGCTTTTCGACACCAAAATTATTGTTTCCTTAAGATTCTCGAAGTGGTTAGCTAACTTAGTACCTATGAGAAAGAAAAGCGATGAAATTACACTGTGCATAGACTTCCAAAATTTGAATAAGGTATCTCTCAAAGACCACTACCCCCTTCCCAAAATGGACTACATCTTGCAAAAGGTGGTGGGATCTCATAAGATGTCCATGTTGGATGGTTTCTCAGGATATAACCAAATCATGGTCCACCCGGACGACAGAGAGAAGGCGGCCTTCACGACTCYGTGGGGAACGTTCATGTACACTAAGATGTCGTTCAGCCTGATGAACRTTGGTGCCACCTTTCAAAGGGAAATGGACATCGTGTTTGCTGATGAGAAGGAAAAATTCATCGTGATTTATCTTGATGACATCACRGTGTATTCTACCTCCGACAAATAGCATCTCGAGCACCTAAAGAGGGTTTTCCAGAAGTGCARAAAGTTCAGCATATCATTGAATCCAAAGAAATATCATTTCGCAGTGGAGGAAGGCAAGCTTTTCGGGAACATCATTTCCAAAGAAGGTATTAAAATAGACCTCAGCAGGGTTGAAGGGATCTTGAAGATTGGCACCCCACGCARTAAAAAGRAGGTACAATCTTGCCTGGGTAAGGTGAGCTTTTTGAGGAGATTTATCCCAAACCTGGCGGAAATCATAAAACATATAACTTGTATGCTCAGGAAKRRAAACGAGATTAAGTGGAACCCAGAGGCCAATAGGTCCTTCGAAGATATAAAAATGGCTCTGACTAAAGCCCCTGTGCTAGACATCCTGRAATTTACGAAGGATTTTCTCCTTTTTTCATTTGCCTCGGAACACATTATTGTCGGAGTACTGGTGTAGAAGGACGAATAGGATTTCAAGAAACCCATAGCCTACTTTAGTYGGACATTGTGGGATGGTCCCCTAAAGTATGACATTATGTAAAAGCAGGTGTATGCCTTAGTAAAATCTTTGAAGGAATTCATGACATACATATTGCACTCCTATGTCATCGCTTGTGTGCCCAGCAATTCAGTAAAGGACATCATGACTTGGCATGACCCAGAAGGAAGGAGAGGGAAGTGGATAGTAGCCATATTAGAATACGATCTTGAGATCAAGATGAAAAATTTGTTCAAGGGTCAGGGCCTCGCGAGGTTAATGGCGCAGATGGACTACGACGTTGTAGGTATGAACTTCATTGTCGATCTGTCAGAGTGTCCTCAAGAAGAAAAAGCTATGCAGATGCCTCAGTGTTTCATTGATTCGACATGGTATGCAGACATCATATATGTATTGGAGAATCTCCAGGCCCCTCCAGGTGTGAGTAAGACTAAGGCAAGATTCCTCCAGCTTAAAGCGGTTAAGTTCTGTGTTTTGGATAATTCATTGTATTGGAAAGATCCCGGAGGAATATTTTTAAGCTGTTTGCTAGAAGACGAGGCAAAACAGGCCATACAAGAATTTCACAGAGGTGACTACGGAGGGCACCACTATTGGAAAACCACCGTGCACAAGATCTTGAGGGTGGGTTATTACTGGCTGAAGATTTTCGTTGACGTATATAAAGAGGTCTCTGGTTGCACGAGTGCCAGATTTTCGACGGGAGGAGAAAGCTATAGCCCTTGTCGTTAAATCCAATTTCAGTCGAAGCGCCTTTCATGCAGTTGGACCTAGATTTCATAGGAGAGATAAACCCACCATCCTCCATGCAGCATAAATGGATTCTCATAGCCACCGATTATTTTATGAAATGGATTGAGGCAGTCCCCACAAAGCAAGCCACCGACACGGCCATCATACATTTCCTAGAGACAAACATCTTGTCGAGGTTCGGGTGTCCTGTTAAGATCATAACAAATAATGCATTCGCATTCAATACTAAAAGGATGGATAAGTTCTGCCATGATTATAACATAACCTTGGGGCATTCCACGACATATTATCCACAAGGAAACGGGTTAGCGGAATCCTCAAATAAGAGCCTGACTAGGATCATCAAAAGGCTCTTACAAGGAAACAAGAGAGCTTGGCATAAGAAGATTATCTACGCGTTGTGGGCAGATCGGATTACCACCAAAAAATCCATATCAACGTCACCTTTTCAAATCGTTTACGATGCAGACGCAATCTTTCCTACTGCGCTAGGACCTCCTGTCAGGAAATTTTTGCAAGAGAAGGAAGCCAAGCCAAATGATGCACAGAGGAGGATAAACCGGTTGATTCACACGCAGTAGGTGAGGGAGGAGGTGTATAATCGATCTCACCTCCATCGAGAGAGGATAAAAAAATATTTTGACAAACATCCCAAGTGGGGATATTTTTAGGTGGGAGATCTAGAGCTGAGATGGGACGCAAGAAATGAACATAAAGGAAAGCACGAAAAGTCCGATCACCTTTGGACAAGGTCATACAAAATCGGTGTGTACTACGGGGACAATGCTTATTTCGTGAAAGGACTGGATGGAGAGTGTCCTGGTTGGGGGCCTGTAAACGGCATGTTCCTCAAACATTACCTGATGAAGTAAAGTTCATTTGAGTCATTTGCATTGTAAATAGTCCTTTATTTTGTGTCGAGTCAGTAGGTCAACAGAGAATTGAAGCCCGAAGTGAAGGCCCTAAGTTTATGCTGAAGTCTTAGAAGTTGTGTCAATGAGTCTAGTTTGTTTTACGTCTGTAATTTATATTTCTTAGTGTCTAGATGTCAAATAAATCCCAACGGTCAGGCACCTGGTCTATTGTTCTTTGCTATCTCACAGGGAGGATAGCATCCCCGTTGGAGACAGTTTTTAGCATCGCCATTTTTCTTTCCATTTAGAGTCGGTTTTGAGTCATGTTATGATCCATGCGCCCAAACATGTGAAGTCAGGTACATAACACCGTGAGGTTGAAGTCAGAAAATGGTCGGTTGGCCCTTGGAAATGGGAAAGAGTGTCAGAGTCGGAAACTGTATACGTGGTATGGGCATGTTTTTTCCCAAAAGGTCAAATCCCGTTAAGAAGCCAGTTTCTACGTACCCCGATCGATTCAAGTGGTTAATAAAGGTCATGTTGGCAAGTGCCACGGATATTATCAGTTCATCATGAAGGCCGAGGGAATGAAAAATCGCAACGTTCGTATTATACATGCACAGCAAACTGTATCACCTGCATTCCACACATGGGGATTTTCCATGAACAACCTAAAGTTGGACTTGAAACAGCTCATCGCCATAAATTCATTGGCTTCCATAATGTTTTCCTCTCTTGGCCGATTCGTTATAAATCTCAAATTCTCGACGTGCCCTCCAATCATAGATCCAGGCCTAAGCCTTTTTCCAGTTCCCCCTTGCCAATCCAGTTGGTTCAGAACCGCTCCCCAGTGCATTCATTCAAAACGTTGCGCGTAGAGTATACCTTGGTCACGCCATGGCAACTTCTCAGAGAACAGGAAATGGCGTGCGGAACGGGAGAACTATGAAGTCTGAACCTCAAAGAGATTGGAATTATTTCGCACCCGCGGTGAACATTCCCAAAGACGTGGAAGAAGCCATTATTTCACCTACAGAAGGGACCAGATCAAGTCACGGAACAGCCGAAACAGATAAATTC
This sequence comes from Picea engelmannii, assembly GCA_009831015.1. Taxonomy (NCBI): domain Eukaryota; kingdom Viridiplantae; phylum Streptophyta; class Pinopsida; order Pinales; family Pinaceae; genus Picea; species Picea engelmannii. The sequence continues at coordinate 67,043 of ML791829.1, forward strand.
ATATAGGAGAGGGAGATAGCAAGAGCCTCCTCCTCCAAACAGCAGCTGCCTTGGAGGAGGGGCAAGGTGAGAAAGAATAAGGAGATCATGAAGGCTAAACTTCCAGAAGGACCGCGCGTCGGATTGGCAGTTGAAGAACTACTCGGACGCGTCATCTGGCTAGATATTGTCGAGAAATCGAGCCACGAACACAGGAACAAAGCAAGGAAAGTGGACATCGCGGGAGCAAGTGAGGTAATGCCATCTCAACAGCTGAAGCAAGCAAAGTTGGCTATTGCTGAGATTTATCAGGAGAACAGGGAATTAAGGCGACAACTAGCGACAAGGACCGCAGAAGCATCAGATGCACAAAGTCACGGAGGGAACGTGGCATGGCTGAAAAGGCAACTTAGAGAGGTGAAGAACGTTATTATCCAGCTGCGAGAGGTGCAAAGTTTTGCAGAAGAAAGGCACATGGAGCATCCCATAGAATGTGAAGCGACCAAAAAGGAAATTTGTGTGGCTCTTGTCAGCGCATAAAAAGAGAAAGTTTAGCGGGTGGTATTTTCTTCACGACAGTTTTTGAGTGATACACATCGTCCAAAGCACCTTACCATTTTGATAACGGTCGTGAGAATCAAATAATTGTTTGTTGCGCATATCTCTCCAGCAAACAAGCGCATAACAGAAGGCGAAACCAATAGTACAGACAACAATATTTTGACAAACACGTGTTCATTAGGATACCCGATCAAGAGATACAATGACACATTTTTTCCACCTTAGATTCTAACCAACGATCAAATGCCGTGGAAAACCTGAAGATAGTCATTAGTGGACAGGCTTGATTATTGCCTACTTTGGGATAGTACCATGCGAAGAGTCTCTGATGCATGTGGCGCGTTTTTCTAGTTTAGGTTTAGCAGTTAGAAAGCAGGGCAGCCTAAGCAGCACCCTCATTTATATATTTCATCTTTTCAATGTAAGCCAGGTTGGTTGACAAATTGAGTAAACGATTTCTATTGTGTGTAATCTGAGTTTTTGATCAAAATTTAATGCAAAGGTCCTGTGATTTGATGAAAATATTCTAGTTGTGATAGTCGGATGTATTGTGTCTCTTTCTTTGTGTATGTGTTTCCTATTACCTTCTATTTCATATAGTATACTGTCTATTTTGGGAATGAATTTTTGAACCTATGGATTCACGTTACAATGCCCCTTGTTCGCGCCACTTAGACAAAATGTTTTCCTCTCAAGCTAACTTTGAATTCGTCCACAGTGACACTCTTGAGTTACTTCCTTTGTTTTTCCCCCGCCACACTTTACGATTTACACTGAAGGTTGTTGCTTGCCTAGCCTTCTCCTTTCGAATCCAGTCACTAAGTCATTTGTTTCGTCTCTTCCTCAGATCGACCCCATAGCCCAAGTTTTACTTTTTTGCACCAATATAACCAAAAACCATTTTACCATAGGTTCCAAATCTAGCCATTTTTTTCAAAGTCATATCCTACGCGGAGATCGCGCCATTTTTGAGAGAGCCCTCTCCAGATCCGAAAGGCTAGTTTCGGGTCTCAACTTTGGTTGAAAAAGTTACCTTCGTCGTATTTTTATCATCCAAATAGATTTACGTAGTGTTAAAAAATTTCACCAAGTATTTTCTTTTTGATTGTATACTTTCAAAAGCCAATGGTATCCCTTCTTGCATCAATATTTCTCCAATTTATTGCCCAGATGCATCACATTCAACTATGAATGTTTTACCAAAATCACAGCATTCGTATTATACATGCACATCAAACCATATCACCTGCATTCCACACGTGGGGATTTGCCATGAACAACCTGAAATTCGACTTGAAACATCTCGTCGCCATAAATTCATTGTCTTCCAGCATGTTTTCTTCTCTTGGTCGGTTTGTTATAAATCTCAGATGCTCGGCATGCCCTCCAGTCATAGAACCAGGCCTAAGCTCTTTTCGCAGTTCCCCCTTGCCAATCCAATTGGTTCAGAACCGCTCCCCGATGCATTCATTCAAAACTATGCGCGCAGAGTATACCTTGGTCGTGCCATGGAAACTTCTCAGAGCACTTGAAAGGGTGCACGGAGTGGCAGAACTGTGAGGTCCAAACCTCAAAGAGATTGGAATTCTTTCGCACCCACGGCGACCATTCCCAAAGACGTGGAAGAAACCATTCTTTCACCTACAGAAGGGACCAGATCAAGTCGTGGAATAGCCGAAATAGATAAATTCATACAGGAGAGGGAGACGGAAAGAGCCTCCTCCTCCAAACAGCAGCTTCCTCGGAGGAAGGGAAGGCCGAGAAAGAACGAGGAGATCATGAAGGCTAAAATTCCAGAAGGCCCACACGTCGGATTGGCAGCTGAAGAACTACTCGGATGACCATATGTATTGTTGTGATGAATAAAACCCACGCTTGATCTTGACGAAGAGAGAACATGATCGATATATGAGCCAAAATGAAGACTTCGCGCTGGAAACCAGCGATGGTATGATACTCGAAACAGATGATGCACCGTCTTCGGAGATGAAAGAATTCAAGAAAGGTTATCAAAATGATATCATGCAGTTCCAAAATAAGTACAACCTCCAGAGTAAAGATGTACATGTCGATTCGAAACAAACAGAATCTGTAAAGAAGCCTACAGCAAACACACCTTCCACGAGCCGACCGAGACTAGACAACACAGCCAAGGATGTAGCCCAGAAGGCGAAGTCGAAGGAGGAAGTCCCCAAAAAATCCCTGGAGACAGGTCGGGAGACGAGAGGAAAAGAGGTAGAAAAAACCCGTTCCCCTTTCAATTTTGAACATGAAATGGCCAAAATCAAAATATCTGTCCCATTCAATGAGCTGATTAGAAATGGTGAGTATCGAGAAAAAATCATTAAAATGTTGAAAACGGGAGGGCCCCTGATACTTTGAACATTCAAGATGACCACCCCGCCATCATGTTTGGTCCGCGCATCGAAGAGACAAGCGATGATGAAGATGTCCCCCCTTTCTATGTCAATCTGAAGATCCATGATCTGAACTTGCATAACACCATGCTTGATTCCGGCGCATCACACAATCTCATGTCAAAGGTGGTCATGGACGAGTTGGGTTTAGAAGTCACTAGACCGTACAAGGACCTTTTCTCCTTCGATTCGAGGAAAGTCAAATGTTTGGGTCTTATCAAAGACCTAGTTGTATTGTTGGCTCAAATCCCCACCAAGACCATGGTCATGGACATAGTCATCGCAGACATATCCCCGAAGTTAGGAATGTTTCTTTCGAGATCGTGGGCTGTGAAGTTTAAGGGCATGTTGTAGATGGATATGACTTACGCCACTATCCCTGTTTTTGGCCACAACAGAAGGTTTTACAGAGAATTTTTGTTGAAATACATGGTAAGCAGAAAGATGCATCCCCACAATCATCCTATATACGTCGTCGACACCGAAGTGCATTCATATATATTCTACAATGATTTTAACTTCGGAGAAGAGGGATCAACGACCATCACGACATTTGACGAGAATACCGCGCAGGAAACAATAGAGTGTGCCGACCCAAAAGACCACGTAGAAAATGGGTTGTGGAACATGAGTTTTGACGGCACAGTCAGTCGAGAAGGAGTTGGGGATGGTATATGGGTGATCCCCCATAAAGAAAGCACGAAGTTGCATTCATTCAAGCTCGCATTTGAATGCACTAACAACATGGTCAAGTATGAAGCGTTAATCTTGGGATTACAAGTTTTGAAAGAGCTAGGCACGTAGAGGATAACATTGCACAGAGATTCTGAGCTGATCATAAATCAGGTGAAGGGTGTGTATCAGACCAAGCACCTGAGACTGCGATCGTACAGAAATTTAGCTTTGGACCTTCTCGAAGAATTTTTGGAGTATGACCTGAATTCTATCCCCGAAGAACAGAATCAGATCACCGACGTGTTGGCCACCTCTGCCTCGGTTTTCAAGATTCCCATTCTTCCAGATAAAAGATATGAAATTGAGGTCAAGCACAGGCCGATAGTACCCGACAACATCAAACACTGGCAGGTGTTTGACGATGACAAATAGGAGGAAAGGTTCCTCCTCATGAGCGATGAGTTCTCTAACACAAACATCGATGGGGAATACTACGGCAATGAAGATGAGGGCACAAACGTGTGCAGTGATGACGACCCTTTCCAGAACCAGATCGTAGGAAGGGATATAATACAACTGAAAAACAATATTATTCCAAAGGGGTTGGTGCTGCTAGAAAAGTTGTTTGACGAAAATGATGTGGCTAGGAACCCCAAGGTCACCGCAAGAGTAGAAGACGTGGAAGACTGAAACATTGGGACTGAGGCAGAGACAAAGATAGAAAATTTATCAAAAACACTCAGTTCGGAGGTTAATCAATATTACATAAAACTCACGAAATATTTCTCGGACGTCTTTGCATGGAGCTACGACGATCTGAAAGTGTATGACACGAAGGTGATCCAACATGTTATCCCTCTCAAGGAAGATCATAAACCTTTCAAACAGAAAATGAGACGGATAAATCCCTTGTTGTTTTCGCTGATCAAGAAAGAGGTAAAGAATCTTTTCGACGTCAAAATTATTGTTTCTTTAAGATTCTCGAAGTGGGTAGCTAACTTAGTACCTATGAGAAAGAAAAGTGGTGAAATTAGACTGTGCATAGACTTCCGAAATTTGAATAAGGTGTCTCTCAAAGACCACTACCCCCTTCCCAAAATGGACTACATCTTACAAAAGGTGGTGGGATCTCAGAAGATGTCCATGTTGGACGGTTTCTCAGGATATAACCAAATCATGGTCCACCTGGACGACAGAGAGAAGACGGCCTTCACGACTCTGTGGGGAACGTTCATGTACGCTAAGATGTTGTTTGGCCTAATGAACACTGGTGCCACCTTTCAGAGGGAAATGGACATCATGTTTTCTAATGAGAAGGAAAATTTCATCGTGATTTATCTTGACGACATCACAGTGTATTCTACCTCCGAAAAACAACATCTCAAGAACCTAAAGAGGGTTTTCCAGAAGTGCAAAAAGTTCGGCATATCATTGAATCCAAAGAAATCTCATTTCGTGGTGGAGGAAGGCAAGATTTTGGGGAACATCATTTCCAAAGAAGGTATTAAAATAGACCCCAGCAGGGTTGAAGGGATCTTGAATATTGGCACCCCACGTAATAAAAAGGAGGTATAATCTTTCCTGGGTAAGGTGAACTTTTTGAGGAGATTTATCCAAAACCTGGCAGAAATCATAAAACATATAACTTGTAAGCTCAGTAAGGGAAACAAGATTAAGTGGAACCCAGAGGCCAAGAGTTCCTTCGAAGATATAAAAATGGCTCTGACTAAAGCCCATGTGCTAGCCAGCCTGGACTTTACAAAGGATTTTCTCCTTTTTTCATTTTCCTCGGAACACACTATTGTTGTGGTACTCTTGTAGAAGGATGAACAAGATTTCCAGAAACCCATAGCCTACTTCAGTCGGACACTACAGGACGCTCCCCTAAAGTATGACATTATGTAAAAGTAGGTGTATGCCTTAGTAAAATCTTTGAAGGAATTCATGACATACATATTGCACTCCTATGTCATCGCTTGTGTGCCCAGCAGTTCAGTAAAGGACATCCTGACTCGGCCTGACCCGGAAGGAAGGAGAGGGAAGTGGATAGTAGCCATGTTAGAATACGATCTTGAGATCAAGCCGACAAACTTGGTCAAGGGTCAGGGCCTTGCGAGGTTAATGGTCCAGTCGAACTGCGACGTTGTAGGTATGAACTTCATTGTCGATCTGTCGGAGTGTCCTTAAGAAGAAAAATCTACACAGATGCCTCAGTGTTTCATTGATTTGACATGGTATGCAGACATCATATATGTATTGGACAATCTCCAAGCCCCTCTTTGTGTGAGTAATAATAATTCAATATTCCTCAAGCTTAAAGCGGTTAAGTTCTGTGTTTTGGATAATTCATTGTATTGGAAAGATCCCGGAGGAATATTATTAAGTTGTTTGCTAGAAGACGAGGCGAAACGGGCCATACAGGAATTTCACAGAGGCGACTACGAAGCGCACCACTATTGGAAGACCACCGCGCATAAGATCCTGAGGGCGGATTATTACTGGCTGACAATTTTTGTTGACAAATATAAAGAGGTCTCCATCTGCCACGAGTGCCATATTTTCAACAAGAGGAGAAAGCTATAGCCCCTGTCGTTAAATCCAATTTCATTCGAAGCGCCTTTCATGCAGTGGGGCCTAGATTTCATAGGAGAGATAAACCCACCATCCTCCATGCAGCATAAATGGATTCTCAGAGCTACCAATTATTTTACGAAGTGGATTAAGGTGGTCCCCACAAAGCAAGCCACCGACGCGACCATCATACATTTCCTGGAGACAAACATCTTGTCATGGTTTGGATGTCCTGTTAAGATCATAAAAGATAATGTGGCTGCATTCAAGTCTAAAAGGATGGATAAGTTTTTCCATGATTATAACATAACTTTGGGGCATTCCACGGCCTATTATCCACAAGGAAATGGGTTAGCAGAATCCTCAAATAAGAGCCTGACTAGGATCATCAAAAGGCTCTTGCAAGGCAACAAGAGATCCTGGCATAAGAAGCTTATCTACGTGTTGTGGGCAGATCGGATTACCACCAAAAAATCCATATCAACGTCACCTTTTCAGATCGTTTACGATGCAGACGCGATCTTCCCTACTGCGCTGGGACCTCCTGTCAAGAAATTGTTGCAAGAGAAGGAGGCGGAGCCAAATGATGCGTAGAGGAGGATAAACCAGTTGATTCACACGCAGTAGGCGAGGGAGCAGGTGTATAATCGATCTCAAATCCATCGGGAGAGGATAAAGAAATATTTTGACAAACATCCCAAGCAGGAATATTTTCAAGTGGGAGATATGGTGCTAAGATGGGATGCAAGAAATGAAGATAAAGGAAAGCACGGGAAGTTCGATCACCTTTGGATAGGGTTGTACAAAATCGGCGTGTACTGCGGGGACAATGCTTATTTCCTGAAAGGACTAGATGGAGAGTGTCTTGGTTGGGGGTCTGTAAATGGCATGTTCCTCAAACATTACCTGATGAAGTAAAGTTTGTTTGAGTCATTTGCATTGTAAATAGTCGTTTATTTTGCATCGAGTCAGTAGGTCAACAGAGAATTGAAGCTCGAAGTGAAGGCCCTAAGTTTATGCTGAAGTCTTAGAAGTTGTGTCAATGAGTCTAGTTTGTTTTCCTTCCATAATTTATATTTCTTAGTGTTTAGATGTCGAATAAATCCCAACGGTCAGGAACCTGGTCTACTCTTCTTTGCTACCTCACAGGGAGGATAGCATCCCCGTTGGAGCCAGTTGTTAGCGCCACAATTTTTATTTCTATTTAGAGTCGATTTCGAGTCATGTTATGATCCATGCACCCAAACATGTGAAGTCAGGTATGTAACACCGTGAGGTTGAAGTCATAAAATGGTCGGTTGGCCCTTGGAAATGGGAAAGGGTGTCAGAGTCGAAAACTGTATATGTGGTATGGGCATGTTTTTTCCCAAAAGGTCGAATCCCGTTAAGAAGCCAGTTTCTACGTACCCCGATCGATTCAAGTGGTTAATAAAGGTCATGTTGGCAAGTGCCATGGATATTATCAGTTCATCATGAAGGCCAAGGGAATGAAAAATCACAGTGTTCGTATTATACATGCACAGCAAACTGTATCACCTGCATTCAACACGCGGGGATTTTCCATGACCAACCTGAAGTTCGACTTGAAACATCTCATGGCCATAAATTCATTGGCTTCCAGCATGTTTTCCTCTCTTGGCCGATTCATTATAAATCTCAAATGCTCGGCATGCCCTCCAGTCATATAACCAAGCCTAATCTCTTTTTACAGTTCCCCCTTGCCAATCCAGTTGGTTCAGAACCGCTCCCCGATGCATTCGTTCAAAACGTTGTGCGCGGAGTATACCTTGGTCACGCCATGGCAGCTTCTCAAAGCACAGGAAAGGGCATGCGGAATGGGAGAACTGTGAGGTCTGAACCTCAGAGAGATTGGAATTCTTTCGCACTTGCGGCGACCATTCCTAAAGATGTGGAAGAAACCATTCTTTCACCTACAAAAGGGACCAGATCTAGTCATGGAACAGTCGAAACAGAGAAATTTATACAAGAGAGGGAGACGGAAAGCACCTCCTCCTCCAAACAGCAATTGCCTCGGAGGAGGGGTAGGCCGATAAAGAACAAGGAGATCATGAAGGCTAAACTTCCAGAAGAACCGTGCGTCGAATTGGCAGTTGAAGAACTACTCGGACACGTCATCCGGCTAGAAATTGTCGGGAAATCGAGCCGTGAACGTGGGAAGAGAGCGAGGAAAGCGGATGTCGTGGGAGCAAGTGAGGGAACTCCATCTCAATAGCTGAAGCAAGCAAAGTTGGTTATTGCTGAGATTTATCAGGAGAACGGGGAATTAAGGTGACAACTAGCGACAAGGACCGTGGAAGCATCAGCTGCACAGAGTCACGGAGGGAACATGGCATGGCTGAAAAGGCATCTTAGAGAGGCACGGAACTTTATTATCTAGCTGCGAGAGGTGCAAAGGTTGGAAAACTAAAGTCACACACAGCATCCCATAGAATGCAAAGCGACTGAAAAGGAAATTTGTGTGGGTCTTGCCAGCGCATAAAAAGAGAAAGTTTAGCGGGTGACATTTTCTTCACGACAGTTTTTGAGTGATACGCATCCTCCAAAGAACCATACCAATTTGATAACGGTCGCAAGAATCGAACAGTTGTTTGTTGCGCATAGCTCTCCAGCAAACAAGTGCATAACAGAAGGCAAAACCAACAGCACAGACAACAATTTTTTGACAAACACTTGTTCACTAGGATACCCAATCAAGAGATACAATGACACATTTTTTCCATCTCGGATTCTAACCGACGATCAAACCCCGTGGAAAACCTGAAGATAGTCGTTAGTGGACAGGCTTGATTATTGCCTACTTTGGGATAGTACCATGCAAAGAGTCTATGACGCATGTGGCGCGTCTTTCTAGTTTAGGGTTAATAGTTAGAAAGCAGGGCAGCCTAAGCGGTGCCCTCATTTATATATTTCATCTTTTCAATGTAAGCCAGGTTGGTTGACAAATTGATTAAACGACTGCTATTGTATGTAATCTAAGTTTTTGACCGAAATTTAATGCAAAGGTCCTGTGATTTGATGAAAAGATTCTAGTTGTGATAGTCGGATGTATTGTGTCTCTTTCTTTGCGTATGTGTTTCCTGTTACCTTTTATTTCATATTTTATACTGTCTATTTTAGGAACGAATTTTCGAACCTGTGGATTCACTGTACAATGACCCTTGTTCACGCCACTTAGACAAAACGTTTTCCTCTCAAGCTAACTCTGAATTCGTCAACAGCGGCGCTCTTGAGTTACTTCCTTTGTTTTTATCCCGCCACACTTTACGGTTTACACTAAAGGTTGTTGCTTGCCTAGCCTTCTCCTCTAGAATCCAGTCACTAAGTCATTTGTTCTGTCTCTTCCTCAGATCGACCCCATAGCCCAAGTTTTACTTTTTTGCGCCAATATAACCAAAAACCATTTTACTATAGGTGTCAAATCTAGCCATTATTTTCAAAGTCATATCCTGTGCGGAGATTGCACCATTTCTAAGGGAGTCCTCTCCAGATCCGAAAGGCTAGTTTCGGGTCTCAAAGTTGGTTGAAAAAGTTATCTTCGTCGTTTGTTTATCAGCCAAATAGATTTACGTAGTGCTAACAAATTTCACTAAGTATTTTATCTTTGATTGTTTACCTTCAAAAGCCAATGGTATCCCTTCTTGCGTCAATATTTCTCCAATTCATTGTCCAGATGCATCACATTCAACTATGAATGTTTTACCAAAATCGGGTGTTGTCAATATAGGTGTAGAAGACATGGCATCTTTTGAGAGTGAGAAAGCAAAGGTAACCTCTTAATTCCATACAAATGATTTTTTCTTCAAAAGGCTTGTGAGTGGGCCTGCAATGCCTGCATAATTCTTAACAAATTTCGAATAATATTTTGTAAGACCCAAAAATCCTCTAAGACTCTTGATGTTCTTAGAAATAGGCCATTTTGTAATAGCTTGGATCTTTTGAGGTTCCACCTTAACCCCTTCCCTTGAAACAATATGACCCAAATACTATACTTCTTGTTTCCTAAAAGAACATTTGGATCTTTTTACATACAATTGATTGTTCTCAAGAATTTGTTGGACTTTATCCACACATTTAATGTGGTCTTCGCATGATTTATTATAGATAAGTATATCATCAAATAAAACCAACACAAACTTTATAAGATGGGGTCGAAAAATTTTGTTCATAACATTTTGAGAAGTAGGAGCATTAGTCGCCCCAAAAGGCATGACCAAGAACTCGTAATTCCCATCATGAGCTCTAAAATTTGTTTTGGGAATTCCTTATTTTCTTAATATTATTTGGTGGTATCCTGATTTAAAATCTAGCTTGTAAAATAAGTCACTCCATGAAAGTTCTCTAATAGATCATCAATATTTGGATTAGAGAATTTATCCTTTATGGTGATCTTGTTTAGATCTCTATAATTAGGACACATCCTCCAAGAATTATATTTTTTTCTCGCCATCACTACTAGAGCTGAAAATGAACTCTTGTTTGGTTGAATAATACCTAAATCCAGCATGTCTTGTACCATTTTCTCAATCTCTCCCTTTTTTTGATGAGGATATATATAAGGCCTTTTATTAGGAGTATTTTCAAGTATTGGTCCAATTTGATGTTCATGATCCCTAGATGGAGGTTTCCCTTTAGGAATATCTTGGAAGACCCTATGGTGCTTTTCCAAGGTGAATTTTATTCCTCTGGAATATTTCCATCTTCTTGCTTTGCTTCCATAGTATAAAGTATAACCACAACACCCATACTCCTCTTTTTTAGGAGTTTTTCCATTATATGAGAGTTGATGACCTAAGAAGGTGCGGATTTTAACCCTTTGAATTCATATTGAATTCCTTCAAATTCAAATCCCATGAATAATTCCTTATAATTTGTAAAAATTGTACCTAATGTTCTCAACCATTGAATCCATGGAACAACATCTACACCTCCAAAGGGAATGGCATACATCGGAATTTCTAAGTTATATTCTCCCATACTAAGTTTTTTTTTTGTAATATCGGGTACTAATCTATTAAAAATACAGTATAGATACAGTAAAAAAAACAATGATTGTCCCTAAGAATGGACAAAAATTGGGCCTTCCCTTAGTGAGAAACCAAGCGAGGAAGAGACTTGAATATTTTGCATGCTCTTGATGGGAAACCAAGCTTACAAAAACTTGTAGATAATTGTTTGTTTGCATGCTAACATAAGACGAGAAAAACTTGCAAATTCTAAATAAAAACCTGTTAAAAAAAAAAAAAAAAAACAGAGGCCTGAGTGTCAAGAGTGTTTTCCGGTCACAATGGGGGGGGAATTTGGAGGAATTTATTCAGTAACTGGGTAGCCACTGAAACCGTTGTCACTGTCGTTGGAGGAGCTGAAGTTGTTTGAACTTGGATGCTTGACCGGGAGGCCTGCGCTTTTGATGAAGGGAGCCATCAACGAACTGTGCTTTCCTGGAGTAGTCACCGCAACTGAATAGTTGGGAGCCTCCTAAGGCATTGAGGTCATAGGGCGAGCCACGAAGAGAGGAGGAAGGGTTCTGAGGGAGGGAGGAGTATGAGTGGTGGGGGAGTGGGGTGAGCGAGGCGAGTTGGGGGAGCTCGGAACAAAGACACTCGGGAGGCTAAGAAAGGTGCAAGCAAGGAGTTTTTTAACCACCCAATAGCTCTAACGGTGCCTGGAGGTGCGACGGGATGTCGCGAGGGAGCTTGAGACCTCTTCTTCCCAATCATCAAGAATTTTCCATAGTGATACTGGCACCGAATAGTCATACCCATCCTGGTTGGCTAGGAGAGACGGGGGAGGAACTGTGGAGGGGCCACTGTGGCCACTTTCCCCCAAGGTTGGGGTGGCTCGCCTATGGGGAGGCATGAGAGAGGAAATGAGTATTTTGGGTGCTACGGGGGAGGAGATCCACCACCTTAAGCAAAGAGCAGAGGGAAACCACCTATGTAGAGCAGAGAGCCAACTCGCGGAGGTGACAAGGGAAGAATGGGTGGAGAGGTCACAGGTGGTAGAGAGAAAATTGTCAAGAAGAGGGGGTGTCAAAATTGAGCGCCATTAAGGTTACCAACCTTTAGGACCATGTGGATTGTTGCAGTGTACAATGGTTGATCAGGTGGGGAGCGGGAGCCATGGGGGAAGTTATGAAGCGACATCTCAGGGAGAGAAGACATTTAAAGTGCATGAGGAAGGGGTGAGGTGGAGTGTGCCCAGACATCGCAATGTGTGTTGAGGGGATTGGAGGAGGCCGCCATGTGGACACCCACATTTGGGGTTGAAGAGTCCTTGAGCGCAATGTCGATACAGACTTTCTTGAGGGAGTGGTTGGAGAGCTATGGTAAGGTCATGAAGGTCAGAGTTATCCGTGATGCTTTCATTGGAAAAAATTTATGCCAGGGAGTTCACCTTGCGTCAGATATGGAGGAAGGAGATGGAGTCCCTAAAATCCATGAGTTGAGCCAGATGATGAAGACCCTAGTCCAAGCGCCAACTGGGGGAGATTTTTGGCATTTGAGAGCCATTTTGAAGATGGATAGCCATAGAGATAATTAATTGAGAGTCGCCTTCAACTAAGAGAGAGAAAAGAGCTCTTTGTCTAGAAATTATGAGGCCATGGAGGAGACACGAGAGTTTAACTGCAGTGTTGTTGTCATGGCCAATGGTTCTGTAATAGAGACGGACGATGGCCCCTATGTTGTTTATGAATACGCCTCCAAAACTCACAGGACCAAGATTACCTTTTGAGGCACCATCAAAATTGAGTTTGGGGAAACTGAGAGGGGGGTGACACCAGTGAAATCAGGGAGAGGGGGACCTCATGTGGGAATCTGTAGGGGGTCCCACATGGGTGGCAGGGGTGATGTCCCATCTCTGAAGGAGTAAAGCTTCATTTGATTGCGCTTTGAATTTAAGTTCAGAACAAGATTGGAGATGGATTGTCTCTGTCAGTTGTTTTTTGAAGATGGTCCAGGGAAATCTTATGAGGAAGACTGGTCTTCGAAGATGCGGCGATTACACTCTTTCCAGAAGTTCTAGACAATCAATCTCAGGAGAAGCTGCCAGAGCCGGTTGAGAATTATGTTATGGTAGGGATTGTTAGCCCAGTTTTTGAGAGTATGAGTTATGTTTCCATGAGTTCGATCAGATTTTCTACAGAGCATCGTTGCCTTATCCCATATGTTGTTGGAGAAAGAACAATTGTCAAGTAGATGGTCTATGGATTCCTCATTGTTTTTACAGAGAGCACATCTCGAAGGTCCAGAGAATCCTCTTTTGAGGATATTGTCCCAGGTGAGGATGCGACTATCGTGGACCATCCATAAAAAGTTTGATATCTTTGGCTAAGTTCTGAGGGACCAAAGCTTGGCCTAGCCAGGGTCTGGAGGGTCTGGAAAAGGGAGAGTGAGAAGTTGATAGGATTCTTTGAAAATGAAAATTCCTTTTGGCGAGTACCCCCATCTGAGCTTGTCATTGTCTTGACTGATTCAAGTTTTTTGGTTGCTTACATATTGCGCAAATTGCATTCTGGTTTCTACATACATGTGAAGAGGGGAGTTATGGAGCGATAACCAATTCCTAAAGTGTTGTTGATCCATAGTGTGCCAGTAGTCCTTAACATTTGTATTTCCTTATGGTGATAAGTTATGGTATCTTTCCAAGCTTGGAAGCTGCTACCAAGAGTCCGACCATAAATTTTCCAGGGCACCATTTCTGATTTCCCAAAAAATGTGTTGTTGAATGAGGTGGCATTGGGGTTTTGCAGAATTCCAAATGAGGGAGCCCTGAGAGTTAGGAGTGGAGCAGATAAAGTTGTGAGGATCCCAATTTGGGGCATACTTTTTGTGCCAAATTGTTCCCAAGGAGTGGAGTTGTTGGATATCCAGTTCCACTAGGTTTTCGCAGTGAGAGCTTCATTGCTCTTGATTGGGTCACTTAGGCTAAGGCCACCCATATGCCTCGGTAAACAAATTGTGTCCCATTTGACCAGAGACCATTTGTGTATGTTATTATCACCATTCCAGAGAAAAGTGTGTTGTATTTTCTGAATGGAGTTGAGAACCCATTTGGGGGTTGCGAGAACAGAGAAGAGATATAGCGGAATCATTTGCAAAATGGATTTTATGAGAACTAGATGCCCTGAAAGATTGATGGTTTTGAAGGTCTAGGAGGAGATGTTTTTAGTTAATTTTTCAATCAGTTCCTTGCAAGTGGAGTGTTTGATGGCTGAGGCGATTAAGGGAGTGCCTGGGTATTTGGAGGGGAGAGAGGAAGAAGCAAAACCCAGCGTTCTAGCAATGTTTCGTTGAGTATTGGGGGGCGTGAATAAGAAGGTGAAAGATTTGTGCAAGTTGAAAAAGGCTCTCGAGGAATCTGAGAAGGTGTTGAGAAGGATTTTAAGAGTGTGGGCTTCTTAAATGGAGGGGTGAGCCAGGAGAAGCTTTTTATCCACAAATTGTTGATCGGTCAAGGGATGACTATTGTGGAGATTCAGTCCTTTAAGGGAGCTAGTTGTGCTGGCATTTGTTACCATTTGACTTATACCTTCATCCATAAGGATAAAGAGAAGGGGGCAGAGGGGATATCCTTGTCAGATTCCTTGGGAGGGGAAGAAGGTGGGGGAGGGGGATCCATTGACAAGAACAGAAAAGAAGCGGAGGAAAGGAGAGAGAGGATCCAATGAACCCAATCATGATTGAAGCCAAAGGTTAAGAGAGTCTTTTCAATGTAATCCCAGCTAAGGCGATCAAAATATTTGGAGAGGTTTTGTTTTAGGAGCATGTCTAGTTTCTTGGTGGTTTTTAAGGAGTGAATGACCTCATGGGAAAGAATAATTCCATCCATGATCTTCCTGCCCTCGACATAGCTCGTTTGTTCAGGGGAGATAAGCAAGGGAAGTAGAGGTTTTAACCTGTTTGTTATGACTTTAGTGATGATTTTGTAGATAACATTCCAAAGAGATATGGGTCTGTACTTACTTGGAATTACATCATTTTCGTCTTTGGGGATCAAGGTGAGGAAGGTGGCATTGAGGGAAGGGAGGACCCATTGACAATTGCGCGATTCTTCCACAATGTCTATCACATCCAGCTTTAGCATATCCCACCAGGCATGGAAGAAGTTGATTATGAAACCATCCAACCCAAGGGTTGTATCTTCTTTCATTTGCATGACAGCAGAGTCCACCTCTTGAAGAGTGATTGCGCACATTAGGGAGGCATTTTGTTGATCAGTGACCAAACTGGGGATGTGGATGGTAACTTGTTGAATGGAGTCCCCCCTGGAGCGGTTCTCCTCCATGAGTAGATCTTCATAGTAGGAGACCAATTCAGTTTCGATGTCCTTATGGGTTTCAATCCAAGTGTCATCTTTCTTTTTAAGGTAGGATATCTTGTTGTGCATTATTTGTTGGATGGTTGAGTGGTGGAAGAAAGAGGTGTTGTGTTCGCCTTCCTTCAACCAGGAGATTCTTGATTTTTGTTTCCAAATCATTTCTTCTCGCTGACAACTTTCCTCTATATGGGATTGAAGTTCTGATTATCTGTGTGAGAGAGTTGTTGAACATCCTTCCAGAATGATCTTTTTTTGTAAGGTCTCCTTGTTATTCTCCAGGGTGGTTTTGGATAAGAAGATGTTCCCAAAGGTCATTTTGTTCCAATCTTTCATATGTTGCTTCAAAATTTTTAGTCTTTTCTTAAATTTGTACATTTTGGTATGGTTTGGGGGATGGGTGGTCGACCACCATTGTTGGATCATAAGCTTGAACTCTGGGCTAGATAACCATAATTTTTTGAAATTGAAGGGGAGGAAACGGTCCTTGCCTCTTTGGTGCCAGTGTAGGAAAATGGGCCAGTGATCTGAGCCCGAGGAAGGGAGAATGGAGGAGGAAATCTCATCCCCAGTTGTTGCAATGTCTTCACAGACTAGAAATTTGTCGAGGTGTGAGGAGATATGAGAGAGGCCTCCACGTCGGTTATTTCAGGTGTAAATTCCATTGGTGGGTTCCATATCCACCAGTTCATTGTTCTCAATGAAGTTCTTGAAGTTGGTGTCCTCCTGTGTGAGAAGGCGGTGCCCTCATTTTTTTTCCCGAAGATTGGTGATGAGGTTGAAGTTTCCATCGAGGATCCAGTTTTATCTGGGTTTTTCTTTCTTATACTAGTCCAAAAGGTTCAAAAGATTGATTTTTTTATCAACAGTTTGAGGACCATAAAAATTAGTGTTGAATCCATGCATGTTTGTTCAAATAAGGTGGTAGGACGTTGAGATGGAGTTTATGGTGGTGGTGAAGTCGTTGAGGGTGATATATGAAGGATTACAAGTTATTGCAAGACCACTTGAGGTCCTGGACACATCCACTGCAATGGAGTTGCTATTTTTCCAAAGACGTGAAAGCAAAGTCTGAATATTTTCACTAGTGCTTTTGTTTCCTAAATCATGAGTATTGTGGGTTTTTCTTGGGGGATTTTCCTTCGAATCATTATTTGTTTGTTGAGACCATTGATGCCCCTAACATTCCAAGAAATGACTTTCATTGGGAACCTTGTGTGTTGGAAGAAAAAAAATCAGTGAGCTGAGCATATTTCCCTGACTCCACTAACCTAGAACCCAAAGAGGCGATGCGTTGAATATCTATTTTGCGCCCTCACTTTTTGAGATATTTGATAGCCTTTTTTAGGTCAATTGATGGGTTATTTTGTATCCCAAGTCTGGCATGCAGTTTGGATTTTTTTACGACCTCCTTGAGGAGATGAATCTTCTTTGGGGCTATCGTGTGGAAAGCATGTTTTTTTCATGCATCCTCCAGTCCCAGGAGATCTAGCTCACCCAAATCCAGATCTCCCATGTCTTCATCCATTAGTGCATCAAATCTCTGACTGGTGGAACAGAGCGGGTTCTCGGTAAGTGGCGTTGAGGACGGGTTGGGCTAGGGGTTGATTTGTGTGGGGGTTGGATCTGTAGAGGGAGTGCTTCCTTGGTTTTTCATGGTCTCCTGGTGCTACTTATGGGGGGGGGGAGGGTTGGATTTCTTCCTCTATGGATTCCTCCCCATTTGAATGTTGGGAAAGGGCTTGAAAACTGTTTCTTGTTGACAAGTCCATGGATTTGGCTCTGGCATGGGATTTATGGATGTTTCGTCATCGAGTAGGGATTGTTCTGAATCCTTCCTCATCCCTGAGAGTGGCGTCTTTGTGAGATGTGGTTCGCTTGTTTTAAGTTTAATCTCTGAAGAGGTGCTTGTGTTCATGGCACTTGCGAAATATGAAAGGGACATGCTCATAGTACAGAGTTTGGATCCATTCCATGTCTTCATGCGCAGGAAAATAAAGTCTGGAAGGGCTTTGGCGATGTGCATGTAGACGTGGATCCTGGCATGGGAGGTTTACTTGTTGGTTTTTATTTTCTCTGTTATTTTGATGAAGTTTCCCAAAGAATTATTGATTTCTTTAAGGGTTTCAACATCCCACTAGTCTTGAGGCAACGAGTAGAGTCTGATCCAAACAGGCGCCCAGGTGAAGTCTTCTTTGTCTGGGTTGAAGCGTTTTGTCCAGTTCCGAAGGTATAATCCTGTTGAATTGAGTAAGTAGGGGCCCCCTTCCAGTATTATGTCTCTGTCATATAGATGAGTGAATCCTTTTGAGCCCAGTTGGATGTCGAAGTGTGCTTTGGGTTTCCATTTCGTTGTGATCTAGTTTAAAAGTGCACGTTTTGTTGGCTAGATTCCTATGAATTTTCCTATGAGCACGTAAGTTCTCATGTATTCAATCCTGGCATTGATGCAAGTTGGCGGAAGCTCGATCCTTGGTCATTCATTTGATTTGGGAATGTCAGTTCTGGTTTTGGTAGCCTCTGGGGTTGGGTGTGTCGTGGATGGCTGCGCAGGTGTCGAATGTTTGATAGTCTTTGAATCAGGTTGGCTGTAGAGAATTTATGTTGTGAGATCTAGAGTTTTTCCAGAGGCATTTTTTATGGATTCTTTGTAGGAAAGGGAGGATCCCCTGGCTCCTCCCTTGCATTAGGCCATAGAGGTCTGGAGCTAGTGCTCCACGGAGAAGGAGACCTAGTCGAGGGTCAGGGCGAGTAGGGGAAGGCACAGAGTTAGGGTTGTGGGCATCGGCAAGAAAGAAGGAGCCATAACCCCCTCCAAAAAAATTCATTTGTATCGGTGCACATTATTAGATAAAAAACACTCCCCATACTAAGTTTATTATTGTGGCATTTTCCTCCACATTAAATACTACCTCTAACAACCAAAACTTGAAAATTTTCACTAGATACAAAAAACAATTGAGGCTCTCTCTTCATATTTTATCAATGAAGTTATGGGTACTCCCTGAGTCAATAATCACTATGACCTTTTGCATCTTAATGTATCCTACAATCTTAAGGGTTTGGGGTGCTGACAAACCTGCCAATGCGTGAATGGATATTTCACACCTCTCATTGTTGTTCAAAATTTCTACATAATTTTCCTGCTCTTTTAAGTTCACAATTTATTCCTCATCCCTTTGTACATATGCCTTTGTTTCCTCTTCATCATTATTCTCTAAGGTTAACAATTTTGTTTCTAGACATTTATGTCTTTTTGAGCATTTTTTATTACAACCAAAGCATAGTCCTTTTGTTCTCCTTTCTTCCATTTCCTTTGGTGACATTTGAGTAGGTTGAGGTAGGGTTTCCCTATGAGCCCAAAATATATATATGGTACATGCATATTTTCCAGTGGTAGACTTATGTGTAGCTCTATTCTTGACTTGAATATGACAAGCAAATTGCATAGCCTCCATAATATTTTTAGTATGTTTTAAAAAAAACTTATGTTTAATGTCTTCATGCAATCCACCCATGTAAGCTTCCAACATATGTTCATCACTTATGTTATCCATCCTTGTGGCCAACACCTAAAATTATGAATTATAATCTTCAATATCACCCAATTTCTTGATTCTTGTCAATTGACTAAAGTAGTCTTGTTCCCGAACTTTTCCATATTGTGCTTCTAAGTCTCTTGTAAATAAACTCCAAGTATAATGATAAGAATGGGGATTCCTTTTTAGTACCCATTAATATCATTGATATGGTTTTATCTTGAAAGTATAAAATTTCTAAGGAAATCATTTTCTTATCATCCATAATAGTATGCAATTCAAAGTATTCCTCTATTTGGTTCACTCGTGTAAAGACTTATGTGCCATAAAACTTCTCTAATTCAATATTGGGAAAGTTTACATAAAACACCAATAGCACAGAAGCAAAAACACCAAGTCAATAATCAGCACAGATGAGACATAAAGCAATCATTTATTCCATTCCAAATTATCAAAAGACTCGTTCTCTTTACAAAATTCACTGAGGAAGTTTGGACCAAAGTCAAACTTAGATGTCCCCGATGAAAACCATACAAAAGGACTTCTGACAGAAGTAAAAAATTGAACTTTAAAAGCTGGACCAACTTGCCACAGATTGATGCCCACTCGACTCTACATAATAGCCTTTATCAGTCATGAAATTTACTTCACAAACAGACAAGTCTACATAGACTATAAAAGATAGATCAACACCTCTGAAAAACAAGTATCTGAATGATGAAATTCATCCCTGAATCTTGTTGTCTACAATAGGACCCTCCTATCATAAAAGATAATTAGGCTTTCAATGAATCAAAGAATGAATGAAAACTGAATTGTCTTAATAAAACTCAAAGAGCAGACCTTAGTATGCTTTCTCCTTCTATTCTCCTCTTGTTCCTCCTTTTTCTTTTTCCTTTAAGCAATCAGAATTAGTTGAAGTAGTTAAACTACCTCTTTAGTTAAGTTAACTAAAACTCAACCAACTTTTTAGTTAAGGGGGAAAAGTAATAAAATCATAATAAGAGTTTTTAATAAATAATAACTAGTAGGTGGGACCCCTTGTGACTCCATTTAGTTCTTTAACAAGCATAACACAACTATTTAATCAATCAAACACATCACTCCTTGTGGCTCCCATCATCACTCTAATAATTTGACAATTTATATCAATGATAATTGAAATTATATCCAAAAATATATTATCCATATATCCAAAAAAATTGTGTGTTGTCCAAAATTTCAGAAGTCAATTGTTCTCAACAATCAATAAATAAAAACACTTAAAACCCATATTTGCCACTCTGGGAGGCAATCTTCCCCTTCTTGTTGTTGTCACCTTTTGATTTCCTTGAATTTGTCTGGGATTGTGTGGAGCCTTTAGGCCTAATCTCACTGATAAAATGAGAGCAATCATCTCTCAAATGCATGCGGGATGACACAGATTTGGCAGAATCATTTGAGGGAGAGGAGGGGGCAGTAACAGCTTTTCCTTTTTCAGGAGCATGGTGGGCCTTGGTTTTTAACCTTTTGATTACATGGGAAGATTGTACTGGTGATTTGGAAGGGGCAGCTTGGACAATTTTATTAATAGGTGGAGGAGAAAGTAGATACAAGTTAGGCCAGCCACGATGTTAGGAGACTGTCGGATGGAAAATATCTTGCCATCCATCGTTTTCATGGACTTCAGGTTGTAATGAGACATGAGGGAGAACTGGGATACCAGGGACATATGGAGCTTGGAAGGGAGGACTTTATGGCCTAGGTTGGACCACTCCTTGTCCAATCCAGTTAAAAAATCTAACTTTAAATAGCTAGCTCAACTCTTGCGAGTTTGCATCAAAATGTATAGAAAACCTTGGCATTTTAGGGCCCCTGTTCCAATTTCCTCTTCCTCTATTACCCCAACCATGGCTACCTCTTCTAAAAAATCTCATTCCTGTATGAATTATTGATTAGAAACTAGTTTCTTCAACATCCATACATGACATCTCTTTAAATATGAAACAAAGTTTGGCTCGGCAATACATCAGAATCGTGTAATCCAATCCATAAAAATCGTTTAATACTTGTCAATGAGAAGGGGGTGAATAAGGGTTATGGGATATGTGAGGGATTGTATTGAGCAAAAGTATTAAAATTAAAGGGGGGTAGATCATGATTACTGCTCAACAAATCATCAAACAATCAAATGTATCATAAATCAAAAGAATATATCATTGTAACTCATCCCTATGACATCCTTTAACTGTTATAATACAAAGTTTAACTTAACTATAATTTAATTTTAAGAACAGGGAGTGGATAGTGAATATGGGAAGGCGAGCGGACTTGTAATGTGAGAAAAAGTGAGAGAAAGGTAGGGAAAAAATGAATATTGTTCATAAAACAAATCAAGTAATCCATAAAAACAACTTTGTATTCAATACAAAAGATACCAATACCAATTAAACAATTACTGTGTGTCAAAATTGTTCAGTGTCCCACATTCAATTTCTTCAAAACTTATCAATTAACATAGTATGTAATCATACTCATAATCACTATGACTTTCAACAGTATTGTTAAGAGAATACTTGGTTTCTTTAATTTACTTTCCTTCCATTTAAAACCAAATCAAAAGAAACACACGGTCACATTGTTCTGTCTCTATCCATCATATATCACTATAAAATATCAAACATTGTCCATAGTGTTGTTCCAGAGTTTGTGTTTTAAGGCTATAAAACACACCGTCTAGGCATCCAAATGTGATAATACTTTAAAATAATGAAACAAAGAGAACTAGATCAGGGTCGGTTTCTCAATTGTCTCTATCTTTCTTCTCTTTGTTCCTGGATAGTTATATCGTGTTCAATCGCTGCTCACGATCGCTCTAACTC
>ML791829.1:92924-112685 GCA_009831015.1 Picea engelmannii
CTTTTCATTATATTAACCAATAAAAATTGCAATGAAACCATAATACAAAACCCGATCTTCATCACTAATGATGCAATTAAATAAAACATGCGTGATGAATCCATAATAGACACACAGTGAAACAACGAAATCACAGTCAATAATTTCCACAATTTTCCATGATCCCGATCGGGACTACTGAAACACACAATAGTCACCAACTTTCAATTGACACCATGTTGTAAGAACACAGTGATCCAAACCATAATGAAAAAGAGGCAGCCCTCTGACTATACATTATTACTCATCCTCGATCACAACTTTCCAACCAACTCAATCAAACAAGTTCAATATAAGTACTCAAAGAAACTGTTATAATCACTCAACCAATCTATGACAGTCAACAAGATGCCCGACAAAAGTGAGAACAGTTGGGGATTATTAAAATCAGGCTCTGTAACAATGAATACAAAGAAGTAATCACGATTTCTCTCAGTCATCAAAATCACAGAGAGACTGGAGGTCAAACATATCAACCAATAGGCAAAGATTGTTCGATACAAGCACTATAGAACCACAGGGCTCCTTATAACTCTCAGTCTGTGCAATGGCGCAACACTTCAATGATGGGTAGTGTAGGAAAATGATGCAGAGGAGAAGTGAATGTTCACTTGATAGTGACAAGTACCCCAGAGCACACATAGGTATACTTTGTTCATTTCTCAAGGACCAAATCAATGGATAAGAATGTCAGTGGGAATGCTAGCCCGAGGCATAACTTATATCACCAAACAACCATATATCTTGGCATAATGGCCACCAAATAACTGACTTATGAGATACGTTGATGCCAAGACCATAAAAATAAGCCCCCATGACCATGAATCTGGAAAATACACAGTTACCAAAAGGCAGTCCAAAAAACATACACAACAACCACATAGCAGCATGAATACGACTGGACATGGTTACCCTCATAACTATGAGGAAGCATCCAACAAGGATAAACAGAGCGAAACCCTCCAACCAAACATAGAGCGATAATACCCATATCTACTTAAAAATTACAGAGAGCCATCATGATTTTCACCAACAACCCAAACCAAATATTTTACTTGCAAATCGAACAACCACACAGTCATTCCAAAGAGAAGAACCACACATTTACATAGTTTCCAATCTCAGGAAAACACAAACCAAAGAATTATTGATCCATCGTTCGATCATACACATAGAGTAATTCATGAATGGGTGAAAAGAAACATACTTGTAACCGATATGTTAAAAGGGGCGAGTTGGTCAAGTGCTTCCTTCCCAGGCTTGGATCTCGGAGCTTAACCACCAGTAAAACGAAATGCAATAATAACCATACTAGGGTGGCAGCCCGATGGGGGAATTATGGAGTGGCGTGCATTTATTGCACGTCGCTTCCATCTCCTCTACATTCAATTTATAAGTACACGATAGCCAACAATCACTAATACCACTAACCATGTCATTAATTCCAAACCATTGAAATCTACTACCACATTGGTTGCCAAATGTGCCACCCAAAATTCATATTAACCATTGCCAAACTTCCATACCATACCATATGTATTGCCATATCAAATGCACCCAATGTAACTCAAATGCAATTTGCATAGCCACTAACCATTAATAGTTAGGATTAACACTAACATGTATTCATTTAATTGCACATAACTTCTAACATAGCATAGTATATTCCCTTTCTTTTGGATATCTTTGTAAGTTTTTTTCCTTTTGCTTTTGTTTATGTTGTTACTAACATTATTATTGTGTAGGTGTATCTAGGTAATAAATCATGGTGACATGGTCAAACATACCAACTGTAAATATATGTCAATCATAACATAAAATTAAAGCTTCGAATAACAGAACATCTAATAAAATGCATCATCCACCTGTCATTATGTCAAAATGAAACCAAGACTGCATCATCAACCATACAAAAATCTCTAATCAGCATCGAAATAGCAGCATAAAATGTGTGATATGACTATCTCTGAGCCTCCAGTCTACAAGGGGGTCCCACCTACTAGTATTATCTCTTATTAGCATAGTTTAAATAATAGGCTTTAGCAATACTTTGCAGGCGAAATTCCTCGTTGTGATTTTTATCGTCAACAAACTAGCGACCTCAAAGTGAAATTTGTTTCCAACATATTAAGAACTCGAAATATATGGTTTTGCATGCCAAGAACAGAAGATCAAGAAGATATAACTAGAATGATTATGCAACAGGCAGAAGTGAGATGATTTAATGGAAAAATGACCGAGAATTTGGGAAAAACTCATGGAAAATGTTAAGTATGAGGGGGTTTATCCCTGTATGCATAATCATTCAACCATAATTTTCTTGTCACTTCAAGAAGAAAAATTTTATGGTCTTTCTCTTTTGAATCTCAAATGGATGAAGAATGGAAAGCAGAAGTGGGAGGTAACCAATTTCCTCATAAGACAGCAGTGAAAGCAGATAACAAATTCAATTATGCCTTCAAGGGGACCATCGTAATAGTTGTGTAAGCTTGATTGTTATTGACTAACAATACCCTGCAAGATTGTCAATGTGGCAGAAATGATCCAACATCTTATTCTTGACCAAAATTTAAAACAACAGAAAATAAAATGACGGAAATGCAAACAACAGGGGGAAAACTACTAAAATCGAAGCAGAATATAAAATATTGTAAAATCATAATTGAAAAGTAGTAGTGAAAAATATGAAAACATAACTGAACTACTAATATACAGAACAATCCAAACAGCATTGAACTTTTCAAGTTGGTTCCATGTAGTGTTTTAAGTGAGAATCGTTAGTGTTGTAAGAAAACAGTCGCTCTTGTAAATCTTTTAGAATGTAAGAGTTTGTACCCAGGACAAAAGCGATCTTGAAAGGACCCAGCCATAATTCTTGAAACGTCCAAACAATTGATAGTCTTTTAGAGTACACGATTAGATCATCAAGATAGATATGAATAATCTTGTCGATCAAATCGTCAAAAGTTATTTGCATAGGTCTTTGAAAAGTGGCACCTGCATTAGATAAGTTAAAAGGCATATGTTCATAAGCAAAGGTACCCCAATGAGTAATAAAGGTGTTTTTATATTTATCTTCCCTTTTTACCTTGATTGATTATAACCAGAAAAATTGTCAAGTAAGAACATCATCTGTGACCCTACAACTTGTTGCAAAATCATTTCCAGATTAGGGAGAGGAAAGTGATATTTTATACTAGCCTGATTTAATGCACAAAAATCAACGCATAATCTGATCTGTCCAGTTGTTTTCTGAACAGGAACCAAATTGGAAACCCATTCATAATACTTGATCGAAAAGATGATATCAGCTTTCAATATTTTTTCCAACTCCTTTCGAATAGTTGCTTCCATTGTAGGGTTGATAGGTATTTGTTTTTTCCTAATTGGTTTTATGCCTTCTTTGATGGGAATGGCATGTTGTATAAAAGCGTGATCAAAACCACGAAGATCCTCATAAGACCAAGCAAAAACATCTTGAAATTCGCCAAGCAGCTTGGCAAACTTCATTTTCTCTTCATAAGAACATTGGGCACCTATTTTAACATTATTTGGAGATTCGGGTGTTCCAATGTTCAAGGAGATGGTTTCACGCACCTTCCTTTTTTACTCCTCTTCTTTATTTTTATCTTTATTGCCTACATCACTCGATGAAAATGAACTTTCTAGAGGAGTCAAGCCCTTAGGAATATTGTTATCTTCCATGGATATAATTTCCTTGGGCTTATATGGTTCATTTTGAATGAAAGCACAGATGCTCTCATCACTAGGGAAGACCTGCCATGCATATATATTCTCATGGATATGTGGGTGATATAGAGATCTAAAAGTACAATCAAGTCTGTGTGGCAGAAGTTGTCGATTAGGAGAGGCTGCAAAAACATCTAACTGATTAGTCATTGAGTTCAATTCCCTCTTAACATGAGTAATGTTGAAAGATAGTAGGTTCGAGATAAGTACCCAAACAGTTTGGGTGTATCGTTTCATCAACTTGTTGCTAGGAGAGTATATCTTATGTACAAGGTTCACAACAAGATCTGAAACCCCAAAAATTGTAAGGTGACCACAACCCAGATTATAGGCATTTTCAATGCCTAATAATAAAAATTTGAATTAAGTGACATTGTTTGTGCAAGCAAACTCCAACCTATAAGAAAAGTTATGAATTTTCCCCACGGGAGAGTACAAGATAATGACAGAAATGAAAACAACAGGAGGAAAACTACTAAAATGGAAGCATAATATAAACTACTGTAAAAGCAGTAATGAAAACAATGAAAACTAAACTGAACTACTATTCTACAGAACAATCCAAATAGAGTTAAACTTTTCAAGTTGGTTCCACATAGTGTTTTAAGTGAGAACTGTTAGTGTTGTACGAAAACAATCACTCTTGTAAATCTTTTAGAATGTAAGAGTTTGTACCCAGGACAAAAGCGATCTTGAAAGGACCCAGCCATAATTCTTGAAACTTTGAGACAATTGACAGTCTTTTAGAGTACACGATTAGATCATCAAGATAGATATGAATAATCGTGTCGATCAAATCGTCAAAATCTATTTGCAAAGGTCTTTGAAAAGTGGCACCTTCATTAGATAATCTAAAATGCATGCGTTCATAAGCAAAGGTACCCCAATGAGTAATAAAGGTGGTTTTATATTTGTCTATCATTTTTACCTTGATTCGATTGTAACCAGAAAAACCATCAAGTAAGGACATCATCTGTGACCCCGCAACTTGTTGCAAAATCATTCCCATATTAGGGAGAGGAAAGTGATATTTTATACTAGACAGATTTAATGCACGAAAATCAACACATAATCGGATCTGACTAGTTTTTTTCCGAACAGGAACCAAATTGGAAACCCATTCATAATACTTGACAGAAAAGATGATCCCAGCTTTCAAGAGTTTTTTCAACTCCTTTCGAATAGTTGCTTCCAGTGCAGGGTTGATGGCTCTTTGTTTTTGCCTAACTAGTTTTATGTCTTATTTGATGGCAATGGGATGTTGTATAAGAGCGGAATCAAAACCATGAAGATCCTCATAAGACCAAGCAAAAACATCTTGAAATTCACCAAGCAGCTTGGCAAACTTCATTTTCTCTTCATCAAAACATAGGGCACCTATTTTAACATTGTTTGGAGACTCGGGTGTTCCAATGTTCAAGGAGATGATTTCACCCACCTTCCTTTTTGACTCATCTTATTTATGTTTCTCTTTATTGCCTACATCACTCGATGGAAATTAACTTTCTAGAGGATTCAAGCCCTTAGGAATCTTGTTATCTTCCATGGATTTATTTTCCTTGGGCTTATAGGGTTCATTTTGAATGAAAGCACAGATGCACTCATCAGTAGGGAAGACATGCCATGAGTCTATATTTTCAGGGATATGTGGATGATATAGAGATTTAAAAGTACAATCAAGTCTGTGTGGCAGAAGTTGTCGATTAGGAGAGGCTGCAAAAATAGCTAACCAATCAGCCATTGAGTTCAATTCCCTCTTAACATGAGTAATGTTGAAAGATAGTAGGTTAGAGATAAGTGCCCAAACAGTTTGGGTGTATCGTTTCATCAACATGTTGATAGGAGAGTATATCTTACGTACAAGATTCACAACAAGCTCAAAATCCCCAAAAATTATAAGGTGACCACAACCCATATTATAGGCGTTTTCAATGCCTAATAATAAATCTTTGAATTCAGTGACATTGTTTGTGCAAGCAAACTCCAACCTATAAGAAAAGTTATGAATTTTCCCCACAGGAGAGTACAAGATAATGCCAGATTTGTTTCCTTCATTAGAGCATGAACCATCAAAGTGCATGTGCCACATATCATCATCTAAGTCGATTTGTTCTAAGGGAATGTTATCATCCTCAGAAAAGATGGAATACACCCCTAGGTCCTCTTTGATATAATTCACATTCGGTTGTGGAATGATTTCTATGTAAGGTGAAATCCTTCCCTCTCTAAGTACTATGATGTTTTTACCATTCTAAGGAATGGATAAGTGTGTCTCGTCAAGTGAGAGGTACCCACCTGTCAAATCTTGCCAATCACGTCCTAATATGATCGAGTAATTTCTTACTGGCATATCAATTATCTGAATATTAAAGGTTGTCCTTATTTCAGGTTGTGCACACAAAACCAAGGTCATGTCTTTGATTTCACCTATGGTCGTTTGTTGTAGAATATTATAAGAGAGCATGTTTATGGCATTTTCATTTGTACAAGACAAGCCTAGCTCTTCCATAATAATCTTTGACGTTACAGTTGGGCTCGAACCATTGTCAATGAGGCAACAATGGGCGACCTTATCCATAATATTTACAGAAATATAAAAAGGGGGAATTTTTAGAGGGTATATAAACTTATGTACAGCTAATTTATTTACATATGAATCCTCTTCATTTACCTCTTCAGAGAGGTTGGCTACAACATAAGCTTTTCCTTCCATGAATTGTTTTAGATGCCTCTATTATTCAGGAATGGAAGCCATGTCTAGAAGGGTTGCATCTTCTTTGATGTTGGCCAACTGATTTAGAATATTGTATTTGGAAGAGGGGGGAGGGGAGATAGTTTCTTGACTGTCAGGAACCTTAGGAACCTGAACAGTAGCAGCTGGTGAGGATGAGCTCGTGCTAGAATAATTGCGGGGAGGATCATCTTTTCCTTTGGGAGCGTAATATTTGTTCCTAGTATTGATGATCATGACATCTTCTGGCTCTGCAAAATCTAGGACATTGATGTAATTTCCAGTCTTTTACCAAAGATCTTATCTCTCGCACTCTTCTTTAATTCACATGTGGTTTCCTCATGGTGTTCCTCGCAAAAGTTACACCAATTACGAGGCATGATAGCTTTAGGCTAAAAAATATTTTCATTTGGATTTCTAAAGGAAGGTGCAGAAGAGGATGAAACTCCAGGGGTAAGAGGGGATACATTTCTCTTTCACTCATACGTTACCATATGATTATCCATGTCTTGTACAAGATGTAAGAGGGTGGACATGTCTGTCTGTTTAACTGATTCTCCCTGAGGAAGACTTGTTCTTTCAAGTTGTTCTTCATACTCTAAACAAGTATGCAAAGCGGAACCGAGGTTATCAATGGATTTTTCCTCAAGCCTATAACGGTAGGGGGAAGGTAATGCATTATAATAATGCATGAAAGTGGCTTGGTTCTGAGGTCGAATTATTTCATGGATTTGATTGTATAACTTGGTGAAACACAAGTTGAAGTACTTGATAGTCTCACCATCCTTATAAGCGATGTTATTGTACTCCTGTAACTGCTCATTTGGGATTTTAGATTGCCCATAGGTGGATTTGAACCAATAGACTAGTTCCTCCCAAGTATATAGAATCTTAGGAGGAAGGTCAAAGAAATCACCCATAGCCTTTCCTTCCATGGAATTGACAAATAAGTGCATGCAAGTATCGTTGTCATTGGCTCCTATGTTGTAACAGGCATTAGAAAATGCCACCGGGTATTCATTTTTAGTGATAGTGTTATTCCCTGAAAACCTAGGAAGATGCTCTTTGAATTTAGGAAGTGGACGAGTAGCAGTTGCTAGGTTAAGAGGAGAGGAAACATGCCATGGTGTGGTTGTAGCATCTTCTTCAAATTGAAAAATCCCATACTTTTTAATGACTTTGGTGAGGTTTTTGGTAGATTGGACAGGGACTTGGTGACTATATAAGCTACCAATAACTGACGAAGTTGAATATTCATAGGAGGAAACACTTCCAGTTCCACCAGAGCCACCACTAGATGCCATCTTGTGGATGATAGGTAAGGGAGAGAAAGATGAATTGGATGAATGAGACAAGGTTCTTCTTAGAGCAATTTGTTGGGTTGATAACACAACGTTCCTTCTTCCTATTTCAGCAATAGGATTAATTTCAGATGATAAGCCTCTTCTTCTCCTAGAAACACGAGGGTCTAAGGACATGAAAAGAAGGTCAAAGATGAAGGAAAAAGAAGGTTATGGATTATTTCTAGGTTGTTTACGTCTACCTTCCCAACATTATCGGGAACTTATGTCTTGTTCAATTGTTTCCCATGAATGATTAAGCTCATCCCGGGTATTAGCAGTGTCTAAAATGGTGTTAAACAAGTTTAAATCAATGTTGGTCTAATCTTGAAGACTGAGCTCAATATTGGGCTACCTTGCAATAGGTACAGTCATTAAGAAACAAAACGGTCAGAGAATCAATATCAAAAAAATAGATGTATTCGATGATAATCAAGCATAAAAATAAACCAGAGAGATGTTGAAGTTCACCTCAGTATGGTCGCCAAATAATTGTTGAGGAAAAGATATGAAATGATCTTACTCAAGCATTTTCAGATCTTACTTGGCCAAAGAAATATAGACGGGAATATCACCCTATGTTTATAGCCATCAAAAATTATTTCATAATTCACAAGTATTGATTACAAGTGCTTTGGCTGATTTTTTTATAAATGAAAGATTGCTGAAAAATTCAATATTTATGTAATTTTCTGAATATAAAAGATGCAGAAATAAATATAGAGACAGAAGCAAAAACACCAAGTCAATAATCAGCACAGATGAGACATAAAGCAATCGTTTATTCCTTTCCAAATTATCAAAAGACTTGTTCTGTTTACAAAATTCCGTGAGGAAGTTTGGACCAAAGTCAAACTTAGATGTCCCCGATGAAAACCATACAAAAGGACTTTTGACAGAAGTAAAAAATTGAACTTTAAAAGCTAGATCATCTTGCCACATATTGTTGCCCACTCGAATCTGCACAATAGCCTTTATCAGTCATGAAATTTAATTCACAAACAGACAAGTCTACACAGACTATCAAAGATAGATCAACACCTCTGAAAATAAGTGTTTGAATGATGAAATTCATCCTTGAATCTTGTTGCTTACAATAGGACCCTCCTATCATAAAAGAGAATTAGGATTTCAATGAATCAAATGATGAATGAAAACTGAATTGTCTCAATAAAACCCAAAGAAAAGACCTTAGTATGCTTTCTCCTTCTATTCTCCTCTTGTTCCTCCTTTTTCTTTTGCCTTTAAGAAATCAGAATTAGTTGAAGTAGTTAAACTACCTCTTTAGTTAATTTAACTAGAACTCAACCAACTTTTTAGTTAAGGGGGAAAAGTAATAAAATCATAATAATGGTTTTTAATAAATAATAACTAGTAGGTGGGACCCCTTGTGACTCCCTTTAGTTCTTTAACAAGCATAACACAACTAGTTAATCAATCAAACACATCCCTCCTTGTGGATCCCATCATCACTCTCATAATTTGACAATTTATATGAATGATAATTGAAATTATAACCAAAAATATATTATCCATATATCCAAAAAAATAGTGTGTTGTCCAAAATTTCAGAAGTCAATTGTTCCCAACAATCAATAAATAAAAACACTTAAAACCCATATTTGCCACTCTGGGAGGAAATCTTCCCCTTGTTGCTACTGTCACCTTTTGATTTCTCTGAATTTTCCTTAGGCTTTGTGGAGCCTTTAGGCCTAATCTCACTGATAACATGAGAGCAAGCATCTCTCAAATGCATGCGGGATGACATGGATTTGGAAAAGTCATTTGAGGGACAGGAGGGGGCAACAGCAGATTTTCCTTTGTCAGGAGCATGGTGGGCCTCAGTTTTTAACCTTTTTCTTGCATGGGAATACTGTATTGGTGAGTGGGCAGGGGAAGATTGGACAATTTGGTTAACACGTGGAGGAGTAGGTAGAGACAAGTTAGGCCAGCCACGATGTTGGGAGACTGTCGGATGGACAATCTCTTGCCATTCATTGTTTTCAGGGACTTTAGGTTGTAATGAGACATGAGGGGGAACTGGGATACCGGGGACATGTGGGGCTTGAAAGGGAGGCCTTTCTGTCCTAGGTTGGACCACTCCTTGTCCAATCCAGTTAAAAAATCCAGCTTGAAATAGCTGGCTCAACTCTTTCAAGTTTGGATCAAAATGTATAGAAAACCTTGGCCTTATGGGGCCCTTGTTCCAATTTCCTCTTCCTCTGTTACCCCGTCCATGGCTACCTCTGCTGAAAAATATCATTCATGTATGCATTATTGATTAGCAACTAGTTTCTTCAAAAACCATACATGACATCTCTTTAAATATGAAACAAAGTTTAGCTCGGCAATACATCAGACTCATGCAATCCAATCCATACAAATCGTTTAATACTTGTCAATGAGCAATGGGTGAATAAGGGTTCTGGGATATGTGAGGGATTGTATTGAACGAAAGTGTTAAAATGAAAGGGGGGTAGATCATGATTACTGCTCAACAAATCATCAAACAATCAATTGTATCGTAAATCAAAAGAATATATCATTGTAACTCATACATGTGCCATCCTTTAACTGTTATAATACAGAGTTTAACTTAACTATAATTTAATTTTAATAACAGGGAGTGCATAGTGAATATGGGAAGGCGAGGGGACTTGTAATG
This sequence comes from Picea engelmannii, assembly GCA_009831015.1. NCBI lineage: Eukaryota > Viridiplantae > Streptophyta > Pinopsida > Pinales > Pinaceae > Picea > Picea engelmannii. Next base: position 103,450 of record ML791829.1, read on the forward strand.
TGCGAAAAAGTGAGAGAATGGTAGGGGAAAAAATGAATAATGTTCATAAAACAAATCAAGTAATCCATAAAAACAACTATGTATTCAATACAAAAGATACCAATACCAATTAAACAATTGTTGTGTGTCTAAATTGTTCACTGTCCCACATTCAATTTCTTCAAAACTTCTCAATTAACATAGTCTGTAATCATACTCATAATCACTATGACTTTCAACAGTCTTGTTAAGAGAATACTTGGTTTCTTTAATTTCCTTTCCTTCCATTTAAAACAAAATCAAAAGAAACACACAGCCACATTGTTCCATCTCTATCCATCATATATCACTATAAAATAGCAAACATTGTCCATAATTCGCAATCGCCCAAATAAAACATATTCACGGGTCCCTTTTCCAAATTGAATAGACTTCTAATACTTACCTGATTTCATGCCCGTTTCATTATATTAACCAATAAAACTTGCAATGAAACCATAATACAAAACTCGAGCTTCATCACCGATGATGCAATTAAATAAAACATGCATGATGCCTCCATAATAGACACACATTGAAACAACGAAATCATAGTCAATAATTTCCACAATTTGCCATGATCTTGATCGGGACTAGTGAAACACACAACAGTCACCAACTTAGAATTGACACCATGTTTTAAGAAAACAGCAATCTAAAGCATAACGAAAAAGAGGCATCCCTCTGATTATACATTATTACTCATCCCTGATCACAACTTTCCTACCAACTCAATCAAACGAGTTCAATATAAGTACTCAAAGCAACTATCATAATCACTCAACCAATCTATGGCAGTCAACAAGATGTCTGACAAGAGTGAGAATAGTTGGGGATTATTAAAATTAGGCTCTGTAACAATGAATACAAAGAATTAATCATGAGTTCACTCCGTCATCAAAAGAACAAAGATACTGGAGGTCAAAGATATCAACCAATAGTCAGAGACCCTTCGATACAAGCACAGTAGAACCACAGGGATCCTTGTAACTCTCGGTCTGTGCAATGGCGCAACAGTTCAATGACGGGTAGTGTAGGAAAACGATGCAAAGGAGAAGTGAATGTCCAATGGACAGTGACAAGTACCCCAGAGCACACAAAGGTATACTATGTTCATTTCTCAAGGACCAAATCAATGGATAACAATGCCAGTGGGAATGTTGGCCTAAGGCATAACTTATATCACCAAATAACCATATATATTGGCATAATGGCCACCCTATAACTGAATTCTGAGATACATTGATTCCAAAACCATAAAAGTAAGCCCGGGACCATATAATAAACCCATGACCATGAATCTAGAAAATACACAGTGACCAAAAGGCGGTCCGAAAAACATACACAGCAACCATATAGCATCCAGAATATGACTGGACATGGTTACCCTCATAACTGTGAGGAAGCAGCCAGCAAGGATAAATAGAGTGAAACCCTCCAACCAAACACAGAGCGATAATACCCATATCCACTTAAAAATTACAGAGAGCCATCATGATTTTCACCAACAAACCAAACCAAATCTTTTACTTGCAAATCAAACAACCACACAGTCATTCCAAAGAGAAGATCCACGCATTTACACAGTCACCAATCTCAGGAAAACAAAAACCAAAGCATTAATGAGCCATCATTCTTTCATACACAGAGCGTAATTCATGGATGGGTGAAAAGAACCATACTTGTAACTGATAGCTTAAAAGGGACAAGTTGGTCGAGGGCTTCCTTCCGAGGCTTGGATCTCGGAGCTTAACCACCAGCAAAACAAAATGCAACAAAAACCATAATAAGGTGGCAGCCCGATGGGGGAAGTATGGAGCGACGTGCATTTACTGCACATCGCTTCCATCTCCTCTACATTCAATTTTGAAGTACACAACAGCCAACAATCAATAATACCATTAACCATGTCATTAATTCCAAACCATTGAAATCTGTGACCACATTGCTTGCCAAATGCGCCACCCAAAATTCATATTAACTATTGCCAAAGTTCCATACCATACCATATGTATTTTCATATCAAATGCACCCAATGTAACTCAAATGCAATTCGCATAGCTACTAACCATTAATAGTTAGGATTAACACTAACTTGTCTTCATTTAATTGCACATATCTTCTAACATAGCATAGTATACGCCCTTTCTTTTGGATTTCTTTGTAAGTTTCTTTCCTTTTGCTTTTGTTTATGTTTTTACTAACATATTTCTTGTGCAAATGTAGCCAGGTAATAAATCATGGTGACATGGTCAAACATACCAATTGTAAATATATGCCAATCATAACATAAAATTAAAGCTTTGAATAATAGAACATCCAATAAAATGCATCATCCACCTGTCATTATGTCAAAATGAAACCAAGATTGTATCATCTACCATATAAGACCATGTAAGCAGCATCGAAACAGCAACATAAAATGTGTGATATGACTATCTCTGAGCCTCCAGTCTACAAGGGGGTCCCACCTACTAGTATTATCTCTTATTAGCATAGTTTAAATAATAGGCTTTAGCAATACTTTGCGGGTGAAATTCCTCGTTGCGATTTTTATCGTCAACACATTCCATTCATATTATTTTCCATTTGATCTTTATTTCCATTCATCTTCTTTTTCAATTGTTCCATTTGGTGAAAAATATCTTCTCTCTCTGCTTTAGTAATTATTGAACCCTCTGAAAGTTTAGTTGGTGAAGTAAATTTTGTAGTACCCTTTGGATCCATGTGAAAAAAAAATAATACTCCACTTTTTCCTCTTTATCACAAATTTTGAATCACCAAAAATATATTTTCCAATCAAAAGTTATGTCAATTGTAAGTTAAGTACATTTCAAACCCTAATTTGGAGAATGTCTGGATGGCTGACCTTTGTCATGATATATATGTGAAATTCAAACCCTTCTGAGTCTGAAATTTTGGCATGTAGTACTTTGATATGACTTCTTAAACTCTTGAAAATTTCATAGTTTGAAACTTCATTGGAAAAAGGTTATAGCAAAAATGCCAAAAGGACTTGTTTAAGGCTAATTTTAGAACTAGTCAAAAACCCTAACTTCCAAAAGATCTATCTCATAAATTGTAATGAGTCAAAATCCAAAAACTTTTCCACATGTAATTCACTATTTCTCCTCAGAATTCTGAAAATTTGTGTCTGAAAACACACCTAAAAATAGTTATGGTGAAAATTCCAAGAGTCTTTTAAAATTGATTTCAGGATTAGTCACAAACCCTATCTTCCATATACTATATCTCTGAAATTATATCGAACTATAAATTGAAATTTGACCGACTATACTATGATATGGCTCCTCAATCTCCAAAAAATTTCACTATTTTAAACTTCCCAGAGAAAAATTTATAGTGAAAATTCCAAGATGACTTGTTTAAAACTGATTTCAGGATTAGTCACAAACCCTATCTTCCATAGGCTATAAATTTGAAAGTATAAAGAACCGAAACTTGAAATTTTTACCAGCCATAGTGTGATATTTCTCCTAAGTATCCTCCAAATTGCACTATCTAAAACGTCCCAAAAAAAGAAGTTATAGCAAAAATGATAATATGTATTGGTTAAAGAAGCAAAACCTTAGGATCATATGCACTTATACCAAATTTTATGAACCAAACTCCACAAAATAGTCGATGAATAATCCACTTCAAGGGGGAAACCTTCTTTTATAATAAATGAATGCACAAGACAAGATAATATGTTTATAAAAATTATTCTCCTTTATTATAAATAGAAGATAAAGTGAGAATTATGTAACCTACCACTAAGCCAACCTAATCATAATTAATAAACTCATATAAATAGTGTTAGGGCATTAACATAGGGCCTTGGTATCCTCAACAAAGATCTTCTCTTTCTCTTCTCAATAGTCCCTTAGAGATGTTCTCCCCTCTAGTGGTCTCTTCAATGTGGATAGAAAGATCCCAAGCTATCGTATGCTTCCTAAGAATTGTTTGCAAAACTTACACACCCCATAATGATTGTACCCAACCCATGCTCTGGTAACCATGTGAAAATACTTTCCCCGCAAACTTCTTATATCCATTCTATAATTGGTTGATAAGTCAAAGAAGGCACATGGTAGAAAAGAAATGATTTCTAAGGATAACGCTTGGCAAGAGAGGATTCATTTTCCTATGGGCACTATTTTCCTTTTCCCCTCTTGTAGAATCATAACCCCTCTCATGCACCACACAACTATCTTGGACCATTTTATATTATATTTCAGCATTAATATTTACATATGTAATTCAAAATCCGAAAACTTTTCCACATGTAATTCATTATTTCTCTTCAGAATTCTGAAAAATTTATGTCTGAAAATGCACCTAAAAATAGTTATGGTGAAAATTCCAAGATGAGTCTTTAAAATTGATTTCAAGATTAGTCACAAGCCCTATCTTCCATATACTATATCTCTGAAATTATATCAAACTAGAAATTGAAATTTCACCACCTATACTATGATATGGCTCCTCAATCTCCACAAAATTTCACTATTTTAAACTTCCCAGAGAAAAATTTACAGTGAAAATTCCAAGATGACTTGTTTAAAATTGATTTCAGGATTAGTCACAAACCCTATCTTCCATAGGTTATATCTTTGAAAGTATAAAGAACCGGAACTTGAAATTTTTACTAGCCATAGTGTGATATTTCTCCTAAGTAGCCTCCAAATTGCACTATCTAAAACATCCCAAAAAAATAAGTTATAGCAAAAATGCTAATATGTCTTGGTTAAAGAAGCAAAACCCTAGGATCATATGCACTAATACCAAATGGTATGAACCAAACTCCACAAAATAGTCAATGAATAATCCACTTCAAGGGGGGAACCTTCTTTTATAATAAATGCAATGCACAAGACAAGATAAGATGCTTATACAAATGAATCTCCTTTATTATAAATAGAAGATAAAGTGAGCATTATGTAACCTACCACTAAGCCAACCTAATCATAACTAATAAACTCATATAAATGAGTGTTAGGGCCTTAACACAGGGCCTTGGGGTCCTTAACAAATATATTCGCTTTCTCTACTCAATAGTCCCTTTGAGATGTTCTCCCCTCTAGTGGTCTCTTTAATGTGGATAGAAAGAGCCCAAGCTATTGTATCCTTCCTAAGAACTGTTTGGAAAACCAACACTTTGTTGTCAACATCCAAATATTATATAATGAATAGTGGGTGATGAATGCCTATCTTTCCTAGCCTCTATGCTTACCTACAAACAACTATTCCATCCCAATTTTGTAATTTTCCTTTTCCTAGTGCTGAATTTTGGTTGATTTTCTTATTGGTAAAAATTGGTAATGGAGAACACAACATGAATTGCATAGATAATATGTGAGATTTATCTCCACGATGGTAAGGTCAATGGAAAAAATGAGAGGATTGGTGATCCAGGTGGATATCGGTGGCCACCCACCTTTTCCAACTAGCCCAAAATAGTTTTCTGACAATTTTGGTAATTTACTATTTTTAGTGTTGGACAACTAAGAGGAGGGGGGTGAATCAGTTGTTACTGTGCTTAAACAACTATGCTTATTTTAAAATATTTACAGAGCACTCAATGACAATCACAATAATGCAAGGAGATAAGCAATAGACCATTCGACATCAGTCACACATATGAAATATGCAGAGACGGATATTTCTTGAGGAAACCCATAAAGGGTAAAAACCTCTTCTTCTTGGTATGATAAGTAATCTTTACATTATGTTCATTATCATACTTATGAGATCCAACTCATTGTGAGGCTACAACCTCTGTTTTGCAAGCTGCAACTTGTTGAGAGCACCAACTCTCTGTTTTCTCTAGCACCTACTAGAAGGAAGCACCAACTCCCTGGTTTCTCTAGCACCCACTGGAAAGAAGAAACAACTCCCTAAGTGTTCCATCACCAACTGGATGGAAGCACCTACTTCCACTTATACAAGCACCAACTTGTTTGAGAGCACCAACTCTCTAGTTTCTCTAGCACCAACTCCCTAAGTGTTCCAGCACCGACTGGACGGAAGCACCAACTTCCAGTCACACAGGCACCAACCTGTATAATAGAGAACAACAGTTCTCCCTTGCACCACCCTACCACCCTATCTTTTCTGGTTGCAACTAAATGGAAGCTACAACTCCCTGTGTTCAAGCACCCACTTGAACCTCTGAGGACAACAGTCCTCCCTAGCACCTCCCTACCACCCTAATTATAAATATTTTCTATTGAAACCTATTACAGTGATTCAATAGTTGTCATTGGCTTACCAGGCTTATCATTGTTCTGCTATGTTGTTGTGCTCTCCTGTATCAATGTCTCTCTATCTGCATCTTCTTGTGCTTTCTGATCTTTTGTTTTTCTCTACAAGTGCACCTCAGCCTTCTTTTATTGTCTCAGTTATGCATCTATGTTCTTTGCTTCTGCTACGCTTTATGCTCTGCATCTTATTTTGATTCTATGAATTACGCCTCTTCTATGTATTTCAGCTCCTTCCCACAGCATGTTATTTCCCCGTGTGTAATTCCTCTCCACAGCAGCCTCCATCTCTTCTATGTTCTGTGTATTTATACTATCTATGCACCTTCTTTGTTCTCCATGCACAGTGCCTCTACATGCTCTTCATCGTGCCACAGTTTTTCACATTGGGTTGTTCACTGCCACTCCACTTTTGCTATGCTTCGCTCTCTCAAGCCTCAAAAAGAAAACTGCATCTCGCTTCTATTTATTCCTCATCTGTTACTCATCTCTGAGTTTTATCTCACAGTGCGCATATTGTTGGTCTCACACTGCATATACTGTAATTTTCCATTCTTTACAGTTCAACTCATTTTTCATTCAGAACAACCAACCACACACAGTCACTGCGTGTTTCTTTTTATATTCTACAACCCCTTCAGTTACGCCTCAAATCCCTAGAACAACGCTTCAGCAATTGAAACGTCAACCATCCAAGAACCATGATTCAGTTCTACTAACTGAATCATAACTGAATAATTAACTTTGAAGTGCAATAGTAGCCCTCTGATCATATTCAAATTCACCTGCACCGTTGGATTAAATCCGCAGGGTATTGCGTTTATCTCATATGCCCACTGGCTATGACCATGGGCCTAATCAAGATGCGTTTTGCATTTCGCAACTTTGGGACTCTTGTGATGAAGAGTCTCGACTCTTCATGTTGTGATCATCGAAACTCCAAAATGGAGTTTAGTACCGCTAGCTTCTTCCTCTCTTGTGACCACTATCTGTGACTAGGTGCCAAGCACGAGAGTGCTTCACAATTTCGTACCTTCACGGGCTTTTGTCTTGCCTGATCAATGATCCACAATCTCCCTTTGATTGACACCTCATATTAAGTCACGGTTTTGCATTACGGCATTTCGGCATTTCTATGATGAAGTGTTTCGACACTCCAAGTCACGAACCCCGAAATGATCTGAAGGTATTTCGGCGTTTCGGCATTTCTGTGATGAAGTGTTTCAACGCTCCAAGTCACGAACCTCGAAATGATATGAAGGTATTTCGGCGTTTCGGCATTTCTGTGATGAAGTGTTTCGACACTCCAAGTCACGAACCCCGAAATGATTTGAAGGTATTTCAGCGTTTCGCATTTTACAATTTCATCATTCTTGTCGTGAGTGTCCTTGACACCTCCAACTCTCGGTATCCGAAACTCCGAAATGGAGTCAGATCAACAGTCCATGATATCTTTTTGATCAATGACTTAGATTAAATCGTGGTTTCGCATTTCGCGATTTCATCATTCTTGTCGTGAGTGACCTTGACACCTCCAACTCCCGGTATCCGAAACTCCGAAATGGAGATTAAGTCGTGGTTTCGCATTTCGCAATTTCATAGGATAGAGCACTTCCTTCCTTTGACTTCTTAGTAAGCGAAATGTTGATCTGTGACCACATGTCCTGCCTGAAGATGAATGGTCCTCCTACTTTCAAGATTTTGTAAGCCCGCTTTACCTTGCACTTTAAAGATCGTGCAGGTTCTCCTGGATCTAACAATTGTTGATCCCCATGCTCAGATCTAACGCCTAATATATGTCCTTCGTATACGCACTTCTCCTGTCTAGACTTACGATGTCTTCCAAGCATGTTTTCCATCAATTGCCAAGCACCTCTACACTATCTCTTCTGATCTTATCGAGCTTGCTCTGCTACATCTTACCAAAATACTTATGGTGCCCGCCTGGCACATTCTTCCTATACTTAAGCCATCATTGTTGTTTTACTTTCCATCAATGAAAAGAATATGCTGCTTGTAAAACATGCCAACAATCTCCCCCTTTGGCATTGATGGCAACAAAAGCACCCGGACTCTTTTCTCACCCTTTGACATCAATGTCAAAGAAAACACGCTCCCCCTGAGTTGTTGCAGTACTTGTCAAAGGTATCAGATATTCAACCAATACAAACTCTTTCTAAACGGATGAAATGTCTTATTTGAGTCTTGCAAAGTACTTGTATCTAAGCCAGAGTCTTCTCCTTTTGATTCTTGGACATGTTCATCTTCATCTTCAACTGTGTCCTATGTGGCAGACTCAATATTGCTCACCTCTCTTACTAGGACTCCTTCATCAACCTTTTCTTGTCATAACTAGATGACTCCCCCTGTCACTGTTCTCTCTCTGCTTCTGATTGTTTTCCTCCTTTGTTTCTAAAAGGTTAGATTTCCCTAACAAGGTCTTTCCTCTTGTTATCTCTACAGAATGTCATGTATATAATTTTGTACATCAGAATGTTGTTGTTGCGAATGTCATTGTCCTACTTGAACACTATGCAATTGTAGCTTGTACTTTTTAAATAACCCTTGGATCTCCCCATTGATTCTCATCAATCTTTATTACTGCAATTTCATTTTTCTTCCATGATCCCTACAATCCAAGGCTTTTATGACCATATTCAATCACAAGAAAAAACCACTACAACCACTCTCATACCTATTTTCTTTCTCACAAATGGACTTGTATCAGGTTTCTTAGGAGTACAGATTTTTTCTTTTATGTATCCAACACCAGATTTGTCAGTTGGTGATCTCTGACTATCCAAGAGCTTATCCAGGGTCATGGAGTTGTTCAAGAACTTGCTTTAGGTGTTTGATTTCTCAACCTTCAAAACTTTTGCTTGCATCTTATGACATGATTCTTCTTCTACTTCTTCCATGGGATAAATTCTAACTAAACATTCTTTTATTGTATCT
>ML791829.1:127994-155353 GCA_009831015.1 Picea engelmannii
TCGGATATCTTCTCCTCACCTACCAGGGTACCTCTGCACTGTCAGGTCAAGCACCCCATCGATCTGACCCTCGGCACACTGCTGCCTAATGGGCCAGTCTATCGTCGCTCTCTGTTAGAGAATGAGGAGATCAAGCGACAGTGATCCAGATTTTATGAGCGGAACGAAATGAATAAAGATTCTTAACACAAAACAAAAGAGATACAGTAAAACGGGTTTTCTATTCAATAATGAAATAAGTTGAAACTGTAAAATGCAGCGGAAACAAGCTTGTTGGAATGGTGGTGGCTTATCTCTGAGAAGAGATGTGACGTTTATGCTCATTCACAAGAATATGATTACAATGAGGCTCTAAATACCTTTTACAATAAACAAGAATTCCAAAAACCCTAGACATACAAAAACCTAACCCTAGGAGATGAAGCGCCAAAAGTCATGTGGGCACCGTTTGGGTAAGTTAGTACATTAACTTCCTCGGGTCGTAACTTTTGCATACGATCTCTATTTTAGGCGTATGATAGCCCGTTGGAAAGGTATCATCGAGGAGATTCATTTTGGGGCCTCAATCATTCCATAAGATATCATTGCGAAGCTCGATCCCAAAAAAAAAACCTTCATTTAGGCCCTCAAAATGGCCCAGAAGTGAAAACTGCTAAAAATAGTAAATTGCCAAAATTGCCAAAAAAATGTTTTGAGCCAGTTGGAAAAGGTGGGTGGCCACCGATATCTATCTATATTAGACAGATCCAATAAATTCTCCACAAGGGGCACATCTATCCCATCTCATCACCTTACGGGAGCCTAATTGTGCTGGTATAGAAGAAAGATGGAGCCTGGCGACTCTACATTGATTACCGAGCTCTGAATAAAATCATAGTCAAAAACTAGTACATGATTCCCTGAATTGACGACCTCCTTGATCAACTCATGGGGGCCAAATACTTCATTAAGATTGATCTGAAGTCTGGCTACCACCAAGTCCCGATAGAACAGACAGATGTATGGAAGACTGTCTTCAAGTCAAAGGAAGGCCTTTTTGAATGGTTGGTCATGCCCTTTGGTTTGAAAAATGCTCCAGCCACTTTCATGAGGATGATGGATGATATCCTGCAACCATTCACCCATAATTTTGTAGTGGTGTATCTGGATTACATTCTCATTTACATCAAGACTTGGTTCGAACACTTGCAGCATATTCAGCAGGATCTACACACCCTGCAGCAACACAAGCTATACGCCAAATTGGAAAAATTCTCCTTCGGCATGGATAGGGTCCATTACCTGGGCTACATCATTGATTAGCATGGAGTACATGTGGATCCAACCAAGATCCAAGTCATCTGTGACTGGCCAGCCCCAACCACACTCACTGAGCTTCAAAGCTTCTTGGGCCTTGCCAATTTCTACCGCGGGTTCGTGTTGGGATTCTCCATATTGCATGGGCCCTCAACCAAATAACCAAGGGTAGTGTTAAGAATAAATTTGCATGGGGTCGGTCCCAACAACAAGCGATCAAATATTTGAAGCAACACTTGTGCTCAGCCCCAGTAATTTCACTACCAGACCTGCAGGAGCCCTTTGAGATCAAGACAGATGCTTCAGACTATGTTGTGGGCATCGTTCTCACTCAGCACGGCCACCCCATGGACTATCATAGTGAGACACTATCAGATGTTGTTCGTAAGTACCCTACTTACAACAAAAAAATGTACTCCATTGTGCAAGCCTACCGCCAGTGGAGACATTACATTCTTGGGAAAGAGATAGCCATCCACACTAATCATAAGCCACTATAGTTTATGCAGAAACAAGGAAAATTGCAGAATGAGTGCCATCAAAAGTGGTCCACATACTTGCAGCAATTCCACCTCAACATCAAGTATAAAACAGAAAACACCAATTGCGTTGTTGATTGCCTCAGCAGACCATCAGTCGCGGCACTCACCACGGTGCTAGACTCTTGCGTCCATGAGACCTCTGGATGGCCCCAACTCTATGAGACAGACTCGGACTTCACCACCACCTACCAAATGTTGGGTGCAAATGTAGTCATCGATAATTTCCATCTTTAGGATGGGTTGTTGTGTCATATGGGCCATATATGTGTTCCATCAAGCGAGCAAGTGAAGCTAATCTGGGAAGCCCACTACAATTGGGTAGCAGGACACTTCGGCGTCGAAAAGACAGTGGCGCTGCTACAAAAACATTTCTACTGGCCGAAACTTCGATAGGAGTTCAGCAAGTATATCAGGCCCTGCACTGCTTGTGCTATTGCCAAACCGACCACTAAGAAACAGGGCCTGTAAATCCCTCTTCCTACTCCTGACAGGCCATGGGAATCCACTACATGTCGGGCCTCTCGTCCACCAAGTGGAGAAATGACTGTGTTTTTGTGGTTGTTCATCATTTATCTAAGATGGCGATTTTGGTTGCCTGTAAAAAGAGCATCACAGGAGAGGCCACTGCCAAGCTCTTCTTTGAACGAGTCTGGGTACATTTTGGAATCCCCCAAACCATTGTCTCAGATCGGGACAGTCGATTTCTCATCAGATTCTGGTCAAGCCTCTGGTCACTACTGGACACCAAGCTCACCAAATCCACGTCCTTCCACACCCAAACAGATGGTCAAACCGAGGTCGTAAATCGAATGATCGTGCATATCCTTCACATGTATAATTCCAATCACCCTCTCACATTGGATGAGAGCCTTCCCTATGTCTAGCATGGATACAACCGAGACCTGCATAGCTCAATTGGCCACAACCCCTTTCAGGTGGGGTTGGGATTCCAACCATTGGGTCCCATAGATGTTGCAGTTCCCCTTGCAGTCACCTCGATCGACTCATCTCCTGCTCCAACTGAAGCTGACAAAGCCACCCGGTTCATTGAGCAGATCCAACACATCTGCCAATAGGTTCAGGATATCCTATGAAAATCCAATGGCAAGTACAAGCAGCACCATGATCAACATAGGGTGCCACATAAGTTTCAGGTGGGTGACAAAGTTTGGTTGCATTTGCAGAAAGAATGCTTTATAGAACCCCATCGGAAGCTTCGCCCATTCCATTATGGTTCGTACACCATCACCAAGGTTGTGGGGGATAATTCTTTTGAGCTCAACATTCCTCCTTTCCTTGTCCTGCACCTAGTGTTCAACATGGATCTCCTTCGCCCTTATTTCCCACCATTATTGGACACCTCAGAAGTAGCAGAACAACTGACACCAACAGAGCTCAAACCTGACTGCATACAACATGCATCCAATGATCAAATTGTGGACACACATATCAAGGGCACTCGACAGCAAAGGATCCAACTTTATCGAGTCGTCAAAATAGGGCAGCTCCTGCACCAAGGCAAGTGGCTCACCCGGGGCCAAATTCAGCAGAAATTTCATCTGATGGGGGAACTCAACGCAATGGAGACCATTTCTTCCTAAGGAGGGAGGATTGATCTAGGTGGATATCGGTGGCCACCCACCTTTTCCAACTGGACCAAAACAGTTTTCTGGCAATTTTGGTAATTTACTATTTTTAGCAGTTTTTCACTTCCAAAGCCGTTTTGAGGCCCTAAACAATGTTTTTTGGGAAAATGGGTTGAAATATGAATGTTCCTTCTATATTTCCCCCAAAACGAATCTCCTTGACGATACCTTTCCAACGGGATATCATACGCCTAAAACGGAGATCGTATGCAAAAGTTACGACCCCAGTAAGTTAATGTACTAACTTACCTAAACGGGGCCCACATGACTTTTGGCGCTTCATCTCCTAAGGTTAGGTTTTGGATGTCTAGGGTTTTGGGCATTCATTTTTATTGTAAAAATGCCTTTAGAGCCTCATTGTAATCTTCTTCTTGTGAATGAGCGCAACCGTCACATCTCTTCTCAGAGATAAGCCGCCACCATTCCATCAAACTTGTTTCCGTTGCATTTTACAGTTTCAACTTATTTCCTTATTGAATATAAAACCAGTTTTATTGTATCTCTGTTATTTTGTGTTAAGCACTTGTTAATAATATGTAGTCATTTCGTTCTGCTCATAAATCCGGATCAATTGGTGAAAATGAGTGTTGACATTACTTCTAACTAAGGGAATGTAGGACTCTTACACACCCCATAGTGATTGTACCCAACCCATGCTTCAGTAACTATGTGTAAATAATTTATCCACAAACTTCTTATATCCATTATATAATTGGTTGATAAGTCAAAGAAGGCACATGGTAGAAAAGAAATGATTTCTAAGGATAACGCTTGGCAAGAGAGGATTCATTTTCCTATGGGCCCTATTTTCCTCTTCCCCTCTTGTAGATTCATAACCCCTCTCATGCTCCACACAACTATCTTGGACCATTTTATATTATATTTCAGCATTAATATTTACATAACTTGAGTTCCTTGTGGCAAGCCTATACATGGTCCATATACATATATTTACATCATACATGCCTAGCCATTCATTAATCGAGCCTTGACCTTGAGCTCCATACTAGAAATCCATACTAGAATATTTACAACATTTACATAATCTAAGTTGATACATGTTTGGGGTCAAAATTGGGGTATTACGTTCTCCTCCCCATTAGAATGGCATTAGCCTTGATTCTACTCAAAAATTAGAACAAAAATGGGTATGCCTCCTTCATGGCATCCTTTAGCTCCCATGTAGCCTCATCAAGACCAAAGTACCTCCATTGCACCTTCACCTATCAATTGGCTTGGTTTTTAATCAATGTTACTTTCTTGTCAAGTATGCGTAATGGATTTGTTTGGAACTCTCCCCCAATTCCACCTAGATCACATCCCAATCATTAAATATTTAGGATCGTGTAAATATTTCTTAAGCAAAGAAACACGGAAAGCATCATGAGCTTTAGCGTTAGCAGGAAATGCAAGTTTATCTGCAACTAACCTTATCCTATCAAACACTTCAAATGGCCCACAATATATTGGTGCCATATTGGCAAAACTTCCAAGCTTCGAGGAGATCTTCTTTGACTTCACTCGAAGGAAAACATGATCCCCAACTCGAAATTCTCTATGCACTCTATTTTTATCTAAATAGATTTTCTATTTGTCTTGAGCTGCCTTCAAATTATGCTTATTTTAGCAATTTTTAGTTCCATTTCCTTAAGAATTTTCCACCTGAGCACAATTATATGTACTGGATTATCCCATCTCATTGGTGTCCTACATCTTCTGCCATATAAAGCTTCAAATGGGTTCAAGTTCAATTAAGCTTGATGTCCATTATTATATGCAAACTCTAGTAGATGTAGATAATCCTCCCACTTTGATGGTTTAGCCATAGCATATATGTGAAGCATGTCTTCAATCACTTGATTCACTCTTTTAGTCTACCCATTTGTATTTGGATGGTAAGTAGTACAAAAATTTAGTTGGGTATCTAAGACTTTTTCAAAAAGACTCTTCCAAAAGCTAGGTAACCCATGCAATTTGAATCTTTCCCTCATGAATATACATGCAATATCATCAATGTTGTGAGTGGACTTAACAAAAATAAAATGTGTTGCTTTACACATCTTGTCCACCACAAGCATGATAGAATCATGTTTTCTTGAAGTAGTTGGGAAGTTGGTAATAAAATCCATCATTACTACCTCCCACTTCCATTTTGGAATTGGCAAAGGCTACAATAAACCTATTGGATCATCTTGTTCAACCTTAACATGTTGACATTTCATACATATGGCAATGTATCTAGCAACACCTTCTTCATCCCAAGCCAAAAGTATTGCTTTCTTGTTGTAGCTATTGTACCCTAGTAACATGAATGTCTAGAATATGGCATTTATGTATTTCATTTATGATCATCCTTATCAAACCCGAAGAGTTTGGAATCAAAATTTTATTTTTATAAATAAGAAGTTTATCATCATTCAATGGATAGCTTTCGTATTTCTTCTCAAATTTCTCTTTCTGCAATCCATATTTCACATGAATGTAGTGTTCATCTTCAACAAAAGAGTCAATAACTCTTCTTTAAATCTGATTGGAAAATGCTAATAACTGCCACAAGAATTACATGCATTTTCATGTTGAGTGCATCAACAACTTTGTTTTATTTTCCCTTTATGTGCTTGATTTCAAAATCAAATTCATAAGAAATTCTAGCAATCTAGTTTGTCTGACATTTAGATGTGATTTCTCAAATAGATACTTCAATCCATTATAATTAGTTCTAAACTCAAATCTCTTGCCCATTAAATAGTGCCTCGGCATCTTCAGAGCATGCACTATTGCAACAAGTTTGAAGTCATGGGGAACATGATTTTTTTCATGTTCTTTCAACTTTCGTGACTCAAAACATACCACATGAATATCTTGCATAAGAAATCCACCAAGTGCTTTTCCACAAGCATCCATGCCACAACAAAAATTTTATTAGGATTTACAATTTGCAGAATTAAAGTACTAGTTAAAAGCTTCAATAGTTTAAAGTCCTCACATCTGTGTCCATTTGAATTTATAACCCTTCTTTTGCAAGTGATTGGGTGTGCAATCTTGAAAAATCCCTTGGTGAATCTTCTGTAATAACCGACAAGATCCATAAAACATATTATATCTATCACATTCTTTGGAGTGGGCAAATTCATTATAGCCTCGATATTTTCTAGATTCACAATTATTTGCTATTTTAAAATAATGTGACAAATAATGATTTTTTTCTAATAAAAATCATATTTATTTAGTTTTGGGTACAACTTATATTCTCTTAGCACTTGCAAAACCATTCTCAAATGTTCCTCGTGATCTTATACATTCTTAGAATAAACAAAAATATCATCCAAGAAAACCAACAAAAACTTATTCAAGTATTTGTTGAAAACACTTCATAAGACACATGAATGTAGCTAGTACAATAGTGAAACCAAATGGCACCACCACAAATTATAGTGGCCATACCTTGTTCTAAAGGTTGCTTTATCAGCTCTTTAATTCTTACTTGATGATAACCAAACCTCAAATCAACCTTTGAAAAGACTTTAGACTTTAGATATGGTTTCTCTTCATTATCCTTTGTTTCCATCATTCCTTCCTCTTCCTATCACTATGTCGGTTGACAAACGATGAGGGAAATCCCCCTTGGACAATCACAATCCCAATTGATCTACCAGGAGGGGTCGTCCACCAAATCCTAAACAAAGAAGTGCTACTTACTCAAAGCCTAGCAAAGTTGAATTAGAAGTTAGACAATGTGTCATGCGCTACTATAAGGGGTTTCATGACAGTGTCAAAGCTAAAATGGGGGATTTGGAAAAGAATGTTAGAGAAAGAAGGGGCACGACCTCTTCAATTGAAATTGATGCAAAGTTAATGCCATGGATTTTGGACACAAGTTTTTCTAGAAGTCAGGTCACTAAATATTTCAAACAAATCGGCATCTATTGGCAAACCAAAATCATTGTGTCTCAACTGGTAGAGGACCTAAGCTCCAAACACATCAATTCTCTTGTTGTGCGACTAATTAAACCAACGCTAGACATAATGGATGTGATAACAAATATGATGGTCTGGTTAAAGAGTTATGAATTATGAGACTTTTGGACAGGAGAAACGGCAGGTTGCCAGCTCTCCAATCCAACATAGCCCTGCAAAATCCAACCCAATGATTATCCAAGTCAATTCAGATTCTGATAATGAAGACTAAGCTCTATGTTATCTACTCTTTGGCTTTTTTGTTTTTTCCATGTCTTCTTTATGATATATAGGCATGGTATGGACAGTTCTCATAGTAAATATAGGAGTACATCTATAAGAGAATTAATGTTCCGTTATACTAGAAACATTTAATTTCTTTAAAAAAATAAATATTGAAATGTAAGGTTATTATATGTATTTCATGGAAGTTTAGCATAATGACTTTGTATACTTGTCATGTAAAATATTGCATAGCAACCTATCATCTATAAGAGAATTAATGTTCCGTTATAGTAGAAACATTTAATTTCTTTAAAAAAATAAATATTGAAATGTAAGGTCATTTTGTTGGAGATAAAGTACAAGATAGACATTATTATTTATAGAACAAATGACCAAAGAGCAATGATGTGCATAAAAGACTTAGAAAGCACAAATTTGTCGCATAAGGATGATAATATGAGAGAAAGAGTTATCGTCAAGGGGGAATGCAGATGTGACTTCTATCTCTTGACATTATTTCTCTATCATATTTATAGAACAAATGACCAAAGAGCAATGATGTGCATAAAAGACTTAGAAAGCACAAATTTGTCGCATAAAGGATGATAATATGAGCGAAAGAGTTATCGTCAAGGGGGAATGCAGATGTGACTTCTATCTCTTGACATTATTTCTCTATCATTTGAATTAGATTTTAATGGGATTTTCCATTTTCATGTAACTTGTTACGTAAATATTCACTCTTCAATATTCTCTTACGATTGAAACCAGCAACTCTTGTTGGTATAACTTCTCTCAATATATGTTTTTTATTTTTTTTATTTTGAGGATCTTTAATAATAATAATAATCCATTTTTAAGGTCATGATCAAGCTAGACACCAAACTGGTGTATGAGACCTCTTTGATTGTGGGTGTGGTTATTACAAGGCCCCAAAAATGTGCATGTCAAATATATATAAATATTGAAAAACTTTTAATTAGCGAGACAATTGTTGAAATATTTTCATGAAAATGTTACTGTATTGTTGACATGAAATTAGAGAACTTTTACTATATAATGTACTCGTTTTAGAGAGATTTATCCATTGAGACCATACTTCTTTTAAGGATATCTATTGATCATCCCTGGTGGAAGGGACCATGGACAATTGATCATCCTTGGTGGAGACCATTGAGTAAATTGTAAAAAGGACTTGTAGGAGTTTTCTGTCCTCTAAGGATAGTCTATTGTATCTCTTGTATCACTACAACCTCCTGTAATATAACGATAATTTCCTCTTTTATTTATAAAATAGACTTCAATGAAGGTCTGAATGTCAATGTCACAACATCATGGGTGTCAATTTGAACTTAACAAAATATGTAAAGCTGCAAATAAATATGATTTTTGTTGAAATGTTCTAATTATGAAGATTACAACAGATGGCACATATATAAATGTAGAACATATCTAGAAATTGTGGAGCCGGCACTAATACAATGGTTTTATTCAGAGCCATTCAACTGTTTTATGATTACAAAGTTGCTCCGATGAATGCTCAAAGCCATCTCCAGCTCCACTTGGAAGATTTGTTAAATGTGGTGCAAAATTAGCAGGTGCATAGATGATGCAAAATTTTTATGTTAAACATGATTAATATACAAGATAAGATGAAACAGCTTTCCAATCAGCGTCATCTATCATCTGATAGTGCAATATTCATTAAGATCCTGGACTTGTAAACACAAAAGATAATCTCTGCTCCTGGTAGACAAAACGGTAGCAATAGAGAAATTATGATACAAGTCAAAAGAAAATGATAAAGGGCATTCTAACCAAAGTACAATACAACACTATATTTCCAAAATCATAGTAAAGAGAAACAAAAGCCCTGAAAATACCTTCATCTACAAGGGATAGCCTTTGGAAGTATCATATTCATAAATCCTCGAACTTAAAAGAACAGTTACACTTTAGCATCTTAGTCAACTAGTATTGTTGGATGCTTGGACGGATAACTCAGTTAAAACAGATTCCCTGCTTGAAGATCTTGCCCTCTTTAACGCTTCATGAGAGGGAGCAAAAAACTCATGCTCAAGTGCTTCATCTGCATCTATCCTTTGTCGAGGATTCACACACAAACACTTGTTAACAAGGTCAAAGAGAGACGGGGGAATGCTCTCAAGAAACTCGGGCCTTTTAGTATTTTTCCTGCACCACTCTTCTATTGACACATTTTCAAATGCGGCTGTATACAGCTCCTGCAATAAGTGCCCACGCCTTCAGGACAAATTCATTTGGAAATCCATAAAACTTTATTTTGTACAATAATAGTTCGCAAAAGTGATGAAGAAAAATAGCAGGACAGCTCTGCAGACCTAATTTAGTAACTTCTCAAATTATCACTAAACTATAAATGCATACCACAGGCAAAGAACTCTCTCGATCATGAAGCTTAGCCATCTCCCATATTTCTTCCTTGCCACGCATTTTCACAATTTCTTTGACAGCTCTGCAGTCCCACAAGATCACACGTTAAGTAGAATTTAGAACTAAGTAAAAAATTTCACTGTTTTTAAAGCTTCCTTGATTAGAAACTACTGTTTCACAAATGGTTTAAAACTAATACATACTGCTCAGTGCTGGTGCCCTGGAATGGAGCCTTCCCAATCATGAAATAAAGCAAGGTAACACCAACTGACCAGATATCAACTTTGCAACCTTGGTGTAAAGATCTCAATAACACCTGCAGGCAAAGTCTCTAAAGTTCAACCACAAAGCCAATATGCAGTACACTCTCAGAATAGGAATAGGAAGCCTGGAAAAAAATGAACTGCAATCTTATGCGTACCTCTGGAGCACGATAACCTCTGGTTCCTACACATGGTCCATCTCTTTTAAACTTTTGATCTGAAAACAAGCAAGGCACAGATCAAACTTTTCAAGCTCTTATCATGAATTGAAGCACTAAGAAAACTAACCATCAAATTTGAGGCTCTATATCTTATCTGCAAATGTGAATCTAGAGCATTGAGATAACAGCATTCAACATTAAAGATAGCATAGAAGCACAAAAGAATGTAGTACAATACCTTTGTTCTTTGGCAAACCATTGTAACCAGCTGTAGTCGTATTGAAGTTTGGGTATAAAGGCATAGGGGAGACATGGATAATGTTGCCACTTTCCCTTTTCACTCTCTCCTGGGGTGCAGCCACCCGTTTTCGTTGAGAAGCAGGAACCAAATGTGCTTCTCGTTGAGGGCTCTGTTGTGCTTCATGCAGCAAGTTGAGCAGCTCCTTCCTGCCTTGGCTAGGCAAGGGCTCCCTTCTATTACCCCCCGAAGGTGTCCGTGCACTTGTTATGTCTTTTGAGGGAGACTGCATTAGAAATTCAAGTATCCTTAAAACTGAGAGATCAACTATATCTATTATAATATTATAATATATGCTTATAGATAATTTAACTATGTTTAATACTGTTTGCTTTAACATGCCTGTATGGTGCACATCTACATCCAATAGAAGTAAACAAAAAATATTATCAATAAAAGAAATGTCTCACCATTAACAAGTGCATGCCTGACATTTTTATAGCTGCTCGGTCCCCTAACTTGATTTTGTGGTTTATATCCACTGAATCTGGAGGAGGATTAGTGCGCACTCTGTTATTGCTGGAATCATGTGGCCTTGCCTGAGTTGTCTGCTCTCCTCTTTTTAAGTTCACTGCAATACTTGATGGCTTGATATAAGCATGCCTTGTTTTTTTTGAGATATTAGTTGCATCTGCAGCTCCAAGTAGGGCTTTCAGTCTGAAGTTGTCCGGGATCTCTCTCCTGCTAAAGACAGGTGGCTTTTGAACAGCAGAGGCTGCAACACTTTTCTGACTACGTGAGGGCATCTTGGGCTTAGCTGCATAAAAACCACAGATGGATGCAAGCATCTAAGTTTCTATGTGATCCAACTCAATAACTAATTTTTCATCCTAATTAGATATCAAAATCAGAACAAAGTTCACTAGATACTGATCACAATCTTGTAGCAATAACATGGCATCTTACTTTTCCTGGGATTTGGATCAAGCTGATCCTGCAAAAGTGGAAAACAAAGTGTTAGAATTTTATTTCAGTATTGCATGCTTCACATGGGATCTTTCACTTTGCTTATTAAACCTACCATCTGCACACTTAGAACAAGTATTAAAGTTATGCAACATTGCATGCATTATGCATCTTCAATTTGATATCTTGCAAATTTAGAGCCATGAAATTGCAATCAAGAACAAGATTAAAAGTCCAAGATCATTTTCCATACAAATATCTGTTTACCGTCATTGATCATATTTAAATAGCCATAGGCTAACACTGTAAATACCATCATATGCATTTGAACTAGTGGATTGGTCCTCCCCTTGTCCAATATAGATAGATTTGGTTTGGCTTGGGCATCTTTTAGATTTCTTTAATCTAAATTAAAATGACAGTTTGAAGTTTGGATTCATATCCTCCTTTTATCAAAGAGTTATCGGATTCAAGAAGAAATTGCCATGACAGGATGATTTCTTTATTATCTGTGTAACATTCCCCTTCAACAGATGTTAATAATTTAAAGTCAACAGTTGTAACATGTCCTATAAGCAGAAAAAATTGAAGTAGCAAAGAAATTGAATCACTGAAGAAAAACTTACCATAGCTAAATTGAAATCAATGAGATACCCCTTCTTTAATTTCCGAGAGAATAGAAAGTTTCCTGGTTTAACGTCTCTATGAACTATTCCCTATTGAACATCCAAAAAAAATCAACACATTTTACTAAAGCAAAGCATCTAAAACAAATTAATAGAAGTATGCAAGAAACATGAAAATATAATCAATATAGAAGTTTTGATTCAGAATAATGTTTTACCTGCTTATGTAATGCTTGTAGTGCTTTGAACATACAGTAACCATACCAACGAAGGTGTGACACATCTATCTCTCTTTTCAAAACCTGTAAATAGACCCAGATTAAGAATCTAGTTTTAATTGACTTGAGAGATAAAAATGCACCAGTGTAATAGAAAGCAATCATTATCACCTCTGGCTTTTCATGTTCAACATATTGAAGAATAAGACAGTCACAATCATTGTCCTTGACAACACCTTCGTACTTTATAATACAATGTTTACCACTGAAAAAAGCAGTCCAAGTCTAAAATCAAACATGTTGTTATTGAAGCCTTGCTAAAGTTTTAGTTGTGAACCAAACTGGAAAATTTATAAAAAGTGATATTCAGACAAAGAAGTTTATGCCAATTTAACCTTACCCAAATCTTTCCAACATCTTCATCTCATTAGTCACATAGTTGGCGGGCGTATTCTCAAGAGGACCTGCAGCAGCCCATGATTAAATCTAGCATTGTATACAGCTTTCTCAATTGCTTAAATAGTTGCCAAACTAAAGGATTAAATAAGACAGAATGTTGAGTATTTACAATACGTTGAATCTTTTTCATTTAAAAAATATCAACACCCTAATAGTGGAGCTTTCACATACATTTTATTGCAAAAATTTTGCCGTCATGCTTCCTTCGAGCCTTGTACACAGTGCCATAGCCACCTGCCAGTCATTCATCATTTATCTTGAGACAGTAGATAATCTGACAGACTCAAATTCTGTTTATATTGTGTGATGATTCTCTGCAAAGAAAGCAAACTTAGAGTAGAGATTCTGAAATGAACAACTTCATTCACCTGAACCTTCTTCCTCCTCTACAGTAAACGACTCAAATAGAGGAATTCGCTTAGGTCTCGAACCATTCTGCAAGAACAATTTAACATGAGGATATCTGTAGTTTGAACATTTCTTTATATAGTGATCAAACTTAAACTATGTAAATGATCCACAAGGTGCCTGCAACTTGCATGAAAATAGAATGAAAAATACAACAGTGAAGCTGTGATGCATAAAACCAAAAAAAAAATGAAGAATAAATTTCACAATGATTGGTCTTTAACTCACCACCATTGGTTTGGTTACTATATCTTCAAAAGGGGACTAATATGAAATGTTCATAAAACAAAAATTACCATTTTCGAGGCTAGACCTGCACTATCCATTTCATCTTTGATATCAGCATGAGCCTTTCCAACTTTTTTGAGCTTCTGTTTTGAACTATTAATTTTCTCAACATTAGCACAAGCATTCCCAATATTTGGTTGGTCATCAACCTGACAAATATCCACTTTCTTGGCTGGTGATTCGACCTTCAATGTTGGAGAGCCTTGTTTACATCGTGCACCATCACTCTTCTTGATGTTCTGAAACACCGAATTCTGTTGAGAATCAAGACCGATACAAGAATCTGACATCTTAACTTGTATAGGGGATTCTTCTCTGGTGACCAAATTAATATCTGTTGAAGAAATGCAGGCTTGCAAAGAAGTGCGAGTATCTCCTGCTAATGTTACATGATCATCTTTGAGCTCATTCTCCTCTGACTTAATTATTTGTGTACCATCCAGCTTTCCGCTAGTTTGTACATATTTTCCTGTACGAGAACAAGTTTCAAGATCCATCTTACAGCAATTGGGACAAAGGATACATTCTTTCTCCATAAATCCCAACTGTTTGTTAGATATATCTCCCTTCCTTCGCTTATATGTCAGGAAGGAATCATCTTTATCACTGTAATTCCCATCTTCATTTACAGGGAGTTGCATAGATTTTATTGGATTAAAATATGTTTTTGTTTTGACAGCTTTAATTCCCATGTCAGTGTCAACTGCCCCTGCTTCAGACACGCCTATGTTATTTAAGTCATTTTCTTCAATCAAAATACCCCTTGCCTTGAGACAAGAATCAACTGAAAGGCAATCTGGAGCTAACAGGAGAGAGGCTGCCGATAGATTAGGCACTTTTGTTTTTGGACTTACTATCGAAGGATCATCTCTCATAACCATAGATTCCAATGGTAATAACTTTCTTTCCTTGTTAATGTCCAAAACAACACCATCCCCAGTCATCTGCATTGAGAAGGATAGCATTGAAAGGAGCAAAAATATAGGTCAATATACATCAATGATGTGATTACCATGTAACTCGAGTGCAGAATGAGTCATTTTCATTACCAGGTAATACAATCTAGAATGAACCATATTTATGTTTTATAAATTCAATCAAAACGAGGTGTAGAATGGAAAATTTATGTGCAGAAAGAAGTATAGCAAGTAACAAGTATGTGAAGAATGAAAATTAATAATGCCATGCCTTGTGTTTTATCTGGCTTTATTCCAAGAACATAACAAGTCAATAAAGCAAGCTGTTTCCATGGATATCTCAAACTGCAATAGATCCAAGATTCCATTATAGAAACTAGTTTGTCAGAAATGATAATAGTAGGTATTAAACTACTACCTTATATCGATTAAGCAAGAAACATTGGCCACTGCAAATAGTGGCATGTATTTGGGACGTGTATGTCTGAGACAAGAATAAAGAGATAACCCTTGGCTGTTACATTTTGCAAGTCTTTGCTTGTGTGACCATCCTTTTTTGGTTAACTTCCAGGAGAGACATGTCATCTTGCTCCACTGCTCTTCCCAGGGTTGTACTGCTAGGCCCCCTCAGCCCTGGATACTCTCCAAAGGATATCATCACGGTTTGCATCAGTTCCTTCACAATGACAGATTGAGACAAGGATGCCTCCTCTCCTTCCTCCACCTCTAGGGTTGTACTGCTAGGCCCCCTCAGCCCTGGATACCCTCCAAAGGTTATCATCACGGTTTGCATCTGTTCCTTCACAGTGATAGATCGAGACAAGGATGCCTCCTCTCCTTCCTCCACCTCTATTTCTAGTTATGATGCTGATGTTGAGCTTGGTCCTCGAGCCTCTTAGGTGTTTTTTCACTTTCACTTTACATAGCTCATGCTCTATTCCGTATTTTGGTGTCTTGTTTATCTTTCTTGCATAACAATTTAGCATCTAAGGGTGTGCTAGACACTCCCACGGTGTTGTTACTACTGATTGTACTTTCTAGTGCCATTGACCTATTCCTTAATCATTTATGGACATTAATAAAATTATATTATCTCATCTAAACCAAATGAATATTTCAGACTATGGACAGGCAGTCCTCACATATAGGCATTGACCATGTCTGCTCATCTGGGGTATATAGCTTGAAAGGGATTCCCAGATTTTAGAAGAAAAGCATATTCCTTCATTTCAAATTCTGGCTCAAGTTTAAGGCTATGGTCCTGTTCATCAGGGTTCCTGTTTCTCAGAGTGATCCACGGGTTTTGGAGGACTTATCTATTGATAAGACCAAAGCCTAGAGCTTTTTCGATGGTGCCAGACAAGGACCAAATGACTACAGTGTTGAATTTTTTATGGTGACTCAAACACATGTATTTCTTTTCATTTTAGCATGAACTTGAACCATAAACAATGTGGCAACACAAAATACAATAGCTGCAGTAAACCAAGATCACGAGAAGAATAACCATGCACAAGACACCAGAAATTTATCCTGGGAAAACCCTTCTCAAACAAGGGAAAAACCCAGCAATCCTTTGCTATAAAGTCAAGAGAAGATAACCCTCTCACAGTAAAACCTAGCGCACACAATAGGGTGCTCTATGACCAAGAAAGATAGTGCATAGAAAAGTGCGCACTAAATCACTGATCTCCAAGTACAGACAATGTGTTGTGGGTGAATGAGATGATATGATCCACAATGGGGATCATTCACTAATAAATACAAATCATAACACATGAATAGATGTGTCTCTTCATTGGCACAATAGGGCCGACTTGTAGAACTCAATAATACAATTTATAATTACATGATATATAAATGTCTTTTCACAGTGGGGCCAGCTTGTACCCTTCACAATACAAAATAGGGTTTTACAATAATCTTAGTCTTAGACAATATAGCAAGGGATCTCACAAACATCCTCTAGTGCTCTGCCACTAGGGACAAGTCCACATGTGCTCATCCACAAGGGACAACACTCTCAACAGATCAACTCAACTAAATCCATAGGAGTACGAACTGGAGAGCCATCTCAAGTCGACTCAACTAAGTCCATAGGAGTACGACAGGAGACCATCTCAAGTCATCTCAACTCAGTCCAGAGGAGCACGACAAGAGACCAACACAAGTCATCTCAGCTCAGTCCAGAGGATTATGACTCACCTATCACATAGGCGTTCTCACAGATCATCTCAACTCAGTCCAGAGGAGTACAATCTGGAGAATGTCTCATGAAGCTGCAGTCATCAAAATACAGCAGTGCTAGAGGTATATGTTCTTGTCTGATACTCATTTCGTGAAGTTTAAGGCGGGTTTAGGAGCAGGTTCTGACAATTCTGCAGAATTAATGGCCTTAAAATTGTTGCTCGTGGTTGAAAGAAATAAGAACATTTCCCAGATTCATATTTTTGGTGACTCTTTACTGGTCAATAACTGGAAGTTGAGAAGGACACAGATTCATGATATTGTTCTCAGGTGCTTAGGAGATCAGTTAAAAGTTGATAGCAAACTCTTTGTTCCTATCTCCTTTTCTAATATTTTTCGGGAGTTAAATGAGGAAGAAAACAAACTTTCAAAAGAAGGGCAACTGGTTGATGATGGGTTTTGGGCAGTGGAATAAGTCAGGGATGGTATCTCAGCATCTTCACTATCCAGATTTAGCACATGATTTCTCAGCATTATGATTTGGAAGTTATTTTTATATTTCATGCTTTTTTTCTTGTATAGTATTTGGTTTTCAAGGGATTCTTTTTTTTATCCTTTTTGGCTGTAGGAGCTTTAAGCTGTTTATTATTACAACAGTATGTAATTTTCAGAGAACTTAGGTGAGATTAATTGGACTGTTTACTCTTGACAGTAAAGTGGTTTTTAAATTATGAAGCCTCTATATTTTGCATCATAAGTTTCAACTTTCTACAAGAACCTGTTTTTGTGAGTCCAAAGTACAGCAGCATCTGAACAATGTATCGATCTGTTTATGAATAGAAGTTGTATTTTTTTTTAAAAACCATAAAATTGCAGTTATATGTAATGTAATTTTTGTTTAACTGATTTAAGCCTCAGTTTCAAGTTTTAACTGATACCTTATATGGAATGCTCTGATAGAAAAGCTATTTGTCAAAATCAAAGAATTCATAATCCTAGAAACGGATTTGACCTTAATTTAGTCATCATATGCCTATGTTAGGAGGAAGAAATCAAAAACTCGGGAGCTGATATAAGTGGAATAGAATTCCCTTAAGATGACATAAAGTACACAGACATAATAAGGACAATAAAGGTTCTGAAGGGAAATATATTATTTGTTGTAAATTGCAAGTATTAGCAATATTCATGTCTTGAAAACTTTTGAAAAACTTCATTAATCCCCTAACCTAAAACAGGTGAAAAACAAAATGAATTGTTCATACCTTGCCACCACTTCCACCAACTTTTTGAATTTTGTCATTAACCCCAACTCCATCCACTTCACCTTCAAGATCTCCAATGACGACTCCAAAGCTTGCTAATTTGCATAGAAACATAGAAAAAAGCAAAGCGTGAGGCTTTGTGAAAGAATCATCAAAGGAAACAGCAATGCAAACGAAACTTCTATTATTTATAAAATGCAGAGCGTACTCGACATGATGTCAGTATTAAATTTTGGACTTTTCATGTGTTCAGTGACAGTATGGCAAATTAGCTTTAAATGTGGAATTTTGTTAATTATATGTTGAAGATCGTGGAAGCCATCTTACCAGTGGTCTCTTATCTGTTCATGTGCAGATAGAGAAAATTTGATTCATGAAAAATATATTAAAAATGTTTTAACTAAAGATATTAATAAATATCAAAATTAAAATGAATGAATATTATGAAGATAATATATGATAACTTTATTCACATCCAGCAAATAATAATTTTAATAATGTTAATTAAAAGATATACCCAATACAGGGGTGACAGGTGTGTGGAGATCATCTTTGATCAAAAAAAAACAGAAATGACTTTCACAAGGGGACCAGGCACATCTACAGACAATCAAGTTGAAGCCTATGCTCTTCTTCAGGTTCTCTCGCTCGCAATTGAAATCAATATAAAATCATTGATTGTCATTGGAGATTCGAGCATCGTTATCAAAATGAGGGTTATGAATATAACCCTGTTTGACAATAAGCTAACTCGGATTATTGCTTGAATTAGCAAAGAGGTCATCAGTCTGCATTTTGTTTCATATTTCCATGTTCTGAGAAAACATGATAGTCAAGCGGACCTTCTAGCCAATGAAGCCTCCTTAATTCCTCCAAAAGCTTTAAATAAAAATGGGGGGAGAAACTATTGCACAGTCCTCTAAGGTTACTATGGTTCTATTGAAATTTTGGTATGCTCATTTAAACATAGACAATGTCACATCATTGTCACCCAACCATAGGCATTCACATATGCCACCCCCGAGCACACTAACTTTTACTTAGAATAATTCCGGCAAGCCTACTCCAGAACCAACAAAGAAACCAAAGCTGCTAACTACAGCAACAACTCAAGACAAGTAGAGTGCTCCTTCTCCAAGGGTAGCGCACAAGAGAGAGAGTCTCCATATCCACAGAACAAGTACCATACACAACTGCAGCAATTGCAGCTGCACTACTCTCTCAGACTTGCGCCATACTTGGAAAGAATATCACCAAGAGAATCACCAAGAATATCACTTGATAGCGCTAGAGAGAGACCAAGACCAAGAGATGACCATATGCCCTTATTCCTCCTTGCAGCTGCAGCTCTCCACAAGACTTGCGCTCTGACTGGGTGTACAAATAAGCTAAAACGTCTGTCCAGTGACTTTTCTGGCTAGGCCGACCTGACTTTCTAGTAATTATATTTTTTGTTTATCTTTTTCCTGTGGAGCCGACTTGTATTTCTGGAAGATAATATTTTAATATTATTATTCTGCTAGGCCGACTTGTCTTCTAGGGTTTCCACACATCTGTTTAATGGTTCACTTGCTTCCGGAATATTCTATTCTAAGATTCTAAGTCATAGGTTACACATGGAGGTTAATACCTCCCGCAGCTACCAAAACATCAACATGTTCAAATCACATGCCATGTCCCATCATCATTTATGAACGTGTGTATTACCGACTCAAAGTTCAGGTTGTGGGAACAAGAATTTTTTAAAATTCTGTGTTTTGGCAGCTGTGTTGATGATTTTGAGGAGAGGCTGGCTCTTTGAAGAAGGAACTCTTCGAGGTTACAAAGGCTTTACTTTGGCTCTCTCATAAACAAACATTTATATTCTGGGTTTCAAAAGCATGGACCTCAGAGAAGCTCAAGAGATTCATAGGGCACTTTGTAGACGTGAAGATTCAATCCGATGCAATAGATCCTCCATCTTCTCAGTAACTTCTAAGATGCATGAGAATGATCACATCTGTATCTCACAAAATGCTACAGTAATGGAAGTCTCGGTTCAGCAGAAGCAAAAAATCAATGCACTCCACAGCCTCAAACCAAAAAATGTCAATTAATTCAGTACATGCAGAACTCAAGGAAGAAGAAATTGTGCACCAACTAAAGCATGATATGGATACTGGACAGCAGAACTCTCCTCCATCCAATGTAGCTCAGTAGGAAGCACTCAGTTATCATGTTTTCCATTAATTTTGTGTTTTTTAAAGTAACTGGAATATTAGGTGTCTTTGCTAAGCTGTGCACATATAAGGACAGCTGGAATGTAATACCAAAAAACTCTAAGCTTTCCTTAGTAGTGTGTGAAAGCTGTCAGTTTTGTATATTTCTAAAACAGTACTTTCGTAAGAGTGAATGCAACTCCTATATTAATAGGAATAGTGTAAGAGTAAAAGCAACTCATACAATATAAAAACCGTACCTTTTATATAAATAGAAAAAAAAAAATTGAACTTCTTTATCACAAAATCACAATTGACCAAAACTAATTAGCAAAAATGTTGTACTAGAAAAACAAAAACAATATCACAAAAATGAGGACAAACTTGCGAAAACTGCTCAATGAAACAAGACAATGGGCAGGGAAAGAACAACTTGCACAGTCCGTAAAACGCAACCTATAAATGACAAAATACTTTCACCTACATTGCTCGGCCAACAAATCGATAAAAACAATTACACAAACATATGTACTGCACGATGAAACAAGACAATGCGCAGAGAAAGAAGAACTCGCGGTGTCTGTAAAACGCAACCCAGAGTTTTTCATACATTGCTCAGCCAACAAATCGATAAAAACAATTACACAAATATATGTAATTATACCTCTCTAACCAAAGAGAATTAAAGTGAAAGGGGAAATTTAATAATCAGAATATTCAACCACAGAACAATACCTTTAAAACTTAAATTTTCAATTCAAATATTACATTAAATTTGACAGTAGACTCTGATGAGGAGGTCATATGGACTAGTTAAGTCTCAGGAGATGAAAAGAAAAAACAAACGGATAAACGTATTAAAAGAAAGCAATCCAGACTAGAGAAAGCGTAGCAACATACTTGAATTTTTGGGGTGCTTGAAACTATCTCGTCCTGAAGATGGGATTCCAGGTTGTATGCAGTTTTCAATTGGCGAAATTGGCTCTAATCTGGGGACTTTGTTGGCTCTGCTGCGGGTATCATTTTGCACCAATTCTTCACCAGGCCTTTTCCTTGGACTCGCTGAAGGAATCTCATTTTCCGCATCGTTCATATGAGTAAACCTTCGATCCAGCACTGGTTTGCCATACAAATTTTCAAAGAGAGAAACTGGCAGTTCGGAGCAGGTTACAAGACCGCCTTCTATAACGGACAGAGGTGACCCCGGAATGTGACAAAAGCTCTCCACTTCAGCAGGCGTTAAAGAAAACAAACAACTTCTCTCTGAAATCTCTAACGGCGTGCTTGGACGGCCTATTCTGGCCAAAACTGCGAAAACATACCATGACTTTTCCTCTACCTTGCTATCTTGTGAAGGATAGCGTTTCCCGCCATTACTAAACGTTTTTATTGCCCCTGCCTCCTGATCCATTAGTTTTGACTTCTCCAAACCCTAAAGAGCATTAAAGATTGTATTCCGTTGCATAGAGAGGAGCTGAAAGGGAGAACCTTCCGGACCATAGCATTTCATGTTGAGGCGTCAAATTTTCGTTCCCATAGAAATAGAAACCGCCTGAACGTAAAAACATTCAGTCTCAGAACTCTCAACTAAATCTGTAAAGAATGTGGCATTAGCTTTCTTGGCTTACCGAAAGCCCATTTTCTATCTTATTTTCCAGTCTTAAAAATCTCATCAAAACCTGCAAATATTGCGGCGTTATGTACACTTGGCCTGTAAAAGCCCGAGCTTTCTATCTTCTTCTATATTATTTGAACAGAATACCATCAAATACCAGAATAATCAATGCTCATTCTCCAAAAACTTGAAATGCGCAGAACCGCGACAGAAATCATTCCATCGAACTAGTCGAAATACATCAAAATCCCGATCCTGTAACTCAATGAACTTCTTCCCAAGCTCTGCTGCTTTAGACAAAATTTTGAGCACAGCCTCCTCTAGTCTGTTTATACCGAGCCTTAGCTTATGAAATTTTGCCTGTAAGCCAAAATAAGGTCAAAGTTTTCAATTAAAAGCTCAGAATAACTGGACCAGAACGAACCCTTAAAGATACCCTAAAAGAACTTGTTTTCTCTCATTCCGCTTCTTAAGACGGTGCTTTGAGCACAGCCTTTCGACACGTTTGGCTCAGAGAATACATCGCTTTATTTAATGAAATGTTGTCAGAAAGTCGAAATAAGGTATTTTTTCTATCAAGAGCTCAGAATAACCGCATCAGAACGAGGCGTCAAGGATTCGTGACGGCAACCAGGAAAATAATGGCGATTTGCAATTTTAGCACTAATTTAGCATTCTGTTACAGAAAATGCCCTTTCTGAACTCGTTTTGACTGCCAAAAAAACGCAAATGAACTACTAGAGCCTGTGCGCAAAGAGATCTGGCAGCTCGGGGATCGATTCTGGGGAAAAAATTATGTGATTGCAAGCCAAGATTGTTCAGATGCGAGCTAGTTTCAGTGCATGGAGAGGAATACACACGATGGCGGCAAACTACCAAGAGCCTTTGAATCTAAAGGCGGGATAGAATGTCAACCGTCTGATCATATGATCTACGGACAGATATTTGTATTTCAGTCAAACGGATTTTCAAGGATTTTGGAATATTTTAATTTTGTGAATATAATTTAATCATGAATAATTATTTTACTTGGAAATAGAAATGGCCACATAAAATAATCATGCGGCATGGACTCAGTGAAACGTTTTTTAGACTCCGCAAATGGAGAAAACACTCTGATTTCACGGTACCATTTAGATGCCATATATTCTTATTCATTAAGAGTTTAGATTTAAACTTAGTTGGGAGGATAAAAATCAGCGATACATACCTTAGCCTTTTGGATTTGACTTCAAGGAGGAAACACATATTGTTAACCATTAGGCTTTTTTAGGTTGTATAATAAATAAGAAATTATTTTTAGTTATCAAAGACTAATCTTTGAGAAAATGGATACACATTCCTTAATTATCACATAAGCAAGGGGTTAAGCTTGCATTTAGTGCTTTGTCTGACTATGGAGGTTCTCCAAGCAAAGGGGCTACCTCCTTCTCTATAACTTTGCCCGTCTATCCCTCTTGAGAGATTGTCAAGGGTTAATACGCGAATCCTCGTTCTTTTAAAGATGTAACTTAATCGAATATACCAAAAACATAGTAGGACTCTTTCGTTGTGGACAAAATCAAGTACATGCCCAAGGTAAGTATTACTTTGTAGATGGTTAACAAGTTCATCAATAACCACAAACAAAATTCTCTGATCCATAGATTTAATGAGCTCTTGTCATCATCTAAAGAGTTCAAGAATTAGATAAATTCCAACTGAACTTATAAGTGCATGGTAAGCCTCTGCTCTAGAGGTTCTGCTATTGTAAAATTTGACCTTTATAGAAGTTGTCGTAAGGTCTTGGAGAAGGGACCATCGTTTTGGGGCAAAGTTGCCCTCTTTTTAAAGGATGGTTTCTAAAATTTAATCCATCTTCTATATCCATCTCCTCAACCCCATTATAGATCACAATGTTGAATCTCCCTTACTTCTTTTGGGATGAGACAATCCTTCAAGACATCATAAATATATAGGGGACTTACAACAAGATACGAACCAAGCACAAAAGGGTATACACACATGTGTTATAATTTGCATTGAAATTGACTTGAACAAAAGTATAACGATGCATATTGAATTAGATATTGGCAATTTCAACAACCCCACCCATTTGATTACGATAACAGTACTTTCATGTGTAATCTATGTTCAAAGACAAGACACTTGAGAGACACCTGCCCAAAAATAAAGGTCACTCCAACAAAAAATGGAAAATAGCAAACTTGGTGGGTGGTAGTATCCAATAAAGAATCCAAAGGGCAAGAAAGAAGAGCTTGTAACATACCCAACCCCCTAGTAGCATTGAGGTGGAGTATTTTAAAATTTCTCCTCTGATACACAATTACAAAGTCATATGAGCTTATGACTGCATTCATCTTGTCTAGAGCTTTCCAATGACTATACTCTTGCTCGATTATGCGTTCAAAGCATAAAGATATGGCTTTCTAAAGTTTTCTTGGGAGCTTTCTCTCGTATGCAATGTCATCATCCGTACAAGTGGCAATCATACAGAGTTTATGTCATGCATGTATGGCCTTCTCTTGGATTTCACATTTATCGAGGTTGATTTCCGTCTTCTAGCTTATTGGCCTTTATAAAACTCCTTTGTCACATTTATGAAATTTTTCTTATTGTGCCAAAATAATGTTCTGGCTTTGCGACACATTGCATGAAGATTTTCTTCTTGTGATACGGCGCATCTCATGAAGATTTTCTTTGTGTGATATGGCACATCGCACTTTCCTTTCTTTTCTTCAAGCTCGTCCTTATCTTCTTTGTCCATTTCTTTATCTCCTTGTCTTCTCACCTTGCCTTCCTCATCTCCTTCTTCATCCAGCTTTTCTTTATTCTCTATCATTCTTCCCCATCCATTTCCTTTGCCTTATTCCCCTCTTATCATGCTCGCAAAGACTTTCGAGATGCGACGTGTCGCATCCCAACATTTTGTGAATGCGATACGTTGCACCCCACTAATTTTCCATTGTGCAACGTTCTTGCTTCATCTTCCTTTGACCTTGTTTCGCAAGCCTCTAAACTTTCTCTCCTTGCAAAAATTCAAACCCACATCTCCACCTTGTATTGCACGCCCAAAATTTTCCGTGAGTGCAACGTATCGCATCACAAAAAAAATTGGTGCGATATGTTGCACCACACAAAATTTTGCGGTGCGATACATTGCACCACACAAAAATTTTCCCTTATGCCACAACCAATCAACAGATGCAATGTGTCCTCCACAAACTTTCCCTTAGATCCAACATCCAATCAGAGCATGCCATGTGTCCATCCTCACAAATTTTCCTTGGTTGTGACACCAATAAAATCTTGCCACGTGTCCTCTAAAGCCTGGTGCCCTGAGCCTTTTTGCATGAATTTTTTCTTCTTGCAATATGGGTTGTATCGCACAAAGATTTTCTTTGTGTGATAAGCCATGTATTGCATGAAGAAAAACTTCATGCGATATACAAAATTTGCTCAAGTTTGCCTCCGAAATCATCCAACTTTTTCTAAGTTTTTCCTAAGTTTTCTTATAACGTCCCCAATGGCCCCAGCTGGGCCACGTCACACAACCTCAACTTTTGTAGCTCCAAGTCAACCGAATTGTAATACCCCCATTATACTATTGAGCAACGTTACTATGAAGTTTCACTGCTCAAATTCTACTCTAACACAAGTCCACACAGTATCACTTGAAATAACACGCGCTCAGCCCAAGCTTGAGTCGTGCCACGCAACTTATAATAGCGGAAGCAACACTCTCCTCATAACACAGACTTAAGTAGCGGAAGTAACCCAATATCTGTGCACACCAGCATATTGATCACAAAACACAGCCATGCGCACATCCATCTTGATGTCATGCACCAATACTGATTCCATTGTGCTCAAAGTCTATTTCCTTAAGCGCAGACATGAATTCCAGCCTCATGTGCACATAGGCTACTTTCATCCAGTCCATCCTCTTCTCAATGACTCGTAACCAAAATCACAAGGTTAACTTAACTGACAATACTATCCACATTTGGCATGTCCATACACAACTACGAATACAGGCTATAAGCACCATACTTACATGTGCAAACAACATTAAACAGAATAACAACAAATACTTATATGCAACAACATACAAGAATTAACCTATGTCAAACATAGATAAACAAGCACACAGTAAACAAGACAAGTACATTAAGAACACTTATCTTTTATGAAAGTCACCAACTGCAGCCTTGACTCAGACGTTCCTCCCAACCATAGACGTTGTTTCTCATAAGCTTTCAGCAATAGGTCACCCCTGAGCAGGGGCTCAACTCCACCAGGGAAAAAGACTTCTAGTGACACACTAAGGTCTGACTCTCAGTAGAATTGCTTAGTCCTAGATGCCCTCTACTACAACTAGCCCACAATCCCTCATTCCCCACTCACCTATCACACCCAAGGAAGTGTGCCCCTTCTCTGCTCAACAGTCCTTCGACTGCCCCACTTCCCTTCCCAGGGTTACTAGCAACAGGTCAGACAGGAAGTCTTTGAGCCATGTGACTAATGCTCAGCGCACCATGGAACAATTCTCAGCCATACTCTCACTCGGAGAGTATGCTCTCGGGTCTGACAACCACTTCTCAATAACCAATCTCTCACCCAGAGACATTGCTCACAGTCTGTCAACCCATCTCCTCAATAGTAAACTCATATTACATCACCACAACTCCTTACAAGCTTCTCTGTGCAAATAAGGTAATAATCAGATTTTTTATACAGTTTGACCCCCTTCTGCTCTTGAGAGCCTCAAACATCCATCTAAATAAATTCCCCAAAATGGATTATGCAATAACCATCATAATGCCCCAAATACACTAAGGCCAGCGATATATATTGCATGCCTTCCACTTGACACTTGTCACCTTCAAAAGTAGCTTTAAGCCACTTGGTGACTCGTTCCCTACCCTCAGGAACTTAGGATAAAAACATACCCACATTAGAATTTTCGAAAATATTATTAAAATATCCCCTCCCTTTTCCCTTTTGCAGTGGAGTCAGCCCCCCATCTCTCTTTGTCTGAGTCTATCTGCGTGCAACAATGCAATATTATATTAATAATCATGATTATATTTACATGGATAGGCGCACCGACCTATATGTGTCCAGGCTCACCAGCCTCAAAAGTCACATAGGCTCTTCGGCCTCTATACATAAACAATCATATATATGTGTGTGTGCGCACACACACACACATCTCAACTCTACGCACTTTCAGGTCATTACCGCGCACTTACCCAAGTGCGTGAAACACG
The DNA here is from genome assembly GCA_009831015.1 of Picea engelmannii. Lineage (NCBI taxonomy): Eukaryota > Viridiplantae > Streptophyta > Pinopsida > Pinales > Pinaceae > Picea > Picea engelmannii. The sequence continues at coordinate 155,155 of ML791829.1, forward strand.
GTGCAATGTGTGCACTTGCCTAGGTGCACACAACACACAAAATGTGTGCACCCTGTCTTTGATAACACTTTTTCGTGCACTACTCTAATGCACGCAACACCAGAACTAGGTGCCAACAACTCACCAATCTAAATGTTCATATGTTTACACTTGATACCAATCAACTCACCAACCTATGTGTACAATTACAAAGGGTTTC
>ML791829.1:155846-178960 GCA_009831015.1 Picea engelmannii
GTGAACCAATCAAGTTGCTAAAGTTGTAAGCCCTTAACTTATTTATTGTTCTCAACTAGGCCTCTAGCATCGTAGGATCGTCATCACAATATTCACTACTACACAAAAACTCTTCTCTGAAAAGGTAAATCCTAATAAGAATGCATATATAGGCAAATCTCATGGAAAATTCTAAGACATTGAACAAACATGTCAATGCAATTCATGCAAACATAATGTCCTTCCCATATGTGTTACCATAGTCATGTGACTCTTGTAACCATTACAATTATAATTCTAGAAATCTAAGACCAATACATTCCTCACATCAATTTCAAATGCAATTCATAACATACATAGATTGCATGTGAAATTCAAACAAGATAAATACACTTATATGAGTTTCAAAGTTGCCATGCAAACTGACTAAGGGTGAGCATTTTTCCACCCAACCATAGGCTCGGTGACACATTCCTTTCTCCAACTGGCCACCCCCTAGTCAGACTATGATACCACCAGGGATAATTTTAGGAGAACCTCTCAGTTATTTTGGTAATTTAGCGACTTCTTAAGGGATGAATTTCACGTGGAATCTCTTGGCAAGCCTTTAGGACCCCATGAGTTTTAAGTGCCCCTTTTCTAGCTCTGCACGTCATAAGAGAAAGCTCTCTTCATTGCCACATAGACCCTCGAGCAACTCCTCCTTCCAATGCTTTCACATGTGCCTAGCAAGGCCCTAACTCACAATCCAACACTCCAACATTATCAGAGAGTTCCCTATGTTAATTCTTAGCTTGGAATTATTGTTTTTCTCATTGGTTCAACTCAATAGCGGTTGAGCTCGCCTCTCTTCCTTTGTTCTCTTCTTTGCATCCCAAAATATGTCCCTCAACCCCTTATGTGCACCCATCAAATCATGGTTGTCTCTCTTTCCCATGCAACTTGGGTCATCTGCAAATTCTAAGGTGGGTACTCTTTCCCATCCCATGCATTTGTTCTTGAGATATTTCTTAACCACCACCCAATGCTTCCATAATCGTGGGAAGGAAAAGTTTCAACCAACTAGGTTTTTCTCATTAAATGATTTGGGCTAGAGGGAAAATGAGTGAAACATTTTTCAAATTCAAATCTTAGCAAAATAATCTTGGCAAGGGTGGCTTGGAATTATTCATAAGGTGAACCCCCAAGACCCTCTCACCATTCTCCACTCATGGTATCATGGTCCCTACAAACGTTCATGCCCTCAATCAACTACTTAGCATTTTTCATTAATTAAAATAATATACATATACATTGTTTTTTATTTGTCCAATTCAACTTGGCACAATAATGAGATATTCTTGTCATCATAAACCACGCTAAACATCATTAATTACAATTTAAAAGGGTGTCAAAATGGGGATGTTATAGAGGCATCCAAGCTTAGCCCCAATAAAAGATCCCATCACACCCTCCAAGGATTGTTCTATTAAAAGGGACACAAACATGACAATGGAGTGTTGGATATGTGTTATATTGTGCGCACAATTAGAACAAGTATCATTTTCATGTCCATTTTTGGGTGGTCCTCAGTTTTTGTGTCCATATATGGGCGGTTTTTCAGCACATGGATTTTCACCTATGGTTTTCTATTTCCGGTTAAGGAATTATGGTTGTTGACTAATCCAGGTCATTGGATTAGGATTTTGGATGTCAATGGATCATATATGTATATTGTATTGTAAACAATGTATGGTGTGAATGAATATAGAATATGTTGGTTTTCCTGGTTTGGGTTTCCAGGGGAAAAATCTATGTGTAATGTGTGTATTTGCCATTGTATCTTTTCTGTTTTTATTGAAAACATGTTTGCAGTAAATTATTGTATAAGGTTAAAATCTACATTTGGTATCAAAGCAATTATTGGCTTCAGGGGGACGCCTTTCTGGTCAGGGATTTGGCTCGGGACTGTGATAAGCCTTGTTACAGTGGGATATCTGTAGTATTGATTCTTCAGGTAAAAAGAAATGGCGAGCAGTTCGAAAATAAAGATCGAGAAATTTAATGGGCAAAGTTTTGAGCTGTGGAAGCTCAAGATGGAAGATATGTTGGTAGATAGAGATCAGTGGGTCGCGATGGATCCATGTACTGCACCTACAGGAATGTCAGTAGATGACTGGAAAAATTTGGTTTGGAAGGCGAAGATCACAATCTGATTATGTCTCTTAGATTCAGTATTATTGAATGTGTAAGGAGAAGCTACAACCAAGGAGTTATGGGAAAAATTGGGGAACTTATATCAGTCTAAGTCCCTGGTAAATAAATTGTTCCTACGGAAAAAACTGTATAACTTAAGGATGAGAGATGGAGACTCGGTGACAGAGCATATGAACACCTTCAACACTGTGGTAAGTCATTTGTTATTTGTTGAGATTAAAAATTCAGATGAAGATAAGTGTATCAGTTTACTGTGTTCTTTACTAGACTCGTGGGATAGTCTAGTTGTGGCCATAGGTAGTAATACAACTACCTTGAGTTTTGATGATGTGGTCTCATCCTTGTTATCAGGGGAGACGAGATGGAATAACATGGAAGGACAGAGCACATATGCATTATTTGCAAGAGGATGCTCCCAGGATAGAAACAGATCTAAGTCCTCAAGTGGGAGATCTAAGTCTAAGGGTAGATCTAAATCTCCTAGAAAGTTTGTAAAGGTATGCTGGAGATGTGGAAAAGAAGGGCACTTCAAGAAGAAATGTAGATCCAAAAAGCATTGAGAAAGTGAAGGGATTCGAAGGTGCTCCCTCTACAGAAGAAAATACCTTGAAGGAAGAAGGAGGGGATGTGTACTTGGTTTCTTCAAGCACACATGCATATCACGAGGCATGGTTGGTTGACTCGGGTCCATCCTTTCATATGACTCCCCATAGGGAGTGGTTTTGTGAATATGAAACTTATGATGGAGGTAATGTTTTCCTAGGTGATGACTCGACAACCAGAATCATAAGACGAGGAAAATTCAAGTTGAGGCTCATAGATGGAAGGATTAGAGCACTACCTGGTGTTCTGCACATCCCAGGATTGGCCAGAAATTTGATTTGTGTAAGTAAAATGGATGATGCATGGGTAAAAACAATATTTGAAAAAGAAACTTGCAAGATGGTTCGAAGAGCAATTGTGTTGTTGAAGGGAGTTTGGATTGGAACTATGTATAAGCTGCAAGGAAGCACTATTAGTGATGAGTGTAATAGTTCCATTGTTCCTGATATTGGAGCAAAAGAAGAAAAAAATCCTACAGTCTCTGGAGAAAAGGTTATGTTGTGGCATCAAAGACTGGGGCATATCGGAGAGAAGGGTCTTCGACTACTACATGGTAAAGGTATGGTTGAAGGTATGACTAACTGCTCTCTGGATTTAGATTTCTATGAACATTGTGTATATGGGAAGCAAAATCGGGTAAGATTCCCTTCTGGTGCAACAATGGCAAAATAAATTTTACAGCTAGTGCACAGTGATGTGTTTGGACCTGTGTCGATTCCATCATTGGGAAAATCTGTGTACTATGTCTCATTTATAGATGATTTCTTGAGGAATACTTGGATATATTTCCTCGGGAAGAAACCTGAAGTCTTTGACAAGTTTTAAGAGTTTAAGGCTCTTGTTGAGAATCAAATAGAGAAAACAATTAAGGTGTCGAGGACAAATAATGTTGGAGAGTTATGCGGGAATGAATTTGAAGAATTCCGTAAGAAGTGCGGTATAACGAGGCAGAAGACTACTCCATATACACCTCAACATAATGGAGTTGCAGAAAGGGTGAATAAGATGTTGATGGAAAAAGAAAGGTGCATGCTCAGTGGTAACGGATCAAGGCAAGAATTATGGGTAGAGGCAGTGGGTATTACATGTTACCTGGTCAATAGATCATCCTCGTCAGCACTAGATGACAAGACTCCACAAGAGGTATGGACTGGTAAGAAACATTCTCTCACACATCTCAAGATATCTGGTTGTGAGGCCTATGTTCATGTTCTAAAGGAAAACAAGAGTAAGCTAGATAAGAAGGATGAAAAGTTTATCTTTATTGGGTATAAATATGGTCTTAAAGGTTATAAGCTTTGGAACCCAGAAATTAAGAAGGTTGTGTATATTCGAGATGTGGTATTTAGAGAAATGAAAGATGTCGTCAAACGGGAAGTCCTACCAAGTAAGGAAGAACCAGAGAAAATAGAGTTTGAGCCAAAGGATGATGAATCATACTCTACAAAAGAACAAGAATCAGAAGAAGAAGATCCTCATACTCCAGTATTGAGGAGATCGATGCGGGAAAAAAGGCTACCAGAAAGGTATACTCCATCTAATTTCCGTTAAAATTTTCTTTGTTTATTACTGATGATGATCCTAGAACTGTTAGGGAGGCGGTGGATTCAGAGGATGGAAAACTTTAGAAAAAGGCCATGGTTGAAGAAATCACAGCCTTGAATAAGAATGAGGCTTGGGATCTAGTGGAGTTGCCAACTTGAAGAAATCCCATTGGCAACAAATGGATATTTAAAAATAAGTTGAATGCAGAAGGCAAAGTGGAGAAATACAAAGCTCGGTTAGTAGAAAAGGGTTATTCCAAGGTTGAGGGAATTGATTTTGGCGAGATTTTTTCTCCTGTTGCCAAGTTAACCTCTATTAGATTTATGTTATTTGTTGCTATTGCGTTTGATTTTGAAGTAGAACATATGAATGTGAAGACAACATTCCTACATGGGGATATGGAAGAAGAAATCTACATGAAGCAACCATAAGGCTTTGTTGTGAAGGGAAAGAAGGAGTCAGTATGTAAGCTGAAAAAAGTCCATGTGTAAAACAATCACCAAGGATGTGGTATCAAAAATTTGATACTTATATGTTGGGACTTGGCTTCACAAGAAGCAAAGAGGATCACTGTGTGTATTTTAAATTAATTGGTGATCATTTGATTTATTTGGTCTTGTATGTGGATGACATGTTGTTGATAGGAAACAACAAGGAGATTATCCAGGATGTGAAAACGCAGTTGTCCTCTAAATTTGACATGAAGGATCTTGGTGTTGCAAATTTCATTTTGGGCATGGAAATTAAAAGAGATTGGGAAAAACAAGAAACTCTGGTTAAATCAGAGAAAATACGTGTGAGATAATATTGCAGAGGTTTAATATGCAGGAATGTAAACCGGTTAGGGTCCCTATTCTTGTAGGTTTAAAGTTATCTGTGGATTAGTGTCCCAAGACACGGGAAGAGGAGGAGGACATGTCTCATGTTTTGTATGTGAGTGTAGTTGGCAGTTTGATGTATGCAATGGTATGTACTAGACCATACATTGCACATGTAGTGGGAGTTTTGAGCCGGTATATGTCAAAACCAGGGAAGGAGCATTGGACAACAGTAAAGAGGGCTTTCAGGTATCTTGCATGGCACTGCTAGCTATGGTTTGTGCTACCAAGGAAGACCAGGATTGTAAAGAGTGTTGGACATACATGGCTTAGTGGGTGCAGATTGGGTTGGAGATCTAGATCGCAGGATATCTACAAGCGTGTATGTGTTTAACCTGTTTGGAGGAGCAATCAATTGGATGAGCAAAAGACAGTCTATAGTGGCACTTTCAACTACAAAAATTGAATACATGGTAGTCACTCATGCTACACGACGTTAGAAATGAAACTTTGACCCTGGATCGAAGGAGATAGGGATCGACATTTAACATTGGACCTAGGACAAGGTGATCAAATGTGTATCTTGGATCGATTTTTTTCATAAAGGAATATGAATTTTAACGATTTTATACATTAAAAAAAATGAAATTGTTGCCCTTTAGTTCACGGAGGAAAGTGTTGATTTGGAAGGAAATATCAAGGGATATGTCATTATAGTCATAAATTTTTTATTTATTATGGATATCACATAGAGAACTTGTTGATTAGATTTGCTAGCTTGAGTGATGGAGAGGAGGAGTGTTATTCTCCCACCTAGGTTTAATTCTTGCAAATGACAAGTTGAGTTATTAATGAGTATATTGTTGTAATAACCTTGAACCATACGTGACAAAGCCTCGAGCTTCTATGGAATCTAGTTTACCCTTGGTACCATCCTTGGAATGAGGGAAGTGCTCAGTGGGTTTCCTTGGGATGTGTATTTAAAGAAAAAAAAAATCACATGGAGAACAACCGTAATTTATATCTTTGCTCATGTAAGGCAGTGACCTGATCCTAAGAAGAATGACATTGTTTAAGTTGCAAGTTTGGTTGGACGAGTCTTCAAAAACGTTCTAGACGACAACACTAGATGGCAAGGGAATTCTCCTCGACATCTTGGAGAGGAAATAAATATGATGATCAACTAGGTCAAGGAATTCTTGTATAATAACAAAGTTAATGTAGAAAACCACAAAGACATCAACTTAGAACCCCATGGAGAACCCACATATATCATGTATTATTCCCTAGTCAATCAAATCCAAGCAATGCATTTGGATATATGATGTTGGAAGGACCAACAAAACACAATGGACTCGACTTCATAAAAGTATAGTCTTCTCCTAACCATGTATAACAACAATTGTATCCTTGACCAATTTTACCTTAAGGACCTAGAAACACAGGGCATGTGTCATACCTCCAAAGAAAATTCCAAGTGTCACTATTAGGAAAATGAGGTTTTGTTTGTTAATGTATTGATCATTTTTTTTAACCCCACTAAAACCATTATGATTGGAAGCAAAGGATTCGTAGGTTATTTGGAGGAGGTTTTGTGGAGATTTGAAGAGGTTTATGTGGATGATTTAGTAAAGAATTTGGGTTAGTGGGCGGAGGTTTTCTCTTGGTGCACCAATATAAATATGGCATACGGGTGCGTCAATGATACATGAGCATCGCTAGCAATAGGGCACTCATGAATTACAATGCACTAAAATAGATATGAAGCACTGATGGTCCTAGACGAAAGTGGAGCATTGATGCCCCAAGCCCAATATGTAGGGCCAACCATCTCAAATGATATCAAATAAGGTGGTGGTGCTTCAACATAGATGCCAAGCACCAATGCTCCAAAATATCCATGGAGCACTAGTTGGGAATATCAAATACTAATTAAATTAATAAAAAAAATTATCAAAAAAAATTAATAATTAATAATTGAGTAATATTTTGTAGTCATTGTACAATTTTATTATGTATTTGATATTTTGTTGAAGAGGAATGCCAAAATAACAAAACCAATCTACTTTGTTGCTTTGTTGACTTTAGGAAATCTTTTGATACAATGCCATAGGAAAGTTTTTTATATGATGACTATAAATAAACTGTGGAAGAGATTAGGAGATCTAAAGGTTCGTTTTGGGTTTAGAGTCATTGTGATAAGGCTGTATGAGAAATAAATTGCTAAAGTCAAGAAAACTTGGTGAGAGGTGAGAAAACTAGATGATTATCGTTCGAGAGTATGACCTTGATTTCATGTATGCAACCCTTGTTCAAGGACAAGGACCATGTAAACTATCAACCGAGGGATACGATCAAATCGATGCAAAATAGGTAGATTGGGAAAATGAAGTATCGATGTATTCTTCAAATGTTCTTTATATGCTTGTTGACACAGATTCATGGTATCGTGATTTGAAGTATTATTTGAAATGCACATATATAGTCCTGGTTACTTGGATGCAAGGAAAAGAAGAGCACTGTGACTCAAGTTTGCTCAACATAAACTCATTAGTGGAATGGTCTTCAATAAAAACTATGATGGGGTGTTATTGAGGTGCCTTGAGAAGGACGACAGAAAGAAAGTTTTGACATATTTGCACATTGATCTAGCTAGTGGGCACTTCTACGGAGATAGCACTACCCACAAAGTGTTACAAGCTGGATACTATTGGCCCACATTATTTAAAGATATGCATGCACATATTATAAAGTGTTGCATATGTCAAACATAGGTGGGAAAAGAAAAGAAACCAACGAGGCTTATACAACTAGTTGCAATAGAGAAACAATTTGAGCAATAGGGGTTGGATGTAATAGGAGAAATGTCCACTTTCTTCAAAGCATCATAAGTATATTTTTACCACCATATACCATTTCACTCATTGGATGGAAGTTGTTCCACCAATGAAAGTGAATGATGAAACAATAATTCAATTCTTGGAGCAACACATCATCACAAGGTTTGTTGTTCCATCCATGTTGGGTTTAACAATGCTTCATATTGATCATCGATAGATTTGACCAAGCTTGCTTTGGAGAAGGGGATCATCTTACACTATTCAACCAACTATTATCCACAAATGGGGTCATGGAATCAATGGACAAAAACTTGATTCACATTGTTAAGAAGAGGGTGGTTGATCATCACTAGAATTAGAATAGTGTGCTATCAAACATGTTATGGGTGGATCAAATAACTTCAAAGGTGGAAATGGGCAAGCTATTGTACTTCATCATCTATGGAAAGGAGGTGATTTTGCCATTGAATATCTTATTTCCTTTGTAGTTGTCTCAAGTAGTGAGTGGTTAGCACTCTTCCATTGTGCATAATTGAGCTAATACATTGTTGACGCTAAAGGAAGAATGAGAAAAAGAAAACAATAAATTTGAAGCTCCCCTGAAGATCATTAAATGTTGGTTTGATAATCATACATCCAATAACAAATATCTCCAAGTTCGCGATCTTGTCCCAAAATAGGATAAAATGAGTGAGCCAAAAGGAAAGCATACAATGTTTCAACAACTTTGGCTTGGACCTTTTCAAGCAGTAGAGAAGATTGGTGTTAACACATACAGACTACAAGATATGCAAGGATGCTTAGATCTCCTTCCTGTCAACAACCAATTATTAAAGTGACATTTTAATCAACTCACACTTAAGGTGACTAGCTTTTACATAGTAGTTTTATTTCAAGTTTGTTTTCACGCTTTCAATTTTTCAAGTCCACTTTCATTTATTGCTTTTAGTTTTGCTTCAAGTTATTTTAATGCTTTCATAGAGTCATTTGTTTCCTTTGTTCATAATAGTTTTGGTTTTCTTTTCTTCAGGTTCCATTTGACATATATTAGCTTGATCATGCATAATGTGACTCTTGCTTGCTTAGATGTATATTTTTATATTTATAAACTTTTACGACCATTAACACTTGGCACATGAAGGTTGATTCCCAAGAAACTTCATGTGCTACCATTGAGTTATAGTCTGGAAGGACACAGACTTGAAAGTGGAACAATGAAATTGTGAATAGAATGAAAAGTAGTGGTTGGACTTGGAACATTCCAAGTGATTAACTTTTTGATGATCCCTACACTAGTTTTGGTTGATAGAATCGACTTGTTGGAGGAATCCATCCGCCACAATGGAAGTTCAAAAGTTTGGGACTGGAAAGTTATAAAGGGATACTCATATTAGTTAGGTGTGGTGAACCAATAAATAAATCCCAAAAGCAAGCACTTAGCCCCATCAAGCTTGTAAAGAGTTATTGCTTCTCATATCCCCCATTTTCTAAAGCAACATAATAATGGTAAAGGATTGGGAAATGAAATAATGTAAATAAAGACGGAAATGTAGATACCTCTATCAAGACCATGGATGCTCATTGGTAGGAGAGTAAGGTCTATGATGATGACATGACTCAATCAAGAATATGGACACTCGTGAGTAGTGGAGCAATGCCAAGGGATAATTAAATGCACTCTTGGGGGAAATCTTATATCCCAAATTTAAATAAGCCCTGATATTATGATCGAAACTAGGATCATCGATTCATGATTAAGGAAAATGTGCCTTATCATTTGTTCTTCTTGTACATTTGAAGAGATGATTGATATTAGTTTGCTACATGAATCATTGTCTCCCTTGCAAGGAATAGTTATATAGCGATGTGCTTCATGCAAAACTTTGATTTCCATGAGGAGCAAATAAGGTTTTCCTACTTCTATACATATATAATAAAGGTTCTCTAAAGAGATAACTGGTTTCACCCAGTGTGTTTCCATTTGTTGAGGCTTCAACCTGCCCCAAGTTGACAAATTGGAGAGCCCCCTTTATTTTTTTAATTTGGTGTCAATCTCCATTGTTAAGATGCTTTCTTGATTCATCTCACCTTCATCATGTCCTTAAATTTGTCTTAATGATGATCAAGCACGACGACCAATCTCTTTCACCTGATGATTACAGACAACATAACTTGTGTTTTTTAGTCAACTTGATATGTGGGTGAAGGGAACCCCACCCCATTTCATTGATGATAGTCATAGCCAGAAGAACTTGATCTCAACAGAGGTTAAACACGAAAACAACACCACATCCTCAACCATACACCATAAGTTGGCTCAGTCGGGGATGCGACATCTGCGTCAACCATCGATATTGTCTGCACTATGACATCAAGCCCTTCAAAGACGAGGTATTGTGTGATGTTTCCCCCCTTGAATTTTGTGATGTTTTTCTAGGACAACCATATATGTGGAAGTGTCGTGTTGTTTACGAATCTAGGCCTCGTAGTGTCATTATTACATTGGGATATCAACTCTACAGGGTACCAAAGGCAGTCCCAAACACTGCGGTCTCTTTGATCTTCGCAAAGCAGTGAAAAAATGTGGTCTCTCAGATCGAGAGATTGGTCCTCTGTATGGTTCAATCAGAAGGTGAACAAAAGGTCATTGCAACTACCAAAACCTTTGCACGAGATTTCTCTTCCCAGCAGTAACAGGGGGAAGGAATAGTAGAGGAGTACAAAGACATATTCGCCTTGCCTATTGGGGTGCCTGTGCACTGTCAGGTAAAACACTCCATTGATCTGGCACCCAATGCTCCTCTTCCTAACAACCCTATATACATGCATTCTATTATGGAGAATGAAGAAATCAAATGCCAAATCTAAGAGTTAATTCTGAAGCGCTACATCAGACCAAGCTCCTCACCTTACAAGAGACTAATTATTCTGGTAGATAAGAAGGATGGGACGTGGCGACTTTCTATTGATTACATAGCCCTGGACAAAATCACAGTCAAGAACCGATACCCAATTCCCCGGATTGATGATCTCCTCGATCAGCTCAAGGGAGCCAAGTTTTTCAGTAAGATTGATCTGAAGTCAGGCTACCACCAGGTGTCGTTTGAGAAAATTGATGTGTGAAGGAAAACCTTCAAGTCTAAAGAAGGCCTCTTTGAGTGGTTGGTCATGCCTTTCGTCTTGACTAATGCCCTAGCCACATTCATGTGGATGATGGATGATATAATACGACCATTCACAAACTCCTTTTTGGTTGTGTATTTCAATGACATCCTTGTCTTTAACAAAACTTGGGAGGAACATTTGGAGCATATTCAACAGGTATTGGGTACTCTACGACAACACAAGTTATATGCCAATTTGGAGAAGTGTTCCTTCAACATGTAGAGAATCCAATATTTGGGATGCATCATGGATGATCAGGGTGTACATGTGGATCCATCCAAGATCCAAGTCATCCAAGATTGGTCGGCCCCAAAGACAATGACCAAGCTTCGTAGCTTCTCGGGCCTTGCCAATTTCTATCGACAATTTGCATTGGGGTTCTTTCATATCGCTTTGGCCCTAATCCAAGTGATCAAGGGTGGCATGAAGGCCAAGTTTGTGTGGTCTGCACCCCAATAGAAAGAATTTGAGGATTTGAACTTCCGCCTCTGCTAAGCACTTGTCCTCATTTTGCCAAACCTACAATGACCATTTGAGATTGAGACATATGCTTCAGGATATGCTATCGATGCAGTCCTCACTCAGTATGGGCATGTGGTAGCCTATCATAATGAAACTCTATCTGATGTTGTTCGCAGATACCCCACCTACAACAGAGAGATGTACTCCATTGTGCATGCATGTTGACAGTGGAAGCATTACATTATGGGGAAGGAAACAATCGTCCACACTGATCACATGCCTATGCAATTCACAGAGACACAAGGAAAGTTAAAAAATGAGCGCCATCAGAAGCGGTCCACGTACTTGCAACAATTCCACTTGAATATCAAGTACAAGAAGGGAATCATCAACCATGTCGCATAGTGCCTCAGTTGATCCCCGGTGGCAATGCTAACCACAATTCTTAATTCTTGTGGACATGAGACATCTGGATGGCCATAATTATATAATAATGAATTTGAATTTTCTACTGCCTATCAGACATTGAGCGCAACTAAAACCATTCTCGACTTTCATCTCCACGATGGATTGTTATGCCATCTGAGCCATCTTTGTGTTCCTTCAAGTGAGCATGCCAAGCTAATATGGGAAGCTCATTATGGGCAAGAAGTGGGATATTTTGGTTTACAAAAGATAGTGGCAGTACTGCAAAAGCATTTTTATTGGTCGAAGCTTCGACAAGATGTTCACAAGTACATTAGGTCCTACACTTCCTATGCCATTGCCAAGCCCGCCATCAAGAAACATGGGCTATCCACCCCTCTGCCTACTCCAAATAAGCCTTGGGAGTCCATCTCCATGGACTACATGTCTGGTCTGCCTTCAACCAAGCAGGGCAATGACTGTGTTTTCATGGTCGTTGATCGATTCTCTAAGATGGCAATTTTGGCACCCTGCAAGAAGAGCATCACAACCCATGCCACCGCTAAGCTCTTCTTCACACATGTTTGGGTTCATTTTGGGCTCCCATAAACTATTATCTCTGATCGAGATAGTAGGTTCGTAAGCACCTTTTGGTCTAGCCTATGGTCAATGATGGACACCAAGTTGACCAAATTGACTGCCTTCCACCCATAGACTGATGGAAAAACATAGGTAGTCAACATGATGATTGATCATATCCGGAGGATGTATAATTCCAAACATCCACACACATGGGATGAAAGCCTCCCTTATGTTCAACATAGCTACAACAGGGCCCTCCACAACTCTATTGGACACAACCCTTTCTAAGTGTGCTTAGGTTTCCAACCATTGGCCCCCATTAACGTTGTTATCCCCAACTACTAGGGATAACTAAGGAGATGATGTCACGAGGCCCTTAGGTTGCAGACATGGAGTACCGAGAGACAACTTGACCAGCAATGTCCACTTGCACAGACAGAGACCCACCTCACCACCACAGTTCCAGGTTCATCACGAGGGTATCCACCACATCAGCTAGCTTCCGAAAGACATTGGGTCTTTCTCCATGAAGTACAAACCAGGTATTATGGTGAGTGTCATTTCAATGTTTGAGGCATTTGAGTTTGTTGCATCTATAACTACTTTTGATTATGTAACGTTTGCTTGGACATTATGCTCCTTTCCCTATTTCACTTTGGTGGTTGACATTGCGCCCTAGTAAGTGAGTCACCCTTAGGGATATTTTTTCCACTGGGAGGTCCTCTTGACGAGTCATCGTGCCACTCCTGACCATATATGTTACTTTCCACACTTCATCCCCTCATCTCCTTACCTTTTTGGATTTTGGGGTATACTGACCCAAGAAGGGATTGTCCCTCATTTCATGGGAAGAAGGGGTTGAAGGCCCAGAGGCTTGTAGCTGACAAAAGATAAAATCCAGTCATGAAACTTATAGATGCTAGCCCAAGGATCCTGAGGACAATGAAATGTCTCTCATAAGAAACAGATGGGACCTGTAAAAATAACTAATACAAAATGCCAACTAAGATGGAGCATGTGTGGGCATTATTTTTCATGCTTAGGTAGAATCCCCACACATGACTTCGAATTAGGGAAGCTTGATGTGACCAAGGTAAATTCAAAGCGGGCATTTTTTTTCATGCTTAGGTAGAAGCCCCACCTTGGCTTCAACTTGGAAACATCTTTAAAAGATAAAAGGCAATAAAAGGGCTTGGAAAAAGGTTGCATTGAAAATGAAGGTGCAACACACCCTCTACAAAGGTACCCATAAATGAGATACTACAGTCCTTTGTATGTCATGAACCCCATGCCCAAGAGTGTTTCCCCCATCCATGTCACTTTTTCCACATGTCTTAGAGAGGATCCTTCTTGGAAAATAATCCTAAACTTGAGGTATGATTCGCCCAATAGGTCATTTTGTCAACCCTCCCATACCTAAACTTAGCAAATTACATAGGGTCTTCGAGCACTTGTTTATTTTCATGAGGTGGTTTGTATGTAAATGCCTAGATGGCTCTCTTATTGATTTGATTTACTCATCATGATGCATTTGACTTGAGATCTTGGAGGGCACATTCATTGTGTTTGCAGGACCTAGTTGGTGGACAGATTTGGAAGAACAAGCCTAGCTTGGGCTTCCTTGGGGCTTGAATCCCACAGGTTGGATGCAATGGCCCACACACCAGACGACGATGATATCCTTTGGATGCATGAGGAGACACATTAGAGGACCTAACCCAACCCTTTTCTATCCCAACCATTTACTCTTGAGGCTAAAACATCACTTTTGAGGAGGGTGATGTCACCCTAGGGCTAGAGTTGGGGTGGTGGTGTTGGTTGACTTGAAACTTGGCATGTTTTTATGGATGAGGGTTTGACTTGGAGGAGAAAGTCCTATCACATGAGGGGGAATCCCTAGAGGACCCAATGACTTTCACTTTGCACTCCAACGACTTGCAAAAGTTACAAAGCATTGCCCTAAAGGGGTGACGCCATGTTTTTTTAGGGTTTCTTATGTGCTTTTTAGGGTTAAATTTGAATTTTATATTGTAAAGGGGAAAAGTAAGGGTTGTTGTCCCCCTACCTTATGGTTTACCCTAATTTTAAGTGGACAAACACTTGTGGTAGGATTTGTATAAATAGAGATAATTTCATTTCATTTCCACATCATATCTCTCCCATCTTGGAGAGGATTCTTGGCTGAAATTTGCGCCCTACTTGCACAATTTTTTCTATCTCTCTTGTTACTATCTCTTGCTATGGTTTTCTTTGGCTATTGTATGAAGAAGTAAGGCACTATATTTCTTGGAGGCTATTTCTTGCTTTTATGGTGGATTTTCTTGGTTAAAAGGAGTTTATGTTGTTAATGCTTGGACTAGGTAAGAAATCTTTCATGTTATTGCTTATTTTCTTGGACACATGGTTAATTTGATAAAATTTTGGGGAGTATAAGAGCATACAACCCCACTAAGCCCGTCATATTTGTCTTGGAACAATTTGTTGCATAAAGGGATACTGGGAGGAGTAAAAGGGTTTACACCCTCCTAGGGTTTTCCTTAGCTAGTCTTGCTTGCCTTGGGGAGTAAAAGGACTTACATTCCCAAGGAAGTAGCACAACTATCTCTTTAATTTTTAAAGGATCCATGACCCAATAGTTAAAGGCACTAATCTCTTGCATTGGAGAAATGAAACCATTGCATTGGGATACATAGAATTACGAGATATCAAAATTGTTAAAGTTGGAATCTTTTCTACATGTTATAAGCTTTCTTGTGCCCTGAGGGTGTCCTCTTTTAGCCAAGGATTTCATTGCTACAATAAATTGAATGCTAAAACCATTAGGGCTGCAACAAATTTCACTTTATTTCATCATTTACTCACTTTTCAACCACGAAAATTGACTTTTGAACCTATATTATTTTTCTATTGGTTATGAACTATCTTTTTTACGGTTTACATGTTGATTTTTATGGTTGGAACTTGTTGTTGTAGAAATTTTTTGCTACAGCCATAAGGCTGGCCTAACACTTTGTTGATAAATTCATTTGGAAGCCCTAATTTACCGTCAAAGTTCATGTTTAAGTATTGGAAAGTTATCTATTGTTTTAGTACTTCATTGTCCAATAATTATTCAACAATTTTTATGGTTAAATATGCAATAACGAGCTATTTTACTTGATGATATATATTTTTGTTGACTAATGCAAAAAGGGACAACAAGCTTAGCGTGTTTGTCCACTTAACATATAGCTTGTATACTTGATTTTTCTTGTGTCTCGGGCAGGTATTATCATCATCCGCAGGTGCTCAAACTTCTTGGAAACCATTGACCACTACCAAGACTCATTTCCAAGCCACTTTCCATTTAGAAACTTGACCTATAGGGGAATCCATTCATAAGTATCACTTTCTGTCTCATTTCCCCCTAGGGTCACCCGAGATTTCCCCCTTGAGGTAATCACTTCACCTCTAAAGTGACGGGAGTACCTATCAAAGGAGACAATGGGTAGGTGAGAACTCAATCCTAAATGCATCAAACATGTGACAGTTGATCGGATCATGGACACCCAACAATAGACTATCCAACTCTATGGGGTTGTCAAAGCAGAGAAATTCCTTCATTAGGGAAAGTGACTCACCAAGAGTCAGATTCAACAGAATTTTCCCCATCTGATGGAGGCACTTAAAAAAACGGGGACAATTTCTTCCTAAGGGAGGAGGAATGATCTAGATGTATATTTGTGGCCACCCACCTATTCCACTGGCTCAAAGAACAATTTTCCATTTTGGAATTTTTTTACAATTTTTCGGGTCCCAAACTTCTGGGGCTGTTTTGAGGCCCTAACCAATGTTTTTTTGGACTTTTGAGGGGCTAGGGATTATCAACAACGTTCTGTAACCCCCAATAGAAGTTTTACTTCTCGAATAGACCTTTCTGACGAGGTATCAAATGCCCCAAAATGAGATCGTATGCAAAAGTTACCCCTTTGGGAAGTTGACGTATCAACTACCCCCATCAGGGCCCAAAACGTTTTGGTGCTTCATCTCCCAGGGTTAGGGTTTTGGATGTTTAGGGTTTTCTTGCTTATGCCTTATGTTAAATCGAGTTGCATTGTAATCAACTTCTTTCGAATGAGCGTAGCTGACACATCTCTTCTCATAGATAAGATACCACCATTCTAGCTAGCTTGTGTGTTTTTTCATTTT
Organism: Picea engelmannii; assembly: GCA_009831015.1. Lineage (NCBI taxonomy): Eukaryota > Viridiplantae > Streptophyta > Pinopsida > Pinales > Pinaceae > Picea > Picea engelmannii. The sequence continues at coordinate 172,630 of ML791829.1, forward strand.
ACAGTCTTTTGTATTTCAGACAATCATTAATAGAATCTGAGCTTTATTGTATTACTGTGTTCCTTTCCATGTCTCTGTGTTTCTTTGTTATATCTTTGTTATATTTCTGCCTTCATATCATTCCCCAAAATAATATGGATGAGTATAGAATTCAGATGGACCAGATTGGCTAAAATATGACTCCACAACAAACATGAGTCTTAGCACACTCCTTCAATTGCCTTCAATGTGTAGGGAACTGTGTAGAAAGTGGGAAATTTCTAGATAAAAGGGATGAACACCAATAACTTCTCTGCATCATAGATCATTAGTGCCTCCAACATATGATAATCATCAAAACTCATGTATTTCATTCAAAAACTCCAGAACTATCAAATTCATCAATTTGCATGAAGTTACTAGATAAAACCAAAATGGATATAATAAGGTGGCATGTGTAATATTCAAGCTATGGAATGGAGTATTTAGGCATTAAATGATCATGAAAATACGAAAGAAAAGATGAGTAAACTGAGTCATTTCTAAGATTCATCACTTGTTATTGAAATCTATTACATCTTCTTGCAATCTAGGCTAGTACACACACCTCTAGAAGTTGATTACTATTTTCCCAACACCAAAATGAACTACAACCTTAGAGGTCTGAGCCTTTCCCATAAGTTTCATTTTCACACCTTTAAGCACACAAATATTATCTAGCTTATAGAGTAACCCATCCCGAAGATGGTAGTCAACCTTGTTGTCACCTTCTTCTTCATGAACTTCACCTTTCATCTTCTGAAATATCTTATTGAAGTCCTCATATTTTGTGTAATCCTCTTTTTATGCATCATTTATGAAAGGATTCATGTGCATCATAGTACCTAAAGCACGATCTTGGGTACATGTGACCTTGACATCATGTTTTTCAACTTGTTAGTTTTGTGCTTCTTATACTTGTTGATGAGATGAAATTGCTACAAAAATCCAATCCACTTATAGTATCTTGCTTGTTGAATCTTAATATGGGCCTACAAATATTACAAACAAGGATGATCGATGTGGATGATGGTCTCCTTGCCTATTAGATAATGCTTTCATTTCTTAACCACTTGCACCATATTATAGAGCTCCTTGTCATATGTGGGGTAGTTCGATCTTGCTCTATGAAACAATTCAAAGTGATAGCATATCGACTTACCTCCTTGCATCAACACCAATCTCATAACATACTCACTTGCATATGTCTCTTCTTCGAAGGTATTCTACAAATCGAGCAATGCGAGAACTAATGGTTGACTGATATTTAGTTTTAGTTTTTCAAAATCCTTGTTGCTAATTTTTTCCACATTGTAAACTCTTTCTACTGCATGTTATGCCATGGAGTGGTGCAACCACAATTGAAAAGGACGTTATGTGTTAGGATATTTAGACACTTAGGAGTTAGTTAAGATCAACCTGGTCTAATGTGTCGTTAGGTTAAAGTGTGTTTCTTAGTGTATTTCTTCAGTATGCATTTGTAATTTGACTGTCACGATATGTTCCTGATATAGAGTGATTTGATGCCTCATATTATCCTTGATATTGATAGCCACATTGATCCATGGCTTAGCTCCCGATTGGTCCATGATCTTTATTTAAAGAGCATGGAGGTTCAGTTGTCAATGATCGATTGTGAGAAACTCTCTTGTAATATTTTTCTTTTGCATTAATAAACTGTCTCAAGTGCCCACATTGGTTGGGGTCGTGGATGTTTCCCCATTGGGATTTTACCACGTAAAAATGTCAGTGTTTTTATCTTTGATTTGGTTGTGTGAGTGGTTACCAAAGGTTTTCATCCTTTGTTGGAATACCTTGTCTTGTCAAACATGGTATCAGGGCATGTTTGAAGACATGCTCACGTTGTAGATCAAGATCTTGAAGCTGTGTCGCCACATCTTTGGTTTCATCTACTTCTTTATATGTTTGGGCCAAGAGGACCATTCCACTATGTCTGAAACACTTATTTTAGTTAGAAATGATTTTCGTTTCACACAAAAAGGTTTCCGTTTTCTCAAGATACGACCATTTCAGTAAGATCTAGAGGTATAAATCCTAAATACGCCATATAAAATTTTAATTTTTTTTACAAAGATAATATCTGGGTTTTCTATTTCTATTCATGGGTTACTATTCTTTTTGGTCTGGGTATGCTCTTTACCCTGTGCTATGAGTGATCTCGACAAATCAGAAATAGAGCAGAAATTGTTTTCTTGACTGCGTACGCTCTTTGTCATGTGCTTTATGAGTGATTTCAGTAAATAAAAACAGAGATAAAACTTGCATTTTCCAGGTACGCTAACTGAGATCTAACTCCTTGTTGCCATCAATAATTTTTTTTGTTTTATGTGTGAACACATGAAAATAAGTTTTTTTTAGTACGCACTTCAAAAACTTGTCTTCAACAACAACAACAACCACCCCCATCCTCCTTAATATTATAATGTATTTTGCACTAGCTCACTTGATTGAAAGTTGCTTTATTAAGTAAGAGGTCTTGAGTTCAGGTATTTTTTTGTTATTTAAAAAAAAAAAATCATGCATTCATTGTGAAGTGCATTTTCAATTAATTTATAAAAGTGAATCATTATAAGTAGCATTAATATTCTTTTTAGTTATTCTTTTTTGCACACAACTTTAATTTACAAAGTAACTTCATTGTAAAAGTGATTCCCACTTATTCTATAAAAGTGGGTCACTTTATAAGTAACTTATTTAAGAGTGAGCATATATGAAAAATTAGATAAGTAGGAGCATCACCACGTGGACCAACGTTTACTTGCCATGTGGCTCTTTGGTTACCATTTATGCCTTTTTCAAAAGGGCCTAACTTTCACATCCAAAGTTCATTTTCAATGTCTTTTTTTTTAAACAACCTATTTTTTTGAAAGATTCCCATCCAGACCATAGGTTTCAACCTTTAAATCCATATTCTCTACATATTTTAATATGGATTCTCGTAATGATCTTTTGCTTACTAATACCAACTACTTATCATGGAAATCCCATATGGAGGATGTACTAAGAAGTAAAGGATCGGACCAGATTACCTCAAGAAAATAAAAATAACCCACTGATATGAAAATAAAGTCGAATGGGATAATAAGAATGACGAAGCACGTGTATTAATCAGGATGTCCATCTCTCCTAATTTAAGGTTTCACCCTGAAGGAATTAATTCCCTCGATGAAGCTTGGGAAAAGCTTCAAGCTATGTTTAGTAAACACAATATTATTCGAGCCCACCAGTTAGAAAATTAATTAATGACTTTAAGTCCTAATGATTTTCCTTACATTGAAGATTATTTATCTAAGTTAAAAATTGATCCAAGTGGATATTGGTGGCCACTCACCTATTCCAACTGGCTCCTCTTTTCCATTTTTAGTTCAACACATTCTTTTGTACTTCTTTGTAATTGTGGGTTCTACACTTTTGGGGCTGTCTGAATCCCTACACATCTTCCAGGTGGATATTGGTGGCCTCTCACCTAATCCAACTGGCTTATTTTGTATGTTTTCATGTTAGCACATCTTGTTGTACTTCCAGGGCCATTTTGGAGCCTACACAATGTTTTTTTGTCTCACCATAGTCAAATCGTATAGAAAGTCAGAGTTTGACAACGTAATGTGTAGTTCTTTGAAATACCTTTCCAACGGGATATCATGCACCTAAAACAGAGGTCGTATGCAAAATTTACGACCCATGGAAGTTGAGGTACCAACTTACCCATAGGGGCCCACATGACTTTTGGCATTTCACCTCCTAGGGATAGGTTTTTGGATGCCTAAGGTTTTGGAATTCATGAGTAATATCAAAAGGGCCTCTGGAACCTCATTGTAATGATTCTGCTCAAATGGATGCATGTATCAGCCACATCTCTTCTCAGAGATAGCTACCACCATTCGAGCAAGTGTTTCAGTTCTGCAGTTTTATAGTTTCAACCTATTTCATTTAGTCAATAGAAGATATTGTTCACTGGATATTTGTGTTGTTCTTCATATCTCTGTGTTTATTGTATTTAGTTTGCTAATTGGTTCGTTCCGCTCCTAAATCCGGATCAGTGGTATCAGAGTGATCTGCTCTTTATTTATTTTTCTTCGTGCATGTCCCCGACAAGATCTGGGTACAAGAAGTTGGGACTTGAACCAATTGAGTCATTGCAAGCTCAATCGCGCCGATCCTGAAAACAACCCATGGGGGACAAAAATAAAGATGATGGAGCAGGAGATCCTATTAAAATGTTACTTGAGGAAGCCCTCGTGCGACAAAGGAATGAAACGATGGACAACTTTGCGTAGATCCTTCGATGACTACCCACAAAAGAAGAATATTCATCAAGCGACCATGCAACTCCCTTCAAGGTATAAGTAAATTTTGATATTCCATTATTTGAAGGACTGATAGATGCGAATGTTGTAGATAAATGGTTGAATCTTCTCAAAGGGTACATTTCAGTCCACAATTTTTTCGATAGGGAAACGATTACTTTTGCAGTCCTCAAGGCCATCCCCCATGTTAAGGACTGGTGGGATACTTACTCTGAGCAAAGGGCCGTAGAGGAATCTACAATATTTGTGGTTGCCCCTACCTACATGGGATTCCTTTCGGGATGCCATTAAAGAACAATACTATCATATTGGAAGCTAGGAGGACCAGTACACCAGATGGACCACCCTGCGTCAAGAAAGGGACCAGACAGTACCAGATTTCACCAATATTTTCCATACCATGCACACCAAATTGGGTATCAAAGACTCTGAGAGACATCTGGTGCTCAAATATCATAGATGTTTTCATAGATACATTCAAACAGAAATGGATTTTCTGGACATCGCCTCATTGGGCACAAATTATAGATACGTTGCCAAGATCGAGCAAAAATTTAAGCAGAAGAGGTGAGAGTTTGGATCTGCAAACTTCTCACAACCGAAGTAGGGAAAAGGTGTTCCCAACCCACACAGAAAGGGACCGAGCTGAGATGGCCACTCTCAGGACAACCAGTCCAAGCTGCAACACAAGAAGGGCAATGGGAAGATGAAGAAGGACACGAGAAAATGATGTGAGTACCATAAAATCCCTTGGCACAACACTGGAGAATGTCGCTCCAAGCAGTCACTTGTGGTCGAGTTGAATGATACCAAGTCAGAGGTTGATTATGATTCCAAATCAAATCTAGAAGGAGGGAAGAAGATTATCAATGTTGAACCTAGTGCCACTATCGCTACCACCAAAGTCTAGCCAAGCGAACCAGAAGAACTAGAGGAAGGGGAACATCGCTTTCACTCACAGATGTGGGTAAAGGGGGCTCCGCTTCATTTCATTGTCAATAGCGGCAGTCAGAAGAACCTGATCTCAGCAGAGGTCGTCAAGCGGTTAGACCTTTCGACGACACCGCACCCACCTACACCATTGGTTGGCTTCGCCAAGGGAGATATCTTCGTGTCAGCCAACAGTTTTGCCTTCCCTATGTCATCAAGCTTTTCAAAGATGAAGTATTGTGTGATATTTCTCCCCTTGAAGTTTGTGATGTTATTTTAGGACAACCATATTTGTGGAAACGTCATGTTGTGTATGAGTCTAGACCCCACAGTGTTATTATTACTTTGGGTAGACAATTGTACAGGATACTAGAGGTAGCATCGCCTACCACTATTTCTTTAATCTCTACTAAGCAATGCAATAAGGTCATTTCATAGACTAGGAAGTTCATCTTCTTTGTGATCCATGCTCACAGTAAGAAGAAGTTCGCCGCCACATCCGTGGCCTCTACATAGAGCCTCTCTTTATAGAAAAAGTAAGTGGATGGGATCATGGAAGAATACAAAGACATCTTGTCCTCACCCACCGGGGTACCAACGCACTACCAAGTCAAGCATCCAATTGATCTGACCCCTGCTGCACCTCTACCTAATGGACCAGTCTATCATCTCTCATTGATGGAAAATGACGAAATCAGGCGTCATATCCAAGAGCTTCTTCAAAAGGGGCAAATCAGACCCAACTCCTCCCCTTGCGAAAGCCCGATTGTACTGGTGCAAAAGAAGGATGAGACTTGGTGACTCTGCATTGATTACAAAGACTTAAACAAAATCACAATCAGGAACCGGTACCCAATTCCTAGGATTAATGACCTTCTTGACCGACTCAAGGGGGTAAATTTCTTCAATAAGATTGAGCTAAATTCTGGCTACCACTAGCCTCCCATCGAACCAACTGATGTATGGAAGACAACCTTCAAATCTAAAGAAGGTCTCTTTGAATGGCTGGTCATGCCATTTGTCTTAACAAATGCACCCGCCACTTTCATGAGGTT
>ML791829.1:179040-196523 GCA_009831015.1 Picea engelmannii
ACTGGCCAAATTTTACCGATGGTTCATGTTGGGATTCTCCCATATTACATGGGCCCTCAACCAGGTGACCAAGGGTGGTAGCAGGGAAAAGTTCATATGGGGGAAGGAACAACAACAAGAATTCGATGATCTGAAGCATCGCATATGCTCAGCTCCAGTTCTCTCCTTGCCTGATCTGCAACAACCGTTCGAGATTGAGACTGATGCATTTGACTATGTTGTAGGCATAGTTCTCACTCAGCACAGTCATTCGATGGAATACCGTAGTGAGACACTCTTAGGTACTGTCCAGAAATACCCCACCTATGACAAGGAAATGTATTGCATTGTACAAGCCTGTCATCAATGGAAACATTACATTCTGGGAAAGGAGACGATCATCGACACTGACAAGCCTCTGCAGTTCACACAAACACAGGGGAAATTGTAGAACGATCACCATCAAAAGTGGTCCACCTACGTGCAACAGTTCCATCTCAGCATAAAGTATAAGACATGAATATCAAATCGTGTCGATGACCGCCTCAATTTTCGTCTCGTGGCTACACTCACCACTGTGCTCCATTCCTGTGGACATGAGGCATTTGAGTGGCCCCAATTTTATCAGCAGGATCCAGACTTCGCCACCACCTATTATCTCTTGGGTACATGCGTGAATGTCACCGATTTTCACATTCAGGATAGACTATTATGCCATCTGGGCCATCTCTGTGTTCCTACAAGCGAGCGTGCAAAGCTGATTTAGGAATCCCACTACAATCGGATGGCAAGACATTTTGGCGTGGAGAAAACTGTGGTCGTTTCTCCGAAACATCTTTATTGGCCAAAAATTTGAGAGGATTGTTAAGGAAAATATATGAAATGATCTTACTCAAGCATTTTCAGATTCTGCTTGGCTAAATAAAAATAGACGGGAATATCACCCTATGTTTATAGCCATAAAAAACAAAATCCTAACTCACAAGTATTGATTACAAGTGCTCAGGCTAGTCTTTTCACAATTAAAAGCTTGCTGGAAAATTCATTTTAATATGATTTTCGGAATATAAGAATTGCTGAAATAAATGTAGAGACATAAGTAAAGACACGAAGATGATAATCAAGACATATGAGACATAAAGCAATCCTTTATTTCATTCTAATTCACCAAAGAGTCATTCTTTTACAAAATTACATGCAGACATTTCAGACCAAAGTCAAACTTAGACATCCCGATGGAACATACAAAAGGAACTCTCACAAAAAATAAAAAACCGAACTTTAAAAGTTGGATCAACTTGCCACAGATTGTTGCCCACTCTACTCTGCACAATAGCCTTTGTTAGTCATGAAAACTAATTCACAAATAGATAAGTCTACACAGACTATCAAAGATAGATCAACACCTCTAAAAAACAAGTGTCTGAATGGTATAATTCAACCTCGAATCTTGTTGTCTACAATAAGACCCTACTATCATAAAAAAAGAATTAGGTTTGTGATAAATTAAGAAATGAATGAAAACTGAACTATCTCAGCATAAGCTCAAAGAGAAAACCTTAGTATGCTTCTCCTTCTATCCTCCTCTTGTTCCTCCCTTTCCTTTTGCCTTTAACCAAATTATAATTGGTTGAACTAGTTGAACTACCTCATTAATTAAGTTAACTAAAGACTCAACCAACTTTTTAGTTAGGGGGAAAAGTAATAATCACAATAAGGGTTATAAGTAAATAATAACTAGTAGGTGGGACCCCTTGTGACTCCCTTTAGCTTCTTAACAATCATAACATAACTAGTTAATTAAGAAAAACACCCCTCCTTGTGACTCCCATCATAACATTAACATTTGGCAATTTAGCTCATTGATATTTGAAATTATTTTCAAAAAATATATTACTCATATATCCAAAGAAAACATGTTGTCCAAAACTTCTGAAGTCAACTGTCATCAACAATAAATACCATAAAAGCTCAAAAACCATATTTCCCACTTTGAGATGCAATCTTTCCTTGATTTTTGCTATCACCCTTCAATTTTTCTGAATTTACCTTTGGCTGGAATGAGCTTTTAGGCCTAATCTTGCTGATCATGTGAGAATAATCATCCCTCAAATGTATCCGGAAAGACACAAATTTATCAGAGCCATTGGAGGGTGAGGAGGGGCAACAATGGATTTTCCTTTGTCAAGGGCATGGTGGGCCTCGATTTTCAACCTTTTTCTAGCATAAGAGGACTGAATTGGTGAGTGGAAAGGTGCATCTTTAGAAATCTGGTTATCAGGAGGGGGAGCAGGTAACGCCAAATTGGGCCAGCCACGATGTTAGGAGACTGTCAGGTGGACAATCTCTTACCATCCGTCGTTTTTGGGAACCTTGGGTTATAATGAGACATGAGGGGGCATGAAAATACCAGGGGCTTGTGGAGCTTGGAAGGGAGGCCTTTCAGGCCTAGGTTGGACCACCCCTTACCCAATCCAATTGAAAAACCCAGTATGAAACAACTGGCCTAACTCTTGCGAGTCAACATCAAAGTGTATGGAGAATATTGACCTTCTTGGGCCTCTGTTCCAATTACCTCTCCCTCGGTTGCCTCTGCCATGACTACCTCAGATGAAAAAGCTCATTCCTGCATGCATGATTGATTAGCAAATAGTCCTTTTAACAACCATACATGACAACTCTTTAAAAATATGAAATAGATTTTGGCTCAACAATATATCTAACTCATGCAATCCAATCCATACAAATTGTTTAACCGTTGTCGATGAGCAGGGGGTGAACAAAAGGTTTTGGGATATACGAGGGGTTTGTATTGAGCGAAAAATGATAAAATGAGGGGGAAAAGAAACATGGTTACTGCTCAAAGACCACAACAATCAACTGTAATGCAAACCAAAGAAAATATCATTGTAATCCAACCAAGAAACTGCAACTTCAAAATTGCTTCAATACAAAATTCCTCTTGACTGTAATTAAATTTTAGATTAGGGAGTGAAAATGAACGTGGGAAGGCGAGGGGGTTGTAATTAGCAGAAAGCGAAATAATGGTAGGGAACAAGAGCGGGCACTGTTCATAAAATTAATTAAGTAATCCATACAATCATTCCAAATCAATGTAAAAGATCAACACCAACCAAAATCATCACTATGCCAAAATAACAACTACTGTGTAAAATTTAAATAGTTATGTGCATTAACTTGCTCATTGTTCATAGTCAATCTGTAACACAGTGTCACCAAAACAAGACAGTATGCATTCCACAACAACCTGTAGAGGAGCTATGCTCTTCTCATTTATCCATTTAACATTTTAAGACAATTTCCAAATGAATACATAGTCAATTATTTCCACTTTTTTCAGCACCAACTCATCAACCATTGCCAATTATTTCAATCATCAAATACATACACAAAAATCGTGCAAGATCTCGTGCTCTAATTCATTTAATAATTAGATTGTAATGAAATTATACTGTCACAGATCCTATGCTTATCTTTTCTAGGAAACATGATATTCATCAATACACACAATGGACAACCACATACATCCATCAATATTTTAAATGCAAAGAACTTGACTTGTCATTTAAACTCACAGGCAACCATCACCATTTAACAAATATTATGTTGTGAAACACGCAAACATTCGACAAAATGCAAGAGCACTTCGGTGACTGCACATGTCCAACTTCTTTGAAACTAAACAACCATAATGTTGGGCTATCAATAAATATAGCGAGGTAGAAACAATAAACCTGATCTCATCCCATAAATTGATCAAATTGCAGCAAAACCATTTTGTTTAAAAACCCCGTTACAATCTCTGAGTGTGCAATCAATAATATCCATAACATACACAGTGGATGACCATACCATAATCACCTAGATTGTAATACCTCCATGGCAATTAAAACACACAGTCATAATAATCAACAACTCAACCTAACATGTTGTAGGAACGCCACATATACCCACGCATCATGCATGAAGCAATGATGTGACTTAATCAATTAAAAACAATGTTGGGTTATCAATTCAATAATCACAAGGACAATGACTGTGTATTCGATCTAACAATAATCCAATTAACCATGTTGAGCTTATCCATTCAATTATAATAACAAATGCAGTGACTAGATACCAAAACCAACACCAATGTCACATAATCAACGGGGTGAGCCACTAATAAAATTTGTCGACAATACACCACCAATCCATAACAACCAACAGTATACCCGACAGGCCATAACGGTCCCCTCTATCAACACTCGGGCTAGAGAAATCAAGGGTTTGCTCTGTGGACAAACATAGGGATACTAGAGTCGACTCCTCTCATTGGTGAAAACCTTTGAGACCAACATTGCAGACAAAGTGTATACCACAATTGACTTTGCGGACAAGGTAACAATTCTTGTGACATGAGAGGCTATGAACAGAGGAGCAAGGCTCCATTTTGGCCTTATAACGATACTTAGCACACGCAAGGTATAACCTTCGTGGCTCTCCCAGCCAACCAACTAACAATGCTAAGAGGAAATAGAGTCAAGAAGAAGCAATATAACCCACTGCGCGACCATTAGTAGTATGAACAACCCAATACCCAAGTGAACAATGCGCAGTGACACAAGGCCATTCAAACCCATTAAACCCCATAAAAGCCAAAGACTGGGTATGGTGATATGAATGCATGAAGACAACCAACTACTCTAGACCAAACGAAACCCTCCAGCAAAAACCAACAAGGATGACAAAGAGCCTTTATGGCTGCTAATACACAAAACAACCAATAACACTGTGACTTCAAACATTATCGCAGTGAAAGCCACTAACGATTCGTTCCAAAAAAATTGTCACAATTTTACACAGTTGCCATAGTTAAGGAAAGCACAAACCCATACATCTGAGCAAATATCTATTTCATAACCAGAGCATACTCATGGATGGAAAAAAAAGACATACCTGTAATCAAAAGCACCTTAAAAACGCGAGTTGGCCGAGTGGTTCTCCCTCTGCTTGAAAGTCGGAGCCTAACCACAACAACCACAGTTGAACAATAGTCGACTAGGGTGGCGGCCAATGGAAGGAGTAAGGGTGACGTGCAGTAAATGCACGTTGCCTCCATCCCCAATCAATTAATTCCTTAGTACATGCCAACAAGATTCCCATTAACTCACTCAATTAAACCATGTATCGAAACCATCACCCACTAATTGCCAATAGCACAACCCATATCACATTTATTCATTTCCAACTTATGCCATAACATAAACCAACCATGTTTCATATAACTCAATCAAATCACATAGCTATTAACTTGTTAGCTAGGATTATCAAAGATCATTTCGATTTTGATGCATGTAGAGTAGTATATTAGCATAGTTTAATTCCTTCCTTTTGCATTTGTTTATATTGCTTTTTCCTTTTTCCAACTGCTCTTTACGTATTGTTACTAACATGTATGTTGTGCAGGTGTCAAAGTAACGGATCCAGGAACAAATAACAATGGTAGCAATGGATAACATAGGCAGTCGTAACATGCAATTAGAGCTTAGAACAAAACATAACATGCCTTACCCATCATTCACTTGTCGCACATAACATGCCTTATTCATTTCCATAAAAAACTCAGATTTCATCAATGATGTAAGTAGTGTCGAACAACATCATAACCATAAAATAAGAACTAGACCCGATCTTCAAATCTACAAGGGGGCCCCACCTACTAGTATTATATATATTGTTAGCTTATAATAATAGGCTTTAGCAATACTTTGCGGGCAAAGCCTCATTGCGATTTTAATCGTCAACAAACTGGCGACTCCACAGGGAAATTTGTTTTCAACAGATTTAGAACTCAGAACTCATGGTTTCGCAGACCAAGAACAACAGGTCAAGAAGATATAGCCAAGAAGATTATGCAACAGGGGGAAGTGAGCAGATTTAATGGAAAAATGACCCGGAATTTGGGAATAACTCATGAAAACTGTTAAGTATGAGGAGATTTATCCCTGTATGCATAATCATTCAACCAGAATCTGCTCTTCACTTCAAGGAGAAAATTTACAGTTTTGCTCTTTAAAATCTCAATGAATGAAGAAATGGAAAGAAGAAGCGGGAGATAACCAATTCTTTATAAGACAACTGTGGAAATAGATAACCAATTCATGAGTGCCTTTAGGGGAAACATCGTAACAACTGTGTAAGCTTGATTGTTATTGACTAACCATGATTTGCATGAGTGTCATTATGGAAGAACTGATCCAACATCTTATTTTTGACCAAATTGACTAAAAGTAGGTAAGCAACAAAATCATGACATAAATAAAATTGCAAAAATTAAAACCGCAACAATAAATGACAGAAACGTAAAAGCAGTAGGAAATTTTTTAAACTGATAGTAAAAGTCAAACCGCTGTAAGACAAAAAAGAAAAAGCGCAAAAATGGAAGCAGAGCTAGGTTACTAGTATATAGAAAATCAAAACAACATTAGAACTTTTCACGTTGGTCCCTCGCAATGTTTCAATCGAGAACCGTTTGTGCTGTAGGAAAACAATTGCTCCTGTAAATCCTTTAGAATGTAAGAGTTAGTGTCAAGGACAAAATAAATTTTGAAAGGACCCATAAATAACACTTGGAACTTCGAAGTGATCATCAGTCCCTTAACATAGATGATTAGATCATCAAAGTAGATATGGGTACTGATCATTTCATCAATAGTTGTGTGTATAGGTCTTTTAAAAGCAGAACTTGCATCAGGTAAACCAGAAAACAGGCATTTATAAGTCATGGTACCCCAATTTGTGATAAGAGTGGTTTTGTGAATATTTGCCCCTTTTCCCTTGATTTTACTGTAACCCAAAATTTTGTCAAACAAGGGCCTAATCCGTGACCTTACAAACTGCTACAAAATCATTTCCATAATGAGGGGAGGAAAAGGATTTTTCATAATAACATGACTGAAAGTGAGAAAACTAATTCATGTTCTAATACGATCAATAGTCTTTGAAGCAGGCACCCAAACGGAAACCCATTCAGAGTAGACTGGAAAAATAATCCCAGCCTTTAAGAAATTTTCCAACTCCCTTTGAAAAGTTGCTTTAGATGCAGAGTTAATAAGTCTTTGTTTTTGCCTATCTGGTTTCATGCCTTTTCTTGATGTGAATATCATGTTGTATAAGACCAGGATTAAAACCACAAAGATCCTCATAAGACCAAGCAAAAACATCTTGAAATCCACCAAGTAGTTTGGCAAACCTCATTTCTTCTTTATCAGAACATTTGGCACCTATTTTAACATTCTTTGAAGATTCAAATGCCCCAATGTTCAAGGAGATGGTTTCACGCACCTTCCTTCGTAACTCCTCTTCTTTATGTTCTTCTTTATTGCCTACACCACTCAATGAAGACAAAATCTCAAGAGGAGTCAAGCCCTTAGGAAGCTTGTCGTCTTCTATGGATATAATTTCCATGCGCTTAGGAGGTTCATCTTGAATGAAAACACAATCGCTCTCATCGTTAGGGAGGGCCTGAAGGATTCTACATCGTCAGGGATATGTGGATGATATAGAGATTGAAAAGAACAATCAAGCATGTGAGGCAAAGGTTGCTGATTAGGAGAAGCTGCAAAGATAGCCAACCGATCAGCCATTGAATTTAAGTCCCTCTTAACATGAGTGATGTTGAAAGATAATAGGTTCATAGCCAACCGATAAGATAATTTTGGGTATATTATTCCATCAACTTGTTGCTAGGAGAGTAAATTTTATGTACCAGGTTCACAACAAGCTCAGAATCTCCAAAAACAGAAAGGTGACCACAACCAAGATTATAGGTGTTTTCAATGTCCAATAATAAAGCTTTGAATTCAGCGACATAGTTTGTACAAGCAAACTCTAACCTGTAAGACAAGCTATGAATTTTCCCTATAGCAGAAACCAAGATAATGCTAGCCACATTACCTTCATCAGAGCGCTAACCATCAAAGTGCATGTGCCACATATCATCATCTAAATCGATTTGTTCCAAAGGAATATTATCCTCCTCAACAAAGATGGAATATATTCCTAGATCTTCCTCGATATAGTTTACACTAGGTTGTGGAACACTCTCTATGTAGGGTGAAATCCTTCCCTCTCTAAGGACTATAATGTTCTTACCATTCTGAGGAATGGATAAATGTGTCCCGTCAAGCGAGAGGTATCCACCTGTTAAGGATTTCCAATCTTTTTCCAAGATAATTGAGTAATTGCTTACAGGCATATCGATTACCTGAATTCTAAGGGTTGTCCTTATTTCAGGGTGTGCGCACAAAACTAAGGTTACATCTTGTACTAACTGTAAGAGGGCAGACATGTCCATCTATTTAACCGATTCTCCCTGGGGAAGACCTGTTCTTTCAAGTTGTTCTTCATACTCTCAACAAGTATGCAGAGCGGAATTGAGATTATCAATGGCTTTTTCCTCAAGCCTATGAAGGTAGGGGGGAGGTAATACATTGTAGTAATGGATGAAAGAGGCTTGGTTCTGAGGTCGAATGAGTTCATGTATTTTATTGTATAACTTGGTTAAACGCAAGTTGAAGGAATTGATGGTCTCACCATCCTTATAGGTGATGTTATTGTATTCCCGTAAGTTCTCGGTTGGGCTTTTACATTGCTCATAAGTGGATATGAATCGATAGATTAACTCCTCCCAAGTAGACAAAATCTTAGGAGGAAGGTCAAAGAAATCGGCCGCAGTCTTTCCTTCCAAGGAATTGATGAATAAACACATGCAAGTATCATTGTAATTGGCCCCTATGTTGTGACAAGCATTAAAAAATGCCACTAGGTGTTCGTTTGTAGTGATGGTGTTATTTCTTGAAAACCTAGGAAGATGTTCTTTGAATTTAGGAAGTGGACGAGTAGCAAGTGCTAGGTTAAGAGGATAGGACACATGCCACAATGTGGTTGTGGCATCTTCTTCAAAATGAAAAGGCCCATACTTTGATATAACTTTGGTGGGATTGGTGGTAGATTGGACAGAGATATGGTGGCTGTATAAGCTACCAATTACTGATGAAGATGAAGACTAAGAATATGAAGCACTTCCAGTGCCACTAGAGCCACCACTAGATGCCATCTTGTGGATGACAGATGAGGGAAAGAAAGACGATCTGGATGAATCAGACAAAGTTCTCCTTAGAGCACTTCGTTGGGTAGATAACACAATGTTCCTTCTTCCTATCATAACAATAGGATTAATTTTAGGTGATAAGCCTCTTCTTCTTCTAGAAACACGAGAGTCTAAGGACATGAAAGAAAGGCCAAAACTGAAGAAACAAGAAGGTTTATGTTTATTTCTAGGTTGTCTACGTCTAGCTTCCAATCGTTCTTGAACGCTAATATCTCGTTCAATTGTTGCGCATGAATGGTTAAGCTCAACACGAGTATTGGCAGTGTCTAAAATGGTATTAAACAGATTGAAAGCATTGTTGGTCTGATCTTGAAGATCGGGCTCAATATTGGGCTACCTTGCAAAAGGCACAGTCATTAAGAAATAAAACAGTCAAAGAATCAATATCATAAAAATAGATGTACCGATGAAAATCGAGCATAAAATTTAACCAGCGAGATATCAAAGATCTCCCCAGTATGGTCGCCATATAAATGTCCAAGAAAATATATGAAATGATCTTACTCAAGCATTTTCAGATTCTACTTGGATAAAGCAAAATAGATGGGAATAACACCCTATGTTTATAGCCATCAAAAATAAAATCCTAACTCACAAGTATTGATTACAAGTGCTTAGGCTAGTCTTTTCACAATTAAAAGCTTGCCGAAAAATTCATTTTAATATGATTTTTTGAATATAACAGTTGCTGAAATAAATGTAGAGACAGAAGTAAAGACACCAAGATGATAATCAAGATAGATGAGACATAAAGCAATCCTTTATTTCATTCCAATTCACCAAAGAGTCATTCTTTTTACAAAATTTCATGCAAAAATTTCAGACCAAAGTCAAACTTAGACATCCTCGATGGAACATAAAAAAGGACCTTTGATAGAAAATAAAAAATTGAACTCTAAAATCTGGATCAACTTGCCACATATTGCTTCCCACTCGACTCTGCAAAAATCCTTTATTAGTCATGAAAACTAATTCACAAACATACAAGTCTACATAGACTATCAAAGATAGATCAACACCTCTGAAAAACAAGTGTCTGAATGATGTAATTCAACCCTGAATCTTGTTGTCTACAATAAGACCTTGCTATCATAAAAAAGAATTAGGTTTGTGATAAATTAAGGAATGAATGAAAACCGAGCTATCTCAGCATAAACTCAAAGAGCAAACCTTAGTATGCTTCTCCTTCTATCCTCCTCTTGTTCCTCCCTTTCCTTTTGCCTTTAGGCAAATTATAATTGGTTGAAGTAGTTGAACTACCTCATTAGTTAAGTTAACTAAAGACTCAACCAACTTTTTAGTTAGGGGGAAAAGTAATAATCATAATAAGGGTTATAAGTAAACAATAACTAGTAGGTGGGACCCCTTGTGACTCCCTTTAGCTTCTTAACAATCATAACATAACTATTTAATTAAGAAAAACACCGCTCCTTGTGACTCTCATCATCAAATTAACATTTGACAATTTAGCTCATTGATATTTGAAATTATTTTCAAAAAATATATTACTCATATATCCAAAGAAAACATGTTGTCCAAAACTTCTAAAGTCAACTGTCATCAACAATAAATAACATAAAAACTCGAAAACCATATTTCCCACTCTGAGATGCGATCTTGCCTTGATTATCGCTGTCACCCTTCTATTTTTCTGAATTTTACTTTGGTTGTACTGATCCTTTAGGCCCAATCTCACTGATCACATGAGAACAATCATCCCTCAAATGCATCCGGGAAGACACAGATTTATCAGAGCCATTAGAGAGTGAGGAAGGGGAAGCATTGGATTTTCCTTTGTCAAGGGCATGGTGGGTCTCGGTTTTCAACCTTTTTCTAGCATGAGAGGACTGAATTGGTGAGTGGACAGGTGCAACTTGGGAAATTTGGTTAATAGGCAGGGAAGCAGGTAAGGGAAAATTGGGCCAGCCAGGATGTTGGGAGACTGTCAGGTGGACAATCTCTTGCCATCCGTCATTTTCAGTAACCTCGGGTTGAAATGAGACATGAGGGGGAATGGGAATACCAGGGGCTTGTGGAGCTTGGAAGGGAGGCCGTTCAGGCCTAGGTTGGACCACCCCTTGCCCAATCTAATTTAAATACCTGGCCTGAAACAACTGGCCTAACTCTTGCGAGTCATCATCAAAGTGTATGGAGAATCTTGGCCTTCTTGGGCCTCTGTTCCAATTACCTCTCCCTCGGTTTCCTCTGCCATGGCTACCTCGGCTGAAAAAGTTCATTCCTGCATGCATGATTTATTAGCAAATAATCCTTTTAACAACCATGCATGACAACTCTTTAAAAATATGAAATAGATTTTGGCTCTGCAATATATCAGACTCATGCAATCCAATCCATACAAATTGTTTAACCATTGTCGATTAGTAGGGGGTGAACAAAAGGTTCTGGGATATACGAGGGGTTTGTATTGAGCGAAAAATGACAAAATGAGGGGGAAAAGAACCATGGTTACTGCTCAAAGACCACAACAATCAACTGTAATGCAAACCAAAGAAAATACCACTGTAATCCAACCAAGAAACTGCGACTTCAACTTGCTTCAATACATAATTCCTCTCGATTGTAATTAAATTTTAGAACATGGAGTGAAAAATGAATGTGGGAAGGTGAGAGGGTTGTAATTAGCGAAAAGTGAAATAATGGTAGGGAAAGAGAGCGGGTATCGTTCAAAAAATTAATTAAGTAGTCCATACAATAATTCCAAATCAATGTGAAAGATCAACACCAACCAAAATGATCATTGTGCCAAAAGAACAACTACTGTGTAAAATTTAAATAATTCTATGCATTAACTTGCTCACTTTTCGTAGTCAATTTGTAACACAGTGTCACCAAAACAAGACAGATTGTCCACAACAACCTGTAGAGGAGCTTTGCTCTTCTCATTTATCCATTTAACATTTTAAGACAATTTTCAAATGAATACATAGTCAATTATTTCCACTTTGTTCTGCACCAACTCATCAACCATTGCCAATTATTTCAATCATCAAATACAGACACAAAAATCGTGCCCGATCTCGTCCTCTAATTCATTTAATAATTAGATTGTAATGAAATTATACTGTCATAGATCCTGTGCTTATCTTCGCTAGGAAACATGATATTCATCAATACACATAACAAAAGCCACATACATCCATCAATATTTTAAATGCAAAGACCTTGACCTGTCATTTAAACTCACAGACAACCATCACCATTTAACACATATTATGCTGTGAAACACACAGACATTCGACAAAACGCAAGAGCACTTCGGTGACTGCACAGGTCCAACTACTATGAAACTAAACAACCATAATGTTGGGCTATCAATAAATATAGTGAGGTAGCAACAATAAACGTGATCTCATCCCATAAATTGATCAAATTGCAAAAAAACCATTTTTTTTTAAAACCCTGTGACCGTCTCTGAGGGTGCAATCAATAATATCCATAGCATACACAGTGGATGACCATACCATAATCACCTCGATTGCAATACCTCCATAGCAATTAAAACACATAGTCATAATAATCAACAACTCAACCTAACATGTTGTAGGAACGCCACACATACCCATGCATCACGCACGAAGCAATGTTGTGACTTAATGAATTAAAAACAATATTGGGTCATCAATTCAATAATCACAAGGACAATGACTATGTATTTGATTTAACAATCATCCAATTAACCATGTTGAGCTTATCCATTTAATTATAATAGAAAATGTAGTGACTAGATACCATAACCAACACCATTGTCACATAATCAATGGGGAGAGCCAGTAATAAACTCCGTCGACAATACATCACCAATCCATAACAACCAACAGTATACCCGATAGGCCATAACAGTCCCCTCTATCAACACTCAGGCTTGAGAAATCAAGGGTTTGCTCTGTGGACCAACATAGGGATACTAGAGTAGACTTCTCTCATTGGTGAATACCTTCGAGACCAACGATGCACACACAAGGTATACCACAATTAACTTCGCGAACAGGGTGACAATACCCGTGACAGGAGAGGCTATGAACAGAGGATCAAGGCTCCATTTTGGCCCTGTAACGATACTTAGCACACACAGGGTATAACCCTCGTGGCTCACCCAACCAACCAACTAACAATGCTGAGATGAAACAGAGCCGAGAAGAACCAATATAACCCACTGCGCGACCATTAGTAGTATGAACAACCCAATACCCAAGTGAACAATGCACAGTGACACAAGGAGCTTCCAACCCATTAAACCCCATAAAAGCCAAAGACTGGGTATGGTGATATGAATGCGTGAAGACAACCAACCACTCTAGACCAAACAAATCCCTCCATCTAAAACCAACAAGGATGACAGAGATCCCTTATGGCTGCTAATACTCGAAACGACCAATAACACTATGACTTCAAATAGTATCACAGTGAAATCCACCAACGATTCATTCCAAAAAAAATATCACAATTTTACATAGTTGTCATGCTTAAGGGAGGCACAAACCCATACATCTAAGCCAATATCTATTTCATAACCAAAGCATACTCATGGATGGCAAAAAAAAGACATACCTGTAATCAAAAGCACCTTAAAAATGCGAGTTGGCCGAGCGGTTCTCCCTCTGCTTGAAAGTCGGAGCCTAACCATATAAAACATAGTTGAACAATAACCGACTAGGGTGGTGACCAGTGGAAGGAGTAAGGGTGACGTGCAGTAAATGCACATCGACTCCATCCCCAGTCAATTAATTCATTAGTACATGCCAACAAGCTTCCCATTAACTCATTCAATTAAACCATGTATCGAAACCATCACCCACTAATTGCCAATAACGCAACCTATATCACATTTATCCATTTCCAACTTATGCTATAACATAAATCAACCATGTTTTATATAACTCAATCAAATCGCATAGCTATTAACTTGTTAGCTAGGATTATCAACGATCATTTCAATTTCGATGCATGTAGAGTAGTATATTAGCATAATTTAATTCCTTCCTTTTGCATTTGTTTATATTGCTTTTGCCTTTTGCCAACTGCTGTTTACGTATTGTTACTAACATGTCTGTTGTGCAGGTGACAAAGTAACGAATCCAAGAACAAATAGCAATGGTAGCAATCAATAACATAGGCAATCGTAACATGCGATTAGAGCTTAGAACAAAACATAACATGCCTTACTCCTCATTCACTTGTCGCACATAACATGCCTTATTCATTTCCAATAAAAACTCAGATTTCATCAATGATGTAAGCAATATCGAAAAACATCATAACCATGAAATAAGAACTAGACTTGATCTTTGAATCTACAAGAGGGTCCCACCTACTAGTATTATTTATATTGTTAGCTTATAATAATAGGCTTTAGCAATACTTTGTGGGCAAAACCTCATTGCGATTTTGATCGTCAACAAACTGGCGACTCCATAGGGAAATTTGTTTTCAATAGATTTAGAACTCATAACTCATGGTTTCGCAGACCAAGAACAACATGTCAAGAAGATATAGCCAGGAAGATTGTGCAACAGGGGGAAGTGAGCGGATTTAATGGAAAAATGACTGGGAATTTGGGAATAACTCATGAAAACTGTTAAGTATGAGGGGGTTTATCCCTGTATGCATAATCATTCAACCGGAATCTGCTCTTTACTTCAAGGAGAAAATTTACAGTTTTGCTCTTTAAAATCTCAATGAATGAAGAAATGACAAGAAGAAGTGGGAGATAACCAATTCTTTATAAGACAACAGTGGAAATAGATAACAAATTCAAGTGTGCCTTCAAGGGAAACATCGTAACAGCTGTGTAAGCTTGATTGTTATTGACTAACAATGCTTTGCATGAGTGTTACCGTGGCAGAACTGATCCAACATCTTATTTTTGACCAAATCGACTAAAATAAGTTAAGCAACAAAATCATGACAGGAATAAAATTGCAAAAATTAAAACCGCAACAATAAATGACAGAAACGTAAAACCAGTAGGAAAATTTTAAAACAGATAGTAAAAGTCAAACTGTTGTAAGAAAAAAAAGAAAAATCGCAAAAATGGAAGCAGAGCTAGGTTATTGGTATACAGAAAATCAAAACAACATTAGAACTTTTCACGTTGGTCCCTTACAGTGTTTCAAGCGAGAACCATTAGTGCTGTAGGAAAACAATTGCTCCTATAAATCCTTTAGAATGTAAGAGTTAGTGTCCAGGACAAAAACAATTTTGAAAGGACCCAGAAATAACACTTAGAACTCCAAAGTTATCATCAGTCCCTTAACATATATGATTAGATCAACAAGGTAGATATGGGTACTGATCAATTCATCAAGAGTTGTGTGTATAGGTCTTTTAAAAGTAGTACTTGCATCAAGTAAACCAGAAAATAGGCATTTATAAGTCATGGTACCCCAATTTGTGATAAGAGTGGTTTTGTGAACATCTGCCCCTTTTCCCTTGATTTTATTGTAACCCAATTTTTTTTCAAGCAAGGGCCTCATCTGTGCCCTTACAAACTGTTGTAGAATCATTTCCATATTGAGGGGAGGAAAAGGATTTCTCATAATAGGTTGACTGAAAGTGCGAAAACTAATGCAGGTTCTAATACGATCATCGATCTTCAAAACATGTACCCAATTGGAAACCCATTTAGAGTAGACTGGAAAAATAATCCCAGCCTTTAAGAATTTTTCCAACTCCCTTTGAAAAGTTTCTTTAGATGCAGAGTTAATAAGTCTTTGTTTTTGCCTATCTGGTTTCATGCCTTCCTTGATGTGAATAGCATGTTGTATAAGACCAGGATCAAAACCATGAAGATTCTCATAAGACCAAGCAAAAACATCTTGATATCCACCAAGTAGTTTGGCAAACCTCATTTCTTCTTTATCAGAACATTTGACACCTATTTTAACATTCTTTAATGATTCAAGTGCCCCAATGTTCAAGGAGATGGTTTCACCCACCTTCATTCGTAACTCCCCTTCCTTATTGCCTACAGCACTCGATGAATATGAACTCTTAAGAGGAGTCAAGCCCTTAGGAATCTTGTCGTCTTCTATGGATATAATTTCCATGGGCTTAGGAGGTTCATCTTGAATGAAAGCACAACTGCTCTCATCGTTAGGGAGGTCCTCTCAAGATTCTACATCGTCGAGGATATGTGGACGATATAGAGATTGAAAAGAACAATGAGGCATGTGAGGCAAAGGTTGTTGATTAGGAGAAGTTGCAAAGATAGCCAACCGATCAACCATTGAATTTAAAAGATAATAGGTTCGAAATAAGTGCCCAAACAGTTTGGGTATATTGTTCCATCAACTTGTTGCTAGGAGATTAAATTTTACATACCAGGTTCACAATAAGCTCAAAATCTCCAAAAACTGAAAGTTGACCACAACTGAGATTATAGGCGTTTTCAATTCCCAATAATAAAGCTTCGAATTCAATGACATGGTTTGTACAAGCAAACTCTAACTTGTAAGACAAATTATGAATTTCCCTATAGGGGAAACCAAGATAATGCCAACCCCATTACCTTCATTAGAGTGCGAACCATCAAAGTGCATGTGCCACATATAATCATCTAAATCAATTTGTTCCAAAGGAATATTATCCTCCTCAACAAAGATGGAATATACTCCTAGATCTTCCTCGATATAGTTTACACTAGGTTGTGGAACACTCTCTATGTAGGGTGAAATCCTTCCCTCTCTAAGGAATATAATGTTCTTACCATTCTGAGGAATGGATAAATGTGTCTCATCGAGTGAGAGGTATCCATCTGTTAAGGCTTGCCAATCTCTTCCCAAGATAATTGAGTAATTTCTTACAGGCATATCGATTACCTGAATACTAAGGGTTGTCCTTATTTCAGGGTGTGCGCACAAAACTAAGGTTACATCTTTAATTTCACCTATGGTCGTTTGTTGTAGGATATTATAGGAGAGCATGATTTTGGCATTTTCATTTGTACAAGACAAGCCTATCTCTTCCATAATAATCTTCAAAATCACACTTGGGCCCGAACCGCCATCAATGAGGCAACAATGAGCGATCTTATCCATAATCTTTACATAAATATAAAAAGGGGTATTTTTTACAGGGTATCTAAAGTTATGTACACCTACTTTATTTTCAGATGAATACTCTCCATTTACCTCTTCAGAAAGATTGGCTGCAACATAAGCTTTTCCTTCCATGAATTGTTTCAGATGCATCTGTTGTTCAGGGATGACAACCATGTCTAGAAGGGTTGCATCTGATTTGATGTTGGCCAACTGATTTAAGATATTGTACTTGGAAGAGGGGAGAGGGGAAGTAATTCCTTGACTCTCAG
>ML791829.1:223704-244683 GCA_009831015.1 Picea engelmannii
CATATCTGAATTCTGTAGTATATGAGTCATAAATTCCTCTTTTGACAGGGGTTTGTTATAAATTCTCAACCGATGACCATTCACAAGTAGTGGTGTCTGTTGTTCGTCAATTGTCTTTGTCCTGATTGAACCATTATGATAAACAATGTCAATTTCATAAGGTCCCATCCAATGAGTAGTTAACTTACCTTTGAAGTTCTTGAATATGCTGTCATACAATAGGGCCCAATCTCCTTGTTGAAATTTTTTCTTTTTTCAGATACTTGTCATGCCATTTTTTTCTCTGCTCTTGAATGAGGGTGGTTCTTTGAAGTGCTTCCTACCTGATTTCATCCAACTCATTAAGTTGTAAGAGTATTTGTTGCTAGGATTCATCTAAGTTCATGCCAACTTGTACTGTAGTCCTGAAGGTTTTGATCTGAAATTCTACGGGAATAAGCACCTGCTTCCCATACACCAACTCGTGGGGTGTATGTCATGTTGTATTCCTCCAGATGATTCTATAAGCCCATAAGGCTTCTAATAATCTATCATCCCAATCCTTGTGGTGTAGCTGTACTGTTTTGGTAAGAATGGACTCAATAACCTTGTTGGTAGACTCTACTTGTCCATTTGCCTGTGGATGGTAGGGTGTAGATTTCCCGTGTTTGATTTGGTATTGTTCTGTAATAGCTTTGACTAGATGAGAGGTAAATTGAGTTCCCTGATCAGTCACAATTTCGCGAAGTACACCAAATCTAGTAAAGATGTCATTAAAAAGGAAATCTACCACTGATTGTTCACTTGCAGCTGGTAAAGCTTTTGCTTCAACCCATTTAGTCACATAGTCAGTGCATACAAGTATATACTTTTTCTTTTTTGATGCAGGGTTAATGGGCCCTACAAAATCCAATGCCCATTTCTCGAAAGGCTCAATAGCTACTTGGGCTTGAAGTGACATTTGGTCTCATGCAGTAGGCTTACCAATTCGTTGGCATTCATCACAATTGGATACATAGGTTTTAGCATCTCTGAAAATATGAGGCAAGTAATAACTAGATTGCAGAACTTTGTAAGCGGTCCTCTTGTATGCGAAGTGTCCTCCACAAGGACCATCATGGCAGGCTTGCAGAATATCATGAATTTCATCTTCCCTTACACATATTCTGATTACCAAATCTGGTCCTGTTTTGTAGAGGCAATCATCGTGCCACAAGTAGTTTGCACTTAGCTGAATTACTTTCTATTTTTCTCTAGGAGACAATTTCTGAGGAATCCTTCCTGTCACAAGATAGTTAGCTACATCTACATACCAAGGAGTGAATGTAGAAATAACAAGCAAATTTTCACCAGGAAAGTTATCTTCTATTGGTGTGTTATCTCCCAGATGAATCATTCTAGATAAGAAATCAACCACAAGATTATCCTTACCAGGTCTATCAATAATGTTGATATTAAACTCTTGCAATAATAAGAGCCATCTTGTAACTCTAGGATTTGTTATAGGTTTGTTCATTAAAAATTTGATGGCTGAATGATCAGTGTGTACAAAATCTTGATATCTTGTAATATAGTGTCTAAATTTATTTATAGCATGGACTACAACTAGCAATTATTTTTCTGTGACCGTATAATTAACTTCAGTTGGAGACAGATTTTTACTGACAAAGTAAATAGCATAGAGCATTTGATTTTCTCTTTGTCCAAGAACTGCCCCAAGGGCCGTGTCTAAGGCATCGGTACAGATATGAAAAGGAAGGGACCAATTTGTTCCTCTTAATACACGGGTAGTTGACAATTTTTGTTTTAGAATTTCAAAAGATATTTGGCATTCATCATCCCACTTAAATCTTTAGATAATAACTTGAATAAATGGGTAGCTAGGCTTGTAAAATTCGGAATGAATCTTCTATAGTAGCCAGCATGCCCTAAAAAGCTGCGAACTTCCTTTTGTGAGGAAGGTATTCTGATTTGTGTAATATTATAAATTT
Organism: Picea engelmannii; assembly: GCA_009831015.1. Lineage (NCBI taxonomy): Eukaryota > Viridiplantae > Streptophyta > Pinopsida > Pinales > Pinaceae > Picea > Picea engelmannii. The sequence goes on from ML791829.1 coordinate 225,675, forward strand.
TTGCCGGATCAACTCTCATTCCAGAACCAGAAATGTGATGTCCCAAAACAATACCTTTAGTGAGCATCATTTTTGACTTTTCATTGCTTAAGGAAAAGTTAGTTTCCTTACACCTAATCATGACTTTTTCTAGACTAGTCAAGGCTTGTTGGAAGTCTTTTCCATGGACTGTAAAGTCATCCATGTAGACTTCCACGCAATCATTGGTCAAGTCAGAGAAAATGGCTAGGACAACCCTTTGAAAATTGGCTGGGGCATTGCAAAGTCCAAAAGGGAGCACCCTATAAGCATAGGTACCCCATGGGCAGGTGAAAGTAGTCTTCTCCTGGTCTTCTAGTGCTATTTGTATTTGGTTATAACCACTAAACCCATCCAGGAATGAAAAATACTTCTTTCCAGACAAGGTATCCAACACCTGATCAATAAATGGTAAGGGGAAATAATCCCTATGGGTCGCTTTGTTTAACTCCCGGAAGTCTACACATATCCTCCACTTACCATTTTTCTTGGGAACTATGACAAGTGAAGATACCCATTGACTATCTGAAATGGGGTATATGAGATTGGCTTGAAGGAGTTTTTGTAATTCCTCTTTTACAATATCTTGAAGGGTTGGATTCATCCTTCACTGAGGCTGTCTATATGGTCTGATTTGGTCATTAGTGTAGATATGATGTGTGCATGTGTTAGGGTGAATGCCTTTCATGTCTGCATAATCCCATGCAAAGGCATCAAATTGTCTTTGGAGCACTTCAATTACTTGCGTCTTTTGTTTTGGTTCCAAACTAGAGTTGATATACAAAGGTTTTCCTGGGCTAATCTCAACAAGTTCAGTAGTTTCTTCCTTCTCTGAGGAAGCTGGTGATAAAGTATATATTGATTATTCCTCTTCTTCTTCTCATGGACATGCACTTACTGCTTCTAGTTTACCCTTCAATGAAACTTCTACTTCTTCTTTTGATGAGTGACTTATTGATTACAGAGCATCTTATCATATGGCTAATGACAAAGGCATCTTTTCTAATCTCAATGAATATAACACCAAGAAAATATTTGTTGGTGATAATAGATCTCTCAGTGTTGTAGGTGTAATATCCTCAGATCTTCTAGGCCGAGATATTGGTGCTTTACCATGCAAAATTTAATGTTTCTGGTTATGTGCTTTTGTCAAATAGTTTTCATTCATATACCCTTGTGCTATGATTTGATTGATACTTTGCACAAATGGTTTACATACACATTATTATTATTCTTTCATCAAGCACATGTTATGCAATCCAAGTACACATACAATAGAAGAGACAATATGTGTTATTTTTATTATGAATGGAGATCTGAACACAACAATCCAATGGTTTCTATGGAAGTTGAACTACATCAATGAAAGACACACAATCACAAGCCAAAACCTGGATGATGTGACAACCACCTCCAGAAATCCCCAAAAATATACTAAGAAAGCCACTACACCTTCACTACTGAAATCGATTCACCAAATGAAGCTCCAATGAAGATCTTGGATGGATCCTCCTCCTTGTCTAGCCAGGGTGGATATTACACCACCAAAACTAAACTAAAATGGAAAGGTTTTTCCAAAACCTAACGAAAACTTTGGCTCCAAGATCACTCCAAAGAGATCAATCCAAAACATATTTCCAAAGTGAAGCGCTACCCCTCCTTTTATTCTTCCTCCAGGCCCTTCTAGAACTTTCCCTTTTTTACTAAATCAACATGACCCTTATTCCCCTTTTTAATTTTCACTTAAAGATTAAAGTCACTTTTACTAATATGTAAGTGGCAATTAATCTAAAAGTTACTCTATTTCCTTTTTACTTATTGCCACTTTACAAATATAACATCTCCTAGCTAAGTGACATTAAATAAACCCCTTGATACCCCTTTTCTTCATTGAGAAGCCTAAGAAGTCATCTCCAACTGCAGAATAGGGGAACCCAAAAATGGGGACATTACATTCCTCCCTTCTCAAATATTTTTTATCCTCAAGCAATGCCATCACATCCCGTTTCTCCATCATTTGAACCAAACTCAAACTGAAAATGATACCAGGGTTCCAAACCCACTTGGAAGATGTGAAGCATCGTCCACTCAAAGAGTGGTCCGACAAGGTACTGACATAATAGGCCTCCTGAATACTGTTGATAAGTAGAGAAACTCGATACTACATCAACTCAATTGACCCCTCAAAGAACTGCTCTACTAAAGAACCCATCTCATGAAAGTGAAAACTGGCTCCCGCCTCTGTGTCATTTGCTGAACTGTCTAATACTGAAATCCTAGGGTCCCAAGCTAATCTAAAAAACAGACCACCATGTTGATGTTGTGCCACTATGATCATAACCATTTGACCATCGTGCCTACTCTGCATCCTGCTATCCTAGAACTCCAAGTTGAAATACCTGTAAGGGTTGAATCTACTACCATGAATAGTATCCCACATAGGCATCCAGGTGAAGTCACGACATGAAAATCCACCGACACACTTGATCTTGAATATCAGAAAAAGAAATCTATCTCAATCACTGGAAATAGCCCCAAGCTGCTCATGGACTCTAAACCTCTCTCCACTAGATAGATCTGTCACTTGTGTTTCCCCATACTCTAAGGAAATCACCAGGAATTGCACAAACTAGTTAATTGTTGCATACATATTGTCTACCCACTATACCCTGGGTAGACCTGTGATGCAATCTGTCAACATGCTCTCCCAGTCTCACCTAGAAATGGATAAATACTGCATCAATCTTGTGTGATGAGTGTGCCCCGACCTGCTATGCTAACAAGTCACACACTCCCCCATATCACCCAACACATCATTCATAAATCCCCTCCATGTGAAACTCTCACGGGCCTACCTGGATGATGTGACACACTCTTTGTTCATAGCATCGATCTTCAATATGCTAATACAATAATCCACCTAACTACCCCTGGTAAACTAGACAATCATGAGTTGTGTACACTCGATCGACTCCTCAGATGACCACTCCTTCGAGCAACCAATCCTAAGCACCCCAAAAGTAAACTCTGGAAACACTCCAGTCCCTAGGTACCTGCTATCATGAATCATACTCAACCGAGGCATCTGAGTGAAGTCGGAACCTATCAATCCATGACTATATTCGATCCTAGGTATTATGAAGGAAAAACTATCTCTCCATATAAAAAATAACTTCACAACTTTTCTCACAACATCCCCATAGTGACACATACCAATCACTAACACAACCTTGTCAATCATCCTCATCATTTGAAGCATTCTATCACTTTCGATGACTACGAGGATCCCACCACCAAATTGGATGTCCACCACTCTTGATTCCTGCTAAAACCTCTGTGAATTGATCCAACAAAGTCTGGATCTCCTCTTGTGCACTCAATGTGCTTATCACATTGTCCAAATAAAAGACCTATGTCATGGCTACAATGCCACTTGTCGCATCCAACTGACTTAGGTGAATCTCCCATGTCCTTATGTATACAATGAGGACATCAAATAACAATAATAGATGCCTCATCCACTGTTTACAATACTGGAAAGTGACTAGTGCGTTGGTCAACCCCAAGGGCATGACCAAGAAATCATAAGGAAGTCTGGAAGCAGACCTGTGAGTATCCTACTTCCTAGTCCTCATCTAATGATATCCCAGATGAATATCTATCATCGAGGTATATGCGGCTCCCAAAGGCTCACCCATCCACTCACCAATCCTGGGTAACATCAACTCAGTTGTATACTCAAGGACTCCGTTGGGAGGTCTCCTTGGTAGAAACACCCCACAACTCCACTGTACACCACCGCGTGCCAATGAATACCCCTGCATACTACTGCCTATCACTTAATCATCCTGTAACATCCTATATCATGTAGATGCTATTATATTCATCACTCTAATGATGTTTCCTGAACCTGTATCCTAGAGCATGCGCATGTCTATCATGTATCTGTTCACCTAATCGATGGATGCATATGATTCCTTGCAGGATAGTCTATAAGCAATCTCCTTTGTATCTAATCCTTGAGCCTTTAGTGGGATCTCCAAAAGAAATGACTCATGATCCCCACAATGCAAATCTAGAGCACCGTCAAAACCCTATGCATCATACCTCTCCTCAAGAACCAACAACTCTGAATGCTCCTCATGTGGGATCATCACAAGAGGCTCCTCCCTCAAATCATGAGCGCTACTCACGCCATCATGTGTCACGACTGACAAATATGATGGAGCCTCTACTACTATAAATGACGAAGAGTGTACCAAACTTAGCTGGTAATAAAGCTCCTCAACCTCCCTTTCCTTGTATTCAACGAATGTAATAGAAATTTCCCTATCCATGAACAATTGAAAGTATTCATATTTCATCTACTCTAGTTCTTTTTTGATGATGCATAATTTGGTACTAGTGACTCCACCTGTAACTCCCTTTGTTTCTCCTCCAACTGGGTTTTCCACATAAGGTCTTCAAAAACTTATGAACATCATCTTCCCTTGTCAACATCCACAAAACTTGCTCCTCTATGACCAATAATCAATACTCCAAATCACACAATGTTATTTCATCAACATGGCATGGTGTGTCACACAAGGGACCAACTAACTCACTAGATGATACCGTGCAATGATGGGACTCATGTGGACTATCATCCTCATACAAGATTTCATCCACCAATTCATCCCCTTCATTGTCATCCTCCATGCTTAGCTCTGGTACAATCATGCATGTATCATCATACATGTCATAAATAGGATAAGGAACTGAATCATGCGTAGGTGCTATCATTCTTGAACCACCCTCAACATCATCATCATTCACAAGGAAATATGTTGGATCCTCAACATTGGTTGATTGGAACATTTTCTCATAGTATTCATAAGTAGGACAAGATGTTGCATCCTCATATTTTGTTGATTTGAAAACTTCATCATGGGTATACCCATCCAACAAAGTAGTGTCATTGGCCTCATCGATTAGCTCTGATGGTGTATCACAGGTTGTTGTTTGGTCTTCCTCTATGCATACATCCTTAACATGGCTAGATGCATGCTCCTCTGCCCATCCTTCATGCTTATCTCTCTTCAATTTCTTCCCTATGCCTTTAAGGGAATCCTCATTCAAATCATTGGGCCAACTTTCATACTCAATGGTGTAATAGCCTTGAAAGGATAGAGATGCACAATTCTCCTCACCCAATGCTAGATACTCTCAGTAGTAAGGCATGTATGTAATTATTGTTAGTTGTCTCTTGAGTTCCAGTTTTGTCTTTATCTTCTTAATCCACTGCATCGTTGGAATTAAAGGGTATAAGTTTTGGTTACTTAACGAAAATCCCCAGTATTGGATGTTACAATAAATTAACAAGTTTTTGGTTTGGGTTTTTTTTTCAAACAATAGGTGGAAGTGCCCAAATTTCCCTAATAACCCTCTCTGTTGTTGCTATTCTGATTGTTAGCGTGTTGGTTTCTGTTTTCTGGTTCAAATATTTTTACAAGCACTTGGCCTGTAGGTTCAAATCTGAAGTAAATACACCATTTGTTGTTGCTATCTTGCTAATTCGGTTTATTTATTATGGATTGAAATAACATACATGGGTTTGATGTCAAGTGGGTTATTATTTGCATTAATATAAAAAGCAAGAACACCAAAAAATCATTATAATTGCAAGAGATATACCAGATTTCATTTGGTCTTAATTTATTCTGACCTGGTACTAACACTTAGTAGCTTTGAAAGTGTAGACCGGTCTCTCCAAATGCATATGACCCTTACAAAATAGACTCGACTCCTGCAACTGCAACTACAATATTTCCAAGCGAAATGGCTGTCACACTAAAGGAATATTGCCCTTTTTATTAGGAGTACATGCCCCTGCAGAAAGGTAGGCACTCTCCCTTGAGGAATTTTACCCTCGCACTACAAACTCGATACCTGGCATCAAAGAACTCATACTACCCAACCAAGAACTCAACCCAACACTGTTAATATGACTTCCTTAGTTCAATTTTTTCCCTCCTTGCTCAAGGGAACTCATCCAACAATGGGAGACTTGGCCCCAAGGTAATACAACCTCTTCCTTTCATAAATCGGCCTAGTAAGGAGTATTACGCCCCCTCCCCCACAAGGTAAATTCATCCAGGCAAAGGGAAAATGAACCCAACAACCACACAATTAGTTCCATAGCAGACACTCAACCCCTCTCGGTCAATGGCGACCTCTCTCAGGAAGGAATCAACCTTTAACCAAAGAAAACGACTCCTACAACAAAAATCTATGTCTAACAAAGGAATGATTTGCCTCACAGTGGCAAGCTCGACTCCCTTTGATAGAAAACTCAACCAACTACAAGGGATATCAATCCTAGCTTAGAAACTTGGCTCCCATCAGTAATAAATTTGGCCCCATGACCAGAACTCAGTCATCACCGAAAATATGAATTCTTGCTATGAGAATTGATGCTCCCACATAAGGATTTCGACCCTGCAACAATAAATCGACTCCTCAAAAAGAGACGTGTCCTAGAAGTGCACCCTTTTCTGAGTATACACAACCTGCTGTAAATAAAATATGTTGATGTTGTGAAGACTCAATCCCTTCCATAGTATAACTTGGCCCAACAGATAATAAACTCGATCCAACCACCCAAGTAACTCGGCCAACAAGTTTTTATGGCCCCTCTAAAACCCGGTGTTATTGGAAAATGGAAGTCACGACCTTTCTAAGATTTGGATCTGCTACCAAATGGAAGATAAGACTTGGATCTGCTACCAAATGGAAGATACATAGTTCAATAATAGTAAAAGTGTAGCCACTAACCAACTTGGATATGGTATCACTGTTTCCCTTCAGTTTGGCAAGATCTCTATCTATGATACAACTGTAATATTCCTAGATCTGCTAGGCTAGGATATAGCTGCTTTACTGTGCAAAATTTAATGTTTCTGGTTATGTTCTTTTGTCAAATAGTTTGTATTCATATACCCTTGTGCTATAATCCGATTGATACTTTCCACAAATGGTTTACATACATATTACTATTAATATTTCATCAAGCACATGTTATGCAATCCAAGTACACATATAATAAAAGAGACAATATGTGGTATTTTTCTTATGAATGGAGATATGAACACAACAATCCAATGCCTGCTACGACAATTGCACTACATCAATGAAAGACACACAATCACAAGCCAAAACTTGGATGATGTCATGACCACCTCTAGAAAGCCCCACTAATCTACTAAGCAAGCTGCTACACCTTCACTATCGAAATCAATTCACCAAATGAAGCTCCAATGAAGATATTGGATGGAGCTTCCTCCTTGTCTAGCTAGGGTGGATATTTCACCACCGAAACTAAACTAAAATGGAAGGTTTTTTCCAAACACTAAAGAAAACTTTGGCTCAAATAACACTACAAAGAGATCAATCAAAAACATATTGCCAAAGTGAAGCATTGTCCCTCCTTTTATTCTTCCTCCATGCCCTTCTAGAACTTTCCCTTTTTGACTAAATCAACATGGCCCTTATTCCCCTTTTAAATTTTCATTTAAAGATTAAAGTCACTTTTACTAATGTCTAAGTGACAATTAATACAAAATTTACTTTATTACCTTTTTACTTAATGTCACTTTAGAAATATAATATCTCCTAGCTAAGTGACATTAAATAAACCCCTTGACTCCCCTTTTCTTCACTAACAAGCCTCAAAAGTCATCTCCAATCGCAGAATAGGGGAACCAAAAAATGGGGACATTATAGTAGGGTATGGAATAATTCAGGTAGATAATAGTCATTTCAATGATGTATTATGTGTTCCAAGTCTTTCATGCAACCTTATGTCGATGTATCAAATCACTCATGGAGGTGAATGTAAGACTGTAGAGTTTTCACCTCACGAAGTTGTAATCAAGTATTTAAAATATCCTAAGCATGTCCTAGCAACTGGAATTGTTGATGGTATTACCAGGTTGTATAAGCTTGACAACTTTTGGTCATCATCTTTTCCATACGCTTTTGTTGCTCATAGCAATGACTAGAGCAAACTTTGGCACGAGGTCGAGCAAACATATGGTTGTGTTCTCAACACGAATCACCATGACAATTTTGACAAACATGCCTCTTGGCACACCTTGACCCTTTTGTATCTTGTTCACAACGATTTGTGTGGTCCGCTTTATTCTCCTTCTTTCTCTAGGTGCAAATATTTATCAACTTTAATTGACGAATTCTCTAGATGCACTTGGTTTACTTATTAAAACTTAAGAGTAAAGTTTTTGACAAGTTTTTGGTCTATAAGGCCCTTGTAGATAAACAATTCGGACATCAACTTCAAATATTAAGAACAAATAACGGAGATGACTATATGAACAACAAATTTACAAGTTACTGCATGGCACATGGAATTCAACTGCAACATTTTGTTCCATATACACCACAACAAAATGGTGTTGTTGAGAGAAAGAATCACACATTAAAATAAATGGTTAATTGCATGATCCAATCTAAGAGATTCAGTCTTGTTTATTGGGCATAAGCCATCAATTGTGAAAATTACACAATAAATCACACTCCCACAAAGGCTCTAAAAAATATAACACTTAAAGAAGCATGGAATCAAATTAAGCCAAATGTAAGCCACTTCCGTGTATTTGGTAGTGTAGAATGGGCTTACATTCCTGATGAGAAAAGGAAATCTTTACAGGCTAAAAGTGATAAGTGTATTTTTGTTGGATGTTTTGAAGATGTCAAAGGTTATAGAATTCTTCAACCTCATTCCAATGAAATTATTATTAGAAGATATGTTAAATTTGATGAAAATATCTTGGTTTACGGTCCTAATTTTATGTTTGTGCCATCTTCAACCTGTGATCTATATTCAATGTTTGTTCCATCTTCTGTTCCTATTTTGGTTTCTTCTTCTTCAGATGATGACAGTGAGGATGAAAATCCACCTTCTCCTGCTCACCTTCCTCTAGACGAGTCCATTGAACATGAACATGCACTAGTACCACTACTTCCTAGATGTGTCTACTCAACTCGAGAAGCCACTATTGATCTTGTCGGTGATCCTTCAGATCAATGCCAAACATGTTCATAGTTCTAGTGAGCCTCTTCTCTTTTGGCCCAAGTTCTAGAAAACCGTGATCCAAACACATTTTCAGAAGCTTCAGGTCATCCATATTGGGACACGACAATGAATGAAGAGTATCACTTTTTAATGGCGAATGATACTTGGGATACTGTAACTCTTCTGAAATGAAGAAAACTTGTTAGATGTAAATCAGTGTATAGAACTAAGTATGCACCAGATGCAAGTGTTGAAAAACACAAGTTTTGGTTAGTTGCAAAAGGGTTCTCTCAAATTGAAGGCATTGACTATAATGTAACCTTTTCCCCTGTAGCCAAAATGAATTCCATCTGCCTTGTTCTATCCCTTTCTACCTCACATAAATGGGAGGTCCATCATATGGATGTTAAATCCACCTTCTTGCATGGGGATTTGCAAGAATAAATCTACATGGAACAACCTCCTGGCTATGTCCAAAATGAATCCATCCTTGTTTATTGCCTTAAGAGATCTCTTTATGGTATTAAGAAAGCTCCTTGAGCTTTGTATGCCAAAATGGAAAACTTTCTTCTTGACATTTGTTTTTCTTGATGTTAGTTTGACCTTAATGTCTATACCAAGAAATTAGAAATCCATCTCATAATACTTTTTCTTTATGTTGATGACCTTATCCTAATTGGTAGTGACCCTAAAATTTTAACACATGTGAAATATAAATCTAACAACAAATTTGAAATGACAGACTTAGGCTATTTGCATTATTTCCTTGGCCTTCAAGTATTGAAAACCAAGGAAATTTTCTTTCCCAGTATAGGTATGATGGTGACCTTCTTCAATTATTTCACATGGATTATTCTAAACCAACCCCTTCTCCCTTCCATTATGGAGTCAAACTTGCTGACACTTTTACTACTTCCAAAGTTGATGCCACTTTGTACCATCAGTTAGTTGGTAACCTTTATATTTAACTCATACTCGTCCTGATATTTTCTTTGTTGGTGGTGTTGTTACCTGGTATAAGCAAACACCCCATGAAAGCCATTGGAAAGTATCTAAAAGGATAGTTTGGTATGTTTGGTGTACAATACAGTTTGGGATACATTATAGTTTAGGGGGACTCCTTTATTGTTTGGTTTTACTAATTCAGATTGGGTCGACGACCCTGATGGTCGAAAGTCTACTGTAGGTTATGTTTTCAACCTTGGTTCTAGACCTGTCACTTGGGCTTGTAAGAAACAATAGACTATTTCTCTTTCTTCAGTAGAAGTAGAGTACCAAGCAATGGTTAATGAAAGTCAATAAGTCTTGTGGCTTTGACAAATCCTTTCATAGTTTGGATTCCAGTAACAACATCCGACCACCCTCTAGTGCGACAATCAAAGTACCATCAAGTGTGACAAAGATGCAGTTCAACATCAGCGTAGAAAAAACATTGAGCTACACTTGCACCTCATCAAAAATCTCATTCATGATCGAGTTATTGAAGTGCTCTTTTTCCCTACAAAAGATCAAGTTGTAGACATTTCCACAAAGTATCTTATATAAGCAAAGTTTTACAAACTTCGATCTAGGTTAGGAGTTCAAGCAATTTTCATTAAGGGGGGATAGGCTCTAATGCCTCATTCCTTCTGTTATTTTATCGCCTTTGTAAATCCTTCAATCCTATCCCAATTTGTTCTTAAGGGGGGATGTTAGGATATTTAGACACTTAGGAGTTAGTTAAGATCAACTTGGTCTAATGTGTCGTTAGGTTAAAGTGTGTTTCTTAGCTTGTTTCTTTAATATTAATTAGTATGCATTTGTAATCCAATGGTCACGATATGTTCATGACGTAGAGTGATCCGACGACTCATATTCTCTTCAATCTTGATGACTACATTGATCTGTGGCTTGACACTTGATTGGTTCACGATCTCTATTCAAAGAATATGGAGGGTCATTTTCCAATGATCAATTGTGAGAAACTCTCTTGTAATGTTTTTCTTTTGCATTAGTAAATTTCCTCAAGTAGCCATGTTGGTTGTGGTCGTGGATGTTTCTCTGTTGAGGTTTTACCACGTAAAAACATCAGTGTGTTGATCTCTGATCTGGTTGTGTGAGTGGTTATTGAAGGTGTTCGTCCTTTGTTGGAATACCTTGTGTTATTGAACACTATGAACTTTCGAAGGTACTATGATACCCCCACAAATATCCTAACTTAAATCACATTGGTAGGATTTGGTCATTTGATGATGGACTCCATCTTCATAGGTTCAATCTTGAGTTCCCATCCACAAATCACATGCCTCAATTACATTAGGGATTGTTGAGAAAAATCACATTTTTTAAGGTTTTTCCATTCACTGGTGCTTTCTCAAACCTATAACACCTTCATAAGATATAATATATGCCCTGCCAAGGGAAAACCCACAAATATTAGAAATAATCGAAACCCTAGGGACATAGAGAGTGAGGATGGACTCCTAAAATAGTGGGAGGGGATGGGTGGCGGGACAGGGCACACATGTACACGTGCATGTGTTTTAGGGTCAACAACCCATGAGGAAGAAATATTTTTCCATTAGAATATAGGCTAGACAATTTTTTCTATAGTTGAATCTGGGAACCAATATTCTCCTCTTGTAAGCACATACATTACTCAAGACGATACATAACACATGGAAATTTTCATAGCCATTTAGTAGAATTAAAGGGGAACTTATTTCCTACAAGATTTTGTCCTAGGTTATAGGATAGATAATCACAGAACACTCATGCCTTGTCCAAATGCCATGAAGTGTCACCTATGGGAACTTGCTACTATGTACATTGTAGGCTACATTAGCAAGAAAAAAATCCACAAATTATGGAATTTGCAAAAGGGATTTTTCCCAAGAAAAGTTCTATAGGGAAAAAAATAGCATAAACCATCCAGATGTAGAACAAGGATGGTCCACCCAACCATAGGTTCCTTGTTGCACTAATTCTCTCTAATACAAAATCCACCCCCGAGTTGAGGCTATGAATCCATAAGGGGCACATTCTTTCTATGGTTGGCTCTAATTTCTCTTCTCACAACCTAATTCAGAGGTTCATAGTCACCTACATCAATTCTCAATCCAAAATCCTCTTCCCCATTAACTTGAACAACCTAAAGAATGGTATACCCTTCTCTACTTAGTAGTCCATCATGATATCCCACTTCCCTCTAGGGCTCCAACACAAGTTAGCCATGAAATATCACTACTAGGATTCCAATGAATTATCAGTGATAGTGAAGTTTCCTCAATTATAACCAATATCATTATGTACAACCACAATTATCTATAAATTCATTGTTGTATCTTTCACAATTAGAATCCAATATACACAATAGTTCACTCTAGGGAAATTTCCTTTGTTTCCCATACGAAGGACATGTCAAAGATGAATTTCCAGTTTCTATTAAGTTCAACTCTTTGATAATTGAATGATAATCTTACAACAAGCTTCTCCCTTTGAGCCTTCTAATTTTGATTCCCACCATTATTCACTTGCATGATAAAGGTAGACTTTAATTACATCACATGAAGGGGCCACATATCCATTCATGCACTAATCCCCATGATCCATATTTGATCATTATATCATTTTTCATCTATCTTAGTACTTTCTAGGTGGAAAAATTGGAGGAATCAGTTTGCAGGGCCATTTCGGTAGCTGGTCCAAATTTGGAAATTTGTGTCCAAAAAAACCATCTGAAATATTCCAGAGCCATTTTGAGGCATCAAACGACACTTTTTTTGGTCCAAACATTATTTTGTAGGAATATTATATATTCTACACACCGATACCTTTCCAATGGTGTATACCATTTGTTAATAAGAGTTCATATGATAAAGTCATGCCTCCCACAAGTTGAACTACCGTATTGATCACCATGGAGCAAGTGGATGCCATGCCAACCTCCATTACTTAGACATGTGGGGCTAGCCAAGTAGTGGATTTTATAAGAAAATTCTAGAAGGTTAAAAAACGTATCACAATTAAAGGTTGAGGAAGTCAAAACCCTACCCCTAGGTGGCTATTGGGCTATGCTAAATACTGAGCCACTAGGAGGAGAAGAGGTTCCATTCTTTTGCATTGTATCTTGTTCCATAGCTGAGCAAAACATATGAGAGTAGTATTTTGTGAGAATAATAGAGGAGGGGAGATTCTGTAGAAGCCATACATGCCACAGGTTAAAGGAAACTCCATAGAGAGTGCCTCTTTCTTTGTACTTGCATCATTTCTATACCAGATAAAAGAGAGCAGAGAAGCCTCACCTTCTAGCTGGGTTTTCTCTTGTATTGGGTTTCCCAGGTCATATATTGTGTTTATTTGTGGATGATGTGATTGTATTTTATTGTTCTCTATTTTCCACATGTTATCTATTTCATGCATAAGCAGAAAAATAGTTACTAATCATTCTGGAGATCCAAAGGAAAAATAAACATAATAGTAAAGATTTCAATATTTTATTAGATCTGTTGTGATGAACTGCTCAAGTGGAATATCCATGACAATTTACAGATCATATTGGTACAAGAGTAGGTTTTTATTTTTGGTTTTTGTGGGAAGTTGTAGGATCTAGGAATCGCCTTAAAGATAAGTAGTAAAAACCCTAGCCACGGTAGATGAGTCTGTTCATAATAACCCTCAAGATCCAGTAGAAGAGAGATTTGAGTGGTTGCAAGCACAAGTTTCCAACATCAGTTGCAATGTGAACCTCCTCATGGTGACTCTAGTAAGAAAGCTCAAACCATTTGGAGATGATGGAGGCTCTAACTCAGAGATTGGATTGGAGGGGAAATCAGGAGATCAAGAAGACTTAGGAAAGGAGTCGTAGAAAGAATCTGAGAAAGAGCATCCAAGTTTGAGTGTCATTAACCCTTCATAACCCCCATTAAATATGGAAGAAAAAGTGGACATAAATCCATATCGAGGTGAGATCGATGCACTAAAACTAAATCATTGGTTGGTACAACCGGAATTTTATTTTAGCGTTCACCATATAGATGAAGGGCATAAGATTTCACTTTCTATATTGAAGTTAGAGAGTCATACTTTAACCCGATGGGAAATCCAAATGGAAACACGTAGGCTGGAGGGTGATCCACCAATAACTAGGTGGAATATTTCAAAACCCTGATCGAGTCCCAATTCTACCCTATTGGGTATGAAGAGAACCAATGGATTCGATGGCACTACTTCATGCATAGGCAGGGGCAAAGTGTACAAGAGTACACTACTGAATTCAGAAATATGGACACCATGCTGGGTATCTCTCCCAAGAACTCATATGTACTCCTCAAGTATTTGAGGGGTTTACATAGTCATCTATGAAACAAGTGATGCTCTTCAAGCCAAGAACAATGGATGAGGCATGTGTATAGGCACACTATCTGGAAAACATAGGCGAAAAGAAGGGGAAACCAAGTGGTTCAAAGAATAAAAAGAACCAGGAAGATTCCAAGGAGGGGAAGAAGAAGTTGAAAGGGAGAAAATATAAGAAGACAACAACCACTGCACATCAGTCCACAGATCCCAACATCCATTGAAATCATTGCAACATTCATGGCCATACCAAGGAAAAATGTTGGAAACTACATCCAGAGCTAAACCCGAAGAACCACAAGAAGGACAGAAATAAAAAGAACCTTTTAGCCACAGATTCAAGCAATCAAGTTGAAAATAGCTCAAATGTGGATGAAATTATTGTTTGTACATCTGTGCAGAAGGAGGTGAATCTTAGTATCCTTCATCACCAGGAAGAGAAAGAGATGACCAAGCTCTTCCACACCAAGATTCAGGTCAAGAAGACTAAGATTGATGCTCTGTTCAACTCTAGTTCACATGCCAATCTCACAGTAGTGGATCTGGTTAGCACGATTCGATTGGAGGTTCACGATCATCCTAGAGCCTATCCATTGTGTTGGGTAAACAATGAGGTAGAGATAAAGGTAACAAAACAGTGTAATATTAAATTTGCTATTAATGTTGATTTTATTGAAGAAGTGGAATTGGATGTAGTACCCCTTGATGTATGTGGAGTCATGTTTGGAATCCCCTACATGTATACGAGAGATGAAATATTCATGTGGAGAGCCAATCAATACCAACTGATCAAGGATGGGAAGTCCTACATCGTCAATGCGCATAAAGGCAAGTCAAAGATCTCACTGGTAAGTGGTAACCAAGCCAAGAAGTTGATTAGTTATAGTAAGAAACATATTTTGATTTTCTTAAGAGAAAATCAATCTGATGTTGAGTCAATGAGAGTGAAGGCATCCCTAGAGGGGTGTCCTAAAGAGTAGAAACATCATTTGGAGGAGTTGCTATGTGAATACAAGATAGTGTTCAAGGATCCTAAAGGGCTACCACCTAAGAGGGATGTGGAGCACAAAATACAATTATTTCCAAACTCCCCATTTCCAAATATTGGGATGTATAGATAGTCCATTCTGGAAGCAAATGAAGTGAAGAAGCAGTTGCAACAATTGTTGGAGCATGGTGTGATCCGACCAAGTACCTCACCTTGTGGGTCACCCATCATAATTGTTCCCAAGAAGGATGGGACTTGGAGAATGTGTATTGATTATAGGGCATTGAACAAGATTACATTGAAGAATCGATAACCCCTACCAAGGATTGATGATTTGTTGGACCCGCTGCAACATGCCAAGTACTTCACTAAGATGGATTTGAAACCAGGAGATCACTAGGTATGATTCAAATAAGAAGATACCTAGAAGACCACCTTCAAGACAAGACAAGGTTTGTATGAGTAGTTGGTTATGCCATTCGGTTTATTCAACACGCCATCTACATTTATGAGACTAATGAATGATGTTTTACGCCCTTATATAGATTCATTTGTTTTTTTTTTTACATGTGGTTCACGACACCGAAGACTGATACTCGCTACATCCACATTAAAAGCCCCCAAAATCCACGAGAGAACATGGGGAGGCCAAGCATTTTCAGAATATTGGGGTCTCAACAACAAGAGAATCATATAGACCCATTTAAGGGCATCACATATCACTTACAAGAATTGAACCTGGGTGGGGAGGGTAACAACCATTCCTCCCAACCACCCAAGCTACATCCAATGGACTATCTAGATTCATTTTTTATTGTTTATTTGGATGATATACCGGTTTATAGCACTACCTGGGAGAAGCACATATCACATTTTATGTAGGTGTTAGAGACTCTAAAAAATCACCAGTTGTTGGCCAATCTCAAGAAATGTGAGTTTGCTCAACATTCTTTGTTGTATTTAGGGTATGTGATTGATGGAGGGGAGCTCAAGATATATCTCGCAAAGATGGAGGCCATCATGAAATGGCTAGTTCCTACAAATTTCACTGAAGTTTGGAGTTTTTTTGGGGCAACAAAATACTTGTGGAAGTTCATAGATTCATTTTCAGTGGTAACTGCACCATTCCACACCATAACAATGAGTGGTAAGAGTTTCCAGTGGGGGAAGAATCAACATAAGGATTTTGATGAGCTAAAAAGAAATATAACTCAAGCACCAATGCTCGCGCTACAAAACTTGTAGAATCCCTTTCAAGTGGAGATAGATGCAAGTGGGTATGCCATAGGAGCAGTATTGATGCATGGAGGAAGGCTTGTCTGCTATCATTCTGAAGTATTTCCCGGGGCGGTTCTCAACTACCCTACCTATGACAAGGAGCTCTATGCCTTGGTACAAGCTGTCAAAAGTGGAAGCATTATCTGATGGGAAAGGAGACCATCATACACACATATCACCAACCACTACAGTATTTGTAGGCTGAGAGTAAGCTACAACAATCCAAGCATTACAAGTGGATGGGGTTTTTAAAACAATTTCATTTGGTCATAAAGTGTAAGAAGGGTAGCACAAATAAGTTGGCAGACGTGCTTTCACAACCACCCACATCCAAGATTACAACTTTTGGAACTCTGATGCACATGGAGCCTTTTACCGATGATGCATACAAAGAGGCATACAGAGAGGATGAGGACTGCAAGGAGGTGTTTCAACAATTGTAGGGCCAAATTCATATAGAAGAAGGTGATGGAAAGGTTGACTTTCATTTCCAGAATGGTTTACTATACAAGCTTTCCAAGACCTTTGTTCCTAAAGGTGAACGATTGCAACTTATGAGAGAGGTTCACACCTCCAAGGTTGCAGGACATTTTGGTGTTGGAAAGACAATTTCCAACTTATATAGGTATGCGTATTGGCCCAAAATGCAAGAATATGTAGCACGATAAATTAGAGGATGTATGCTTTGTTGTACTAACAAGCCCAACAACAAGAATCAAGGTCTATACCATCCCTTACCTGTACCCACTTGACATTGGGAAATCATTTCCATGGATTTTGTGGGAGGGTTACCAACAACTCATAAGGTTTCTGACTATTTATTTGTGTTGGTTGATAGGTTCAACAATATGTGCATTCTCATTCCTTGTAAAAAGACCATCAATGGACAAGAAGAAACAAATAAGTTCTTTGAATAGGTCTGGGTTCACTTTGGGATACCAAGGAGCATCATCTCATATAGGGATACCAAATTTCTCGGTGCATTTGGGACTACATTGTGGGAGAAGATGGACACTAAGTTGAATAGGTATACAATATTACATCCATTGAAAGATGGACAGACTGAAGTAGTAAAAAAGTCTTTGGTGCAACTTTTGAGAGGTTACAATCAGAAGCATCTAAAGACCTAGGATGAAAATTTGATCTATATACAACACTCTTATAACAGATCAGTCCACACTTCTACTGGTAAGTCACGTTTTGAAATTTTCTTTCGGTATTTTCCACCTTCACCCTTAGATGTTGTATATGGAAAACAAGGAGGAGTGAAGGAGAACCTCACAATAGATGCATTAAAATTAAAAAAAATTGTTGAGAAGATCTGAAATATCCATTTGCAAGTACAAGAGACACTGGAGAAGTCACAAGAAAAGTACAAGGCTAGACATGAGAAACACAGAACATAGTGAACATTTAGAGTGGGAGACAAAGTATGTTACAACTGAATAACGGAGGGCTACATGGTCCTAGAAAGAATATTAAGGCTTTGTGGTATGGTCCTTTTGAGGTATTGGAAAAGGTGGGAGATAATTCCTACAGACTCAGTTTACCCCCATACATGCACATTTACTCAATAGTAAATGTGATGAATCTCAAATTCTATGAGCCTTCCATGTTGGATCAGGAGGAGGAGTAGGTCCTACCTTCCATAGAGGACTTAGCACCATATGCTCAGGTAGAGTTGGTAAAGGATACAATTTTATAGAAGTGATCCAGAACTACAAGTGAAGTGCAACATGACCTTTGGAATATTAGGTTGAAAGGACAACTTCCAGGCGAAGCAAAGTGGTACTCCAGGGAGAAGGTAGACAAAAACTTTCCTCACCTCATTTAGTAAATATTTCAGGGAAGAAAATCCTCTCTAAATGGGGAGGTATGATCCATATTGGATCATTGTATTATTTTTCATCTCTCTCAATACTGTATGGGTGGAAAAATTAGAGGAATCAACTTGTAGGACCATTGCGACAGCTGGGTCGAAATTTGAAAATTTGGGTCCAAAAAATCGTCTGAAATATTCTGGATCCATTCTGAGGCATCAAACCACACTTTGTTTGGTCCAAAACTTAATAATAATGAAGACTCTATACTCTATACAACAATACCTTTCCAACAGTGCTGGTCGTTTGTTAATCAGAGTTCATATGAGAGACTTATGCCTCCTGCAATTTGACCCACCGTATTAATAACCATGGTGCGAGTGGATGTCACATCAACCTTCATACTTAGACATGTGGGGCTAGCCACATGGTGGATTTTCTAAGAACATTATAGAAGGTCCAAAACCTTATCACAATTTGATGTTGAGGAATTCAAAACCC
>ML791829.1:258096-304355 GCA_009831015.1 Picea engelmannii
TTTCTGCTTCGATTTATGATTGTATGACCCTTTTCCATCATGCATGGTGAGTGCATGTGCTTTGGGATATTTCATGAGGCCCATCTGTATGAGTTTTGTCTGCTCTTGTGTAAGAGACTCAATGAACTGAGCCAATGTAGGCATTTTCCAATTTGTTCCAAAAATACATCTGCCAAAATGGAAATTGGAGACATATACAACGTATTCTGGTCCTAGCTTGCCCAAGATTGTTAGAATAAGTTGTTTCTCTTGTGTACACTTATCAATACCACATTCACCCAAGCTCAATAGCAAAGATTTAAATTTAGTAAAAAAATTCTTGTATATTATCAAAACTTTTGGGGTCTAAGGTATTCAACTCTACCTCAAGCATATGACCTCGCATCTCATCCTGCTTTTCAAAGAGTCCTTCCAAGGTGGTCCAGATATCATTTGGAGTCTTGCATGTGGCAACATGACACCACAAATCAATAGAGATTAACTCAAGAAGTAGTCCCGTGGCCTCATCCTTACAGTTCGCCCATCTCATCTTCTCAATCGCTGATGTAGGTTCTGTTTCTGTCGCCATCGTCAAATTATATAGTCCTTTTCTTTTGAGTTGGAATGTCACCTTGGGCTTCCAATCAAAATAATTGTATGGTGTGAGGATTACCACCAATTTTGAATATATAATAGTTGTCATATCCATCTCTCCTACTGTTTCTAAGAACCCCTAAAAATTTATTGTCAACCTGCAAGTGAAAACTTAAGAAATCACGACAGAAATGACACTTTAAGTGAAAATTCGTATTAGTTTCAAGAGATGATCTTGAGACTTACTTTCTGAGAAAACGGTGATGAATCTCACAAAACAGTTGAAACCCCACTTCCAAAATGGGCCGATTTACTTTCCTCACGGGCCGTTTCCTCAAAACCTTAATATATTTGGGAGCAATCACTGTAGAAAGGTACGACCACAGATTCGTATCAGTTTTAGGAGGCTATCTTTCGGCTTACTTTCTGAGCAAATGGTGAAGAATCTCGCCAAACGGTTGAAAACCCACTTCCACAATGGGCCGATTTACTTTTCATGTGGGCCGTTTCCTAAAAAACGTAATATTTTAGGAGGAATAACTGCTTAAAGGTACGACCATAGATTTAGCTCGTCGAAACTCTGATTTTCCTTATTCTTTGGCTTGTCTGGCTTGCTCCAAGTAGCATAGCTCTGATACCATGTCAATGTTTCATGGAAACTTTCAAAGGATATCTAGCTAAAGCAAGTACAAACAAATCTTATCAAGAAAGGAAGAGAGATTCAATATGGAAGAATGAGAAAATATATTCACAATACTCCAATGAGCTGATGATTGATACATATATCATGATCAATATGATACAATGAATGAGTGAAATGCACTCATATATAGGGAAAAACATTCCATAATTAAGAAAAACAATTAAACAATTAGCTTTCCTTAGGAATGCATGCATGCATAATAGTGATGGTAAAAATAAAAAGTATAAAATAGAACTAGTCAGTTAACTTCCACTGAACTAGTGTGTTGAAAATATAAATTTCTCCAACAACCACAAGGGTGCATAACATAAGCGCTGAACATTTGTTGGAACCTTACATGGGTGGATTAAAATAAGACATTGAACATGATATTTTATTAAGACATCCTGCAAATATTATCGAAGCTATGTAATTTGCTCGTCATATATAAGCCAGGAATAAGGCTACACAAAAGTCTACCATTGGAGCATACACATGAAGCATAGGTCATTTTGGGGTTCATAAGACAACCAAAACCATTGGATTTTGCTGGAGTAACATAGACAGGTCACTGCATGTGCGAAAGTCCCAAGATTTACCTCAACCGACAAGGTTGACTTCTCAACAAATGGATGAAAGAAGAACAAAGGGGCCATGTTTCAATTGCAACAACAAGTATAATAAGGGGTATAAATGTGGCGAGAATAAATTATTCTACATAGACTATGAAGAGGAATAATATCAAGAATTGGAACCATCACAAGATCGAGATCTATAAGAGATTACTCTAACAAAATCTTACCATGCATTGGTCGACATCAATACTCCACAAACCCTCTAGATACAAGGATACATCAAAAATAAAAAGTTAACAATATTGATTGATTCTGGTAGTACCCATAATTTCATCAATTACAAATTAACAAAAGATATCAATTGCTTTTTATATCTAGCACTAGAGTTTCAAGTAATGATTGCAGATGGAGGTACGATAAATTTTTCTAGGAAGTGTCATAATATTAAGTTCAACATGGGGGAGTATTTTTTGGATAGTCCTATGATTTCCATCCAAATGGGTGGTGTTGATATTGTATTAGGTGTCCAATGGTTACAATCATTGGGAACAATGGCATGTAATTTTCAAGATATTTTCATGAGATTTTCTTTAGATGGCAAGGAATTTGAGCTTAGAGGTATCCAAGGGAAATCCTTTAAGGTGATAATCTCTATTACTCAAAAAGGGGAAACATGGTGTAATTAAACAATTTTGCTCACTTGATGTTCAAACATCTATATCTTCTGCTCCATTCTCCAAATAGTTATCAACAATCATTCCAAGGTATTTGGTGAAATGCCTAAGGGTCTTCCAATTGCTTCAGATCATGACCAAGCTATTCATTTACAACCAGGAAGTGGACCTCCTAACATTATGTCTTACATGTATCCATATGCATAGAAGAGTGAGATTGAGCATATGATCCAAGAAATGTTAGAGGCTGACATCATTCAACTTAGCCAAAGTTCTTTCTCTTCACCAGTGGTGATGGTTACAAAAAATGATGGTTCATGGTGTATGTGTCCATATTATAGACAACTTAATGAAATGACCATCAAAGATAAGTTTCCTATTGATGTCATTGATGAATTATTAGATGAATTTCATGGAGAAAAATTCTTTACTAGTTGGATCTTCACTTAGAATATCATCAAATAAAAATGAGGCAGGAAGACATTCCCAATTTTTTTTTAGAACACATGAAGGTCATTTTGAGTTTTTGGTTATGCCATTTGGAGTTACTAATGCACCTTCAACATTTCAAAGCTTGATGAATTCTATTTTCAAGCCCTTCCCTAGAAAATTTGTGTTAGTATTTTTGATGACATACTAATCTATAACAAATCTTGGGAAGAGCATGTACAACATGTTGATAGATTGTTAAAACTATTGGAAGAGCAACAAATTTATGCAAAACCTTCCAAGTGTGCCTTTAGGGTTCAAGAAGTGGAATATTTGGGTCATATTGTATCTCATGAATGTGTAAAAGTGGACCCTAACAAAATTAATTCTATGGGGGAATGGCGAATTCCCAAAACCTTGAAGAAAATTAGAGGATTCTTTGGATTGACATGCTATTATTGCAAGTTTGTGAAGAACTCTAGTCAAATAACATCACCTCTAACAACATTATTAAATAAGGAAGCATTTTATTGGACTAAAGAAACAACCAAAGCTTTTGAAAAACTTAAGGAGGCTATGTGTACAACTCTCGTCCCAAACACACCTAACTTTACAAAAACGGGTGTGATGCCTCAGGCCATGGAATTGGTGCAATTTTAATGCAAGAAGAAAGGCCCCTTTCCTTTGAAAGAAACTAAATTAAAGGAAAAAACTTACTCAAAACCCATTTATGAAAAAGAAATCCCGACCATACTACATGTAGTTCAAAAATGGCGCCCTTACCTAATAGGAAGACACTTCAAAGTAAAAGCAGATCATGATAGTTTGAAGTACTTATTGAAGCAATGATTATATTTAGAAGATAAACAAAAATGGGTCACAAAGATGCTATGTTATGAATTTAAAATCTGCAAAAAATTAAAACGTAATATTGTGGCAGATGCCCTTTCAAGGAAAGAAGAAGAAACATAAGGTTCACTATGTTCTATTTATGTTCCACAATCAGATTGGGTGGAATAAGCAAGGACAAAATGGAAGAAAGATCAAGAGGTATGCAAGATCATTCAACAACTACAATGGAACCCAGTTCATTAGATAATCTTGTATGGAAGAATGATTTGTTATGGTATCATGATTGGTTATATTTATGTAAGAATTCCCAACTCAAACATAAGGTCCTTTTGGAATTGCACACTTCTCCTATAGGAGGACATTCGTGATTATTGAAAACATACTACAGGATGAAGAAGGGTTTTTTGGGAACATCTTAAAACCGATGTTCAAAATTTTGTGTCTGAATGTTTGGTCTACCAACAAAATAAGGGAGAGACAATAAAGATGTCAAGTCTCCAACAACCATTAGCTATACCAAGTCAATGTTGGAAAGAAGTTTCAATGAATTTTATTATAGGTTTACACAAATCCGAAGGAAAGACTGTCATCATGGTAGTAGTGGATCGACTGGAAAAGTATGCCCGTTTTTGCTCTCTTTATCATCCTTTTAAATCAAGTACAATAGCCGCAACATTCATGAAAATAATTCAAAAGATAAATGGAGTCCCCAAGATTATTTCAAGTGACAAAGATCCAATTTTTATTGGAAAATTTTGGACTAAATTATTTTCTTGTTTTTGGGTACTCAATTGGCTTACAACTCAACTTATCATCCTCAATTCGATGAGAAAACCGAGATTGTGAACAAGTGTCTAGAAGGATATATTCATTGCTTTTCCTCTTATAAATAGACACAATAGTTCAAGTGGTTTCCCTTGGCAGAATGATGGTACAACACATCCTTTCATACTTCATAAAAAATGTCCCCATTTTTAGCACTTTATGGATATCATCCTCCATCCATTACATCACCCTTGAAAGGGAATACAAAAGGTTCAAGAAGTGGAGGACCACACAGGGCACCAAAAATGGGTTCTCAAGCTATTAAAGGGCAACTTGGTTATGAAACAAAATAGGATGAAACAACAAGTAGATCAACATTACAGTGAAAGATAATTTGATGCAAGGGATTGGGTATTTATGAGGCTACAACCATATAAATAGATGTCCCTTAAGCAACAAAAAAAGGACAATAAATTAACACCTAAATATTATGGTCCCTATAAGGTTTTGTCAAGGATTGAAAGCATGACTTACAAATTGGATTTGCCTCCATCTTCACATGGACATCCATTCTTTCATGTTTCTTGCTTAAAGAAGGTCATCGACACCTAGATCACAGTTGAAACTATTTTACCAAATATTAATGAAGAAGGGAAAATCATATTAGAACCAAAAATAATACTTGAAATAAAGATTAAGCAATTGATAAATCGATCTATTACAAAGTACCTCGTCAAATGGAAGAACCTACTAGTGGAATAGGTAACATGGGAAGATGAGTTATTCTCAGAGAAACACTTGTGGTTATCAAGTGTTGAGGACAACACTTGTTTGAAGGGGAGGGGCATGCTAATCCCTAGACAAAGCCCCATGTTATGTACAAAACCCATTACTAAGCCCTATATATTGAATTATGACATTTCTAGTGTTATATTTGTATGTAGGATGGAACCCTTCATTGCAACCTTTCATTATAATTGTAAGCTTTGTCTCCTATATACACCAAGGTGAACTAGCCATAGGATCATTATATCTCATCTTGTACAATAAATATATTGTAAAAGGAGGTTTCCCCCTTGAAGTGGACTATTAATAATTGATTTTTTATCATTCTCAAGGCGTTGGTTCATAATAGTAAGGTCCCTTCCTTATCTTATTAATTCCCCTTGTCTTCCCCTCTCGTGGAGTCATAGCCACCCTTCTTGTCTCCTTCTCTTATGCAGTCGATGATGCACTTTTATTAATCATTCAATGTTTGGTTACAAATTGCATCATTTGGATTATAGCCATTCATCATGTATATAAAAATAACTAAACCAGGGTATTATATTTCCCTCCCCCTAGATTTTTCACTGCCCTCAATGTACATCTCCATTATATACTATCAAAATCTACTTTACAAATTCTTATTAAAAATGTTGGTTTACATATCCATTGTAAACCATGGGATGAATTGGCATCACTTGAGTTAAAAATGATTATTTGTCACATTCTAAATGGTAGATGACAACCCATAGTTAATCTTGGTAGTGTTGCAAGTAAAGTACTCATAATTAGAAAAATACTTATAAATTACTTTTGAATATAATATAGATGTAAAAATATAGCTAAGTACTTTTGAATATAATATAGATGTACTAATCAAATAAATTACTTTTGAATATTTAAAAATAAAATACTAATTTAAAATTCATAAACATAATAATTAAGTTATACACATTGTTCACACTTTATTTTTTAAATTTCATATACACCAATGTAAAAACCCAACCCACATATTTCACATAATATGATTAATATAACATGAATACTACATATACTAATATATAAGACACATTGTATACATACCCGTGGCTAAAATAATATATGGGGTGTAAGGTCTCCCATGACACCCACTGAGTGCGCGCACTCCTTGGGTAGATTCAACGACAGAACAAACGAAGAGCACAATGAAGAAGCGATTGATTGGGTGAATGAAGACGTTTGGGTGTGAGCAGAAGCACCTTCGACGCACAATGGTGACATGTGACACCAAGGGGGCACACACCTTACTTTCCTTAGAATGATTGACATTGACTTGGGTTGGATTTGGGCAAGGGTGGGGCAACTTGGGAGCATGCCCAAGGAGTGGATCCATCTGCCCTTGACAACATACACTGGAGAGGTTGGATGACCCCATCAACACACCCAAGAGGAGTCACAACAATGAACATGAGAGAGCACACATGGAAAGGGGTGCACACCTAAGGAAGGGGTACATTGGTCTAAGAGACGAACAATTAATGGGAACACGGGCTTAGATGCGTGCACCAACTCCACAGAGGGGCGCGAAAAGTCGGTTGAGTGTGGGTTTGTGAAGGGGCACAACACACCCAAGAGACATGACATTTCACAAAAGTGACTCTTGGAGTACATACAAATCAAGGGCACACAACCAAAGGAAGGGATAGTTCATTTTTGGAAAGTGATTTGGAGAACAAGTCTGAGGCAAGTCTGAGGTAATGAACCAAGGAAAAGTTTCCTAGATAGAAGACAAGTAGATAAGAGTTGGATGTTTTGGAAGGTTTTGGGTAAGTCTGGAGACGTAAGTCTATGGAGCATGTGTGAGGCAGAACTAAAATATGTGTTATCTTGGTGAAATTTCATGGAAACGAAGGGAAAACAAGTTTGCAGCTATGGGCATGTCTGAGGTGCACCACACAAGGTTGTGGAGATGGTTGTGACAAAAAGTCTTGGTGTGATGAATCTATTCTTGAGTGTCTTGGTGAGGTGAGGGTCATGTGACTTTGTTGAATTTGTAAACCGAACCGGTAGTGCTCATATTGTAATTTCTTCGCAATAAAAAGAATTATATGGGTGTTAGGTATGGTTTGTGTTGCCTGCACTATATCTGTGTTTGTCTTCATTTTTTCCGCAATTGTTCTCTTGGATTCTCATGTTCATGGATGCATGCTTAAATAATAATATAAAGTGTTTAACTGTGTTAACAATTGTCTAAGTAAGCAAGTGTTGCACTATATTAGGAGTGTGACTCACCAGTAGCCTAGAACAAAGTATGGGTATGATCTTGGTGAAGATGTGTTGTCCGGACAGAGTATTCTTGGTGTGCCAAGCAACCAAGTAATAATCGTTGTTGTGTTGCACGCCTTTAAGAGGTGAACGATCACAAGATATGATCATGTGTCCTATGGGGTCGTGATAGGTAGTATCAGAGAAAACTTGGATCTTCACTACTACTGCAACTGGAACAATGGTGAGGGAAGGGAATAGTTGTTGGTGAAACAGTCTGGGCACATGCTTGGTGAGGGTTCAACGAACTAACCCATCGTAGAGGAAATATGAGCACAGACTTGGTGAGTTATGAAAAGGCCAAGTTGTGAAAGAAATTCATGACTTGTGAGTAGACTTGGGCACACTCCTTGAGCAAGATAGTCATAGATTTTTGAGGGTGAACCGAGAATTTGGGAAAGGCGGAAAAATGCAAGACTATCGTAGACTCGATTGTAGAATTAATCGCAGAGTTGATCGTATAATTTTGAACAAGTCGCGAGAAAAACTCTTGGGTGCCTTGGACGAACCCTTTTGCAAGTAAAGTGTATATAGTTGGAGGTCCATCCATGACTGGCGACAATGACACTGAGAGGGATCCCAAGACCAACAAAATTAAGGAATGACTTGTTATCTTGGAGAGGGCTATTGAGCACATGATGGACGCATTGTGCCAACGTGGTGAGAAGGTCGACCAGATGGAGACTGAGATGGGAACGATGAAGCATGGGTTTAATGAAGACATTCAGGAGTTCCAGTCAACTGAAGATCTAATGACTGACACCTTGATCAATGACATTCATGATGGAATCAAGGAAACAAAGGATGCACTTGCCGCAGTGACACAGGGGTTGAAGGACCAAAATGACACCATCACATTGTTGAAATGAGCTTTGGCTAACAGATAGAGCTCTGTTGTCATGTTGTTGAGGATCAATATAAAGGAACCTAAGCCATATGACATAACTCACAATGCTAAGTTGTTAGGAAGCTTCTATTGGGACATTGAGTAGTACTCAAATTAGTTGAATGGAAGTTCAGACGAATCCAAGGTGAAAGCTGTAGCGATGTTGTTCATAGGGACCACTAAGATTTGGTGGAGGAATACGGTGGAAGACTTAGCGGCTAGGAGAACCATTGAGAAGATAAAATCCTAGGAATATATGAAGGCAGTATTGAAGGCACAATTCTATCTAGGGAATCAAGCATGGATCATAAGGAATCAGTTCTTGGATCTCAAGCACGCTGGTAAGATCCAAGCCTACATCAAAGAGTTCACAGGTCTCATGTTGGAGATCAAAGAAACATTGGAAGAAGATATATTTTTCCACTTCATGAATGGTCTGCAACCATGGGCGCAAAGTGAGCTGCATTGTTAGAATGTCCAGACACTTGTAGTAGTGATCATCGCAACGGAAAAACTATTGGAATTTCAGGGTGAACCCAAGATAGGTCCTCTGAATTGTGAGGACGCCCAAGGTGAGAAGTAGTATCAAGGGAATGTAAAAAACAAGGACAAAGGAAAGACAAACACGTCCAAGGACAATGAATACTATGCCAAGCAAACAAAGGCATCGAAAGAGAAGAAGCTGGTTTCATGATGGATTTGTGCCAAGGAGCACTATGCAAAGAATTGTCCCTTGAAATAGAAGTTGAATGCTTTGGAGAAGCTAGAAAACCCATTTGTTGGAGTCTTGTAGGTCTTGAACACTGCCAAGGAGGGTGAATCCATGGAGATCCAAGAGCAAGATGAGACGAAACGTTTCTATGTGCGGGCCGAACTCAATGGGAAGTCAGTGTTAGCCATGGTGGGCAGTGAGGTGACTCATAACTTCTTGAGGAAAGACATGGTGCAGAGGCTTGGTTGTATCCTGAACCAACACAGAAAACGTTCAATACATTCAATGGAAGTATAGAGAGAGTCATTGGTGTGGCCAAAGACATCTCGTTGAAGCTTGGTGATTAGTGCAAAAATACAAGTTTCACTGTTGTTTCTAAGGATGATTTTGAAGTTGTGTTGGGAGAAGATGTCACGAGGAAGGAAAAGGAAACATTGATTCCTCACATGAACAATTTGGCCATTTTCTCAGGATAGACTCCATGTTTGATTCCTACCATAAGGAGGAAGGAAGGAGGCACACATATGTCTTCCTTGCAGATGGTTGTTGCAGACAACCAGATCGATAAATCTTGAGGAGACAAACTTGGATGATGTGGGGTGATGATTGGATAGTCTAATGTAGAGAATGAAAGGAAGCTCATGCTAGTGGAATGGAGGCTTGTTGATGTTGAAGAGATAGTTGGAGATCTAGCTAAGATAATGGATGGATTGACTAGTTTCTATTTGAAAGTTGATGAGTGGTAGTGAATATCTGAGGAAGTCACAAAGACGAAGATTCCATATTAGTTAATTGAATACGAGAAGAAACCATTCGTGGGCCAAGAGGCCATAAGGGAGACACAACAACCTTGGTGGAAGAGAACCAAGGAAGGGGATGATTCCTCCTCTACCAAACTTAGACATGGTGAATGGCCGTATGACCTTGAGCTAGAACGACTCATGGAGGAGTGTGAAGGTAAAATCAATTCGAGTGTACCGCTGCTTATGTACATAATGTAGGAGTATGGTGACAATTTTTCGATCGCATTGGGACAAATTGGGGATGAGAGAGATGTACCAACCAACCATCCCCCTTCACCTTCAAACTAGACTGTGGCATGTTGGCTCGTTGTCTTGGTGGAAGGCGATGAGGCCAATGGGGCACCTTCAGGAGGTGCCTTGGTGAAAATTATTGAGAACGTAGTTGGTGACTTGACAGATTGGAGAAAACAAAGAGTTGTGGATGTGACGAATTTGTAGACATAAAAGGGTGTTTGAACATGAAGATGTGAGTTCTTGAGATAGAGGCACGACAGTTGGACTCACTATGCAATCAACTGAAGTCACAAGGGGATTCAATGCACAGAAGCATGGGAATATGGACCAAAGTATGGAAGCAACGACACTTCGTAGACTCATGAAACTCCCTAAGGGGATTTTCTTGACAACAACAGTTGAGGAGGTCGTTGAGTAGAGAAGAGATTTGGAGATGGGAAAAATATGCCATGGAAATCAATGGATGTTGTCGAGGACGACAACAACTTGGAGTGGGGGAGGATGTAATGTCTTCCACGACACCCACCGAGCGCGCATGCTCCTTGGGAATATTCGACGATGGAACAAATGAAGAGCACAGGGAAGAAACGATCGGTTGGGTGAACAAAGATTTTTGGGTGTGAGAAGGAGAACCTTAGGTGCATGATGGTGAGGTGCAACACCAAGGGGGAAAGCACCTTTCTTTCCTTGGAACAATTGACGAAGACTTGGGTTGCATTTGGGAAAGGGCGGGGAAACTTGGGAGCATGCCCAAGGAGTGGACCCATCCACCCTCAACAACATGGGCACACAAGAGAGTTTGGATGACCCCGTCAATACACCCACGAGGAGTCACAATGATCAACACTAGAAAGTGAACAAGGCAAGGGGCACACACCCAAGGATGTGATGCACCAATCTAGGAGACAAACAACGGATGGAAACACAAGCTTAGATGGGTGCATCAGGTCCATGGAGGGGCGTGATGAGTTGGTTGAGTTTGGGTTCATGAAGGGGAATGACACACCCAAGAGACATGAAATTTCACACAAGTGACTTTTGGAGTCCATATAAAAGCAAGGGTGCACAACCAAAGGAAGGCATAGAGCATTTTTGGCAAGATATTTGGAGAACATGTTTGAGGTAAGTTTGAGGAAACAAACTGAGGTAGAGTTTCCAAGATGGAAGAAAAGTATCCAAGAGTTGGAAACTTCAGAAGGTTTTGAAGAAGTTTGGAAACACAGGTCTGTGGAGGCATGTGTGAGGCATAACCCCAATTTATGTTAGCTTGGTGAAAGTCCACGGAAACGAAGGCACAACAATTCTGTGGTTGTGGGAACATATAAGGTGCACTGTAGGAGGTTGCGGAGATGGTTGTGGTAGATATTATTGGTGTGATGAATATTTTCTTGAGTGTGTTGGTGAGGTGAGGCGAGTCGTGTGACTCTATTGAATTTTTAAACCGAGATGGTAGTGCTCATATTGTAACTTTTTCACAATAAAAAAGACTTAGCTAGATGTTAGGCATGGTTTGTGCTGCATGTTAGCACTTTGTAAATTTTGTTTGGCTGATAGACAAATGACAGAGGTAACTATTTCAACCTACTTTAGAGATGAATCACTAGCCTATCCAACTCAGAGAGGGCTCTCTCGTGTCRCTCGATATTTATTTGATAATCGGTGGCTAGATTTGGTTTGTTTTGGGTTTTTTTAATAAAGTTGTTGGCAAGGAAGGGGAGGAACACTCAGGGTGATGGAGTCAAAATTCTGAAAGTGAACGAAAACAATGATCARCTGGTAGAACTCCCCAGAGGATAAAGGCTAAACTAGGCAATGAGTYTGAGTTATTATTGAATTTAAATAGAGTATAGGAAGATAAAAAAAACAAACAACTGCATCAGAGCATTACTGAAATGAATTCTGAATTAGTCAAGATGATAATCACACAATTTAAATTGCTTAAGCCAAGAGCATCACAAGACAAATTCTGGGCCTTTAACTATCCAATTTAAACAGAAGAAAGTGTAAAGGGAATAACATATCACATGAAATACATACGATGAAGGAAGACAAAGCTCATATCACCACTGTTAGAATATTTTCATAGAGACTTCAAAAGATTCTGCATATATATTCAATTAAGCTTCATAAAATTACAATAGAGTTCGAAACAACCAAAAGGTGCTCTTGCACTTCTGCCAACATTAATTCAATCAAATTCCCCAACATTTATACAATTCGATTACAATAGCTAAAACCAAAGCGTTTCATCTTCTAAAACTAATTATAGCAATTTCAACTGACAGTCTCGATATATGAACCGATTTACAATGATTACTCAAAAGACATTTCAAAACTAGGAACACATTTCTCTAACTGCTCAGCTTCCTTTACGACATTTGGCTTGTCTCGATCTTTTGTCGAACTTGCTGGTTTGGTGACACCTGGGGGTCACTTACTGGTCCCGGGAAAACTGCATTTCGTCTTGCCCAACCACACGATTTCCTTCCATTGTGAGTCAGAAGGAATCTTGTAGTCCATCATCTCCTTAATCAAAATATCTAGGTCAATGCACGTGGCATAGGACATAATCGACATACCAATCTTCACTATTTTAAATTGATTCAAAATTTCAAAGTCTGTGGCCAAATACTCTACCAGACTTGGGCCTTTCAAACTTTCCTCCATAGCTTCAAATTTGGAATGGTCCATCCTACACTGAATGAGAATAGAATTGTAGTCTTCTTGATTTTATAATGAACCTTTTCCATCCCAAAATGGTGGGAGGCCCTTGACAAACAATTGTTCAAACGTATCTTTAAACTCCTCTATACTATGCTCCATTTTCATAGCTTTGTTTTGAACTGATTTGAGGAAGTTGTTCTTGGCGATGATTCTCCTATCCCAGATGATCAATGCAGTTCTGTCCTTTACCCCAATAGTTTGAAGATCAGCAGTGGGCACATAATTCAACAAATCAATAGCGTTTTGGGCCCATTCCAAGGGTTTCTTGGGTAATGTTTCAGTAACAACAGTACACCTGCTTCGGGCCGTGGTAGCCACGTTGTCTTTGTCATTTATAAAATTCAGATAAACCTTAAACTTAGAAAACTCTGCAGCAATAGCATCCCAAATCACATGTTTAGCCCCTTGTAACAATGTTTTACCTTTTAACTTCGTTCTCATCTTGCTTGCTCTCTCTTGCAAACCTTTATTTTCCCTTTGGAGTGGAGCCATATTTTCATCTTTTGTTTCAACTTTTCCAAGGCTTCCTTAAGGCTTTTGAGTTCCCCTGTCTATAGACTCACTTGGGACATGGCTTGGACCAATCCATCAGTGCTCGATCCAACTTTTGCATTAGTGGGTACAATGACAACCATATTTGATGTTGTTACTTGTTCTTGTAACCAATTATCTTTCTCCTTTTCTAGCTGCAACACTTTAGCTTTGTAATTTAGTGCTTCTTGTCTGAATGTTTCCTTCTCTTGCTCTAGAGCAGCTAGCTCTACTGCTTGTGGATGTTCAGTAGGGGACATATTTAGCTTCTTCTTTAGACCTTGGATTATCTTGTCCTTCTCATCTAAAAAAGCCTTTTCTCCTTGAGGGCCTTCAGACTCCAATCTATTGACCTGTGTCTGCTAGGCTTTGCCTGATGGTTTCTCCTGTTTCAATTGTCCATGTAGTTTGAGTGCATGTGTTGTCAATCTTGAAACTTTTATACTTAAACTTAGGTAGTCCAAGTATAGCATGTCACTAGCATTCCTGTGAAACTTAACTTTGTCTGGGGCACCAATATTCTCATAGTGCATCTTGATTTCAGACACTTTATCATCATCTGCTATTGCTATATTAAATGGCTTTCTTTCCACATCTCTGACTAAGAACATGGACGTCTTGTGCTGGGAGATATTCTCTACTTCAGGCAATAGGTCTCTTATCTCACTATTGGCCACACTTCCTTTTACAACATACTGGTTCATCAAGCCTTCTTTGGATAGATATACTGCCATAGGTGTCTTGCTAAATATGTGTTTCTTGCAGCTGGAAACCCTTGTGCTGCTTTCACTTTGTGGCATGCTTCCTGTACCAGCTTCTTTGTTCTTGGTTGCACCTTCCACCATCTCCATGCTCATTTTCTCTTTAGGTTATTCTTCTTCTAGGTCAACCACTTGAGAGGGTGGTGTAATTTTCATCTTCTTGGGAATATCTTGCTAACTACTGGCACCCAAGGCCTCTGAACTGCTCCTCTTATTATAAACACTCATCTTTGGGGATTTAACAATCAATCTTGGAGAATCTTTCTGTGTCTGGATCTTTTCAGGGGCAGACTCTATTGGTTTTATTTGATCGTGCTGCAAAGTGACCTCCATATCTGTACATGTTTCCAAATTTGCCAATTTATCAAATCTTTCAACATGCTCATGCTCATAGGGGCCCAATTTGCTCATCAATTTTCTCTTTGATATGATCTGATGCGGGTCATATTTCCTTCCTTGTAATTGTGTAAGCCCAAATTCATTGAATTTGGCTTGGATTTGAGGAAAACAAGATTTTTTTTTTACCACAAGGGTCCTACCATGAAAGGAAATTTGAAGTTAGATGCCTTGTGTGCTTTTAGAAAGTGCTCTTTTTTTGAAATGATCCTTTGTCTGATGAACTCTAAATAAAAAATTCTGGGAGTCAAAAAGACTAGTAATAGATAAGGTCCTTCTTGATATCCATACACCCATATCATAGTAGATTGTATGAACAACATCCAATATCCTACTCTGCTCTCTGGATTTGGTTGTAAAAAACTTTTCATTTCTTCTAGAACCCTTGGCAAGTCTGAGCTGAAGATAAGACTGTAAACCCTAGACATGATATTATTGATGAAAATAAGCATGGTGATCCTTTTACATTCAGTTGATATGAAAACAGTTTTAGGGAATTTGGTCTTGTTCGATTCCAGGAACATCCTTAGTAGGTGCGTGTAGTATCTGAAGTGTCTCAATGAATTGAAATTGACTAGTTGTCGATGCATATTATCAGCGATGAACCTGTCAAAAATAATACAGAATGACTGACGAGACTCTGACATAAAAAGGTTAACAGGAAACCTAACATGAATTCTACTACGAACTTGTTGTTATCTAACCCTAAAATTTGGCTAAGCAGGGAACAAGCCCACTGGACCTCAATGATCATAACGCTCACATTGATAGGTAATGACAGACCTTCTGAATGGTGTTCAGGCTTGAAAATGGTTTGCAGAAACAAGGTTCTTACTTATGAAGGGAATTCTCTATAAGCTATGATCATCTTCTCTTCGTCGAAGGGCTCTGACTCTACAGAGGAAGACTCTGATACACTAAGGGTATGTCGAAGTGACGACCTGTCTATTTCACATAAAACCTCTGACCCTAATTTATTCAAAATAACTCTTTCTTCCTGTGAATATTTCTCTGCACACCAGATTATGAACTCAAGGAAATGAAAGACTACTTCTAAGACATAAGGGGTAATGGAAGCTTGAGCCATTCCGAGAATGGGGATCCGCTTCCCAACATTGTCTAACAAATTCAACCTGGACATAGAAACGGGCGAGATTGTTATCTCTGTGTCGAAAACATCGGAGTCCCTGTCAATTAGGGATTCTTCTCTAGAGGCGATGTCTTGTTCATTCACGAATAAAATGACAGGATTAGCGACCATGGTGAAAAATACCTGTTAAGAAGCGAAGAAAAAACGAATCTGATCCAACTTTGAGCTTGAGTTTCGAATGGATGGTTTGCGCCAAATTTTGAACATTTGAATGTTTCAAAGTATCATAAAATAATGTTGGGGATCCTCCTTTTATATGTACCTATCGACATCAGGTATTGGAGAAAACGGTTTTAGGTAGACTACTTTTTGACCTGATGTACCTCTAGAAGTGCCATGCGTCCACAAACGAAACCATGGTAGTTTTCCCCGGCCCACCTTCGAATGATTAATCCTTGTGCTACTTCAATCGTCGATATGAGTTTCAGCCGTTGATCTGGATCACTCTAAGATCTATGGTCCACTGTGCCCCAACAAATTTTGATATCGGGGATTGGAGAAAGAGGTTTTAGGTAGACCTCTTTTCGCCCCGATGTACCTCTAGAGGGACCACACGTACACGAACGAAACCATGGTAGTTTTCCCTGGCCCGCCTTCGAATAATTATCTTCTGCGCTGCTTCATTCCTTGATATGTGCCTCAGTCGTTTGATTTGAGATGCTTCAGATCGACGGTCTGTTGAATCCTACCTTCCGCGCCTCTGCTATATTTGTCCACATGCCTCCATATAAGACCTTATCCTCCAAACTATCACACTTCCATAGCGATGTGGCTTTTCGCTAAATCTCTGAAACTTGGATCCTGATCTGAAAATTGTTATGATGATAACACTTCCCACACTATATCTGTGTTTGTCTTTATTTGTTTCTCAATTGTTCTCTTGGATTCTCATGTTCATGGATGTATGCTTAAACACGAGTAAGTGTTAAATCGTGTTAACAATTGTCTAAGTAAGCAATAGTTGCACTAGAGTTGGAGTGTGACTCACTGGTAGCCTAGAATAGAGTATGGGTATGATTTAGGTGAATAGGCATAATCCGTATGAAGTATTCTTGGTGCTCCAAGCAACTAAGTAAGAACCATCACAGTGTTGCATGCCCTCAAGAGGTGATCTCAAGATCTGATCAAGAGTCTTGTGAGGTCGTGACATAGGGATTTATATAATATATTATATTAGTGGATATAACATATGAATGCACTCCATATATTATGTTAGCCTTAGGCTAATATATGAGGCACGTGGTATATGTACCCAATATATTATCCAAAGCCTAATATAATATATAGGGTGCACCCCACCCCATATATTATATTATCCATTTCCTAATAGATGGGGTACATATTCCACGTGACACATCTATTAGCCAAGGCAAGGGATAATATACGGGGTACGTATACCACGTGTCCTATATATTAGCCAAGGGATAATATAATATAAGGGGTGCACCCCACACCTCATATATTATATTAATTCTTGTGTAATATATGGGAACATGGTATTATTTGGGGTATATGGTATACATACTCCACATATTAGCGAAGGGATAATATAATATATGGGGTGCACCCCTGATCCAGATGGATATCGATGGCCACCCACCTATTCCACTGGCTCAAAATATAGTTTTCCACCTCAATAGTTTTTCGATAGTTTTTCGGGTCCCAAACTTTTGGGGCCATTTTGAGGCCATAAACGATGTTTTTTGTGGATTTTGATGTATGCTTAAACAAGAGTAAGTGTTAAATTGCGTTAACAATTGTCTAAGTAAGCAAGAGTTTCACTACAGTAGAAGTGTGACTTGATGGTAACCTAGAGCATAGTATGTGTATGCTCTAGGTGAAGAGGCATAGTTCGGACGAAGTATTCTTGGTGTACCAAGCAACTAAGTAAGAACTGTCATAGTGTTGCATGCTCTCAAGAGGTGAACTATCACAAGATCTGATCAAGCCTCTTGTGGGGTCATGACATAGGGTATACTATAATATATTATATTAGTGGATATAACATATGAATGCACTCCATATATTATATTAGCCTTAGGATAATATATTTGACACGTGGTATATGTGCCCAATATATTAGCCAAGGCCTAATATAATATATGGGGTGCACCCCACCCCATATATTATATTATCCCTTTCCTAATAGATGGGGCACATATTCCACGTGACCCATCTATTAGCCAAGGAAAGGGATAATATATGGGGTATGTATACCACATGTCCCATATATTAGCCAAGGGATAATATAATATAAGGGGTGCACCCCACACCTCATATATTATATTAGTTCTTGTGTAATATACGAGAACATGGTATTATTTGGGGTATATGGTATACATACTCCACATATTAGCGAAGGGATAATATAATATATGGGGTGCACCCCTGATCCAGATGGATATCGGTGGCCACCCACCTATTCCATTGGCTCAAAATTGAGTTTTCCACCTCAGCTATTTTTCGACAGTTTTTCAGGTCCCAAACGTCTGGGGCCGTTTTGAGGCCCTAAACGACATTTTTTTTGGGATTTCGGGCCCAAGAGCCTATCATAGGTGCTGTCTTAGTCCAGTCGGAATGTGTTCTTCTCGGATAGACCTTTCCGACGATGTATCGAGCACCCCAGACGAAGATCGTATGCAAAAGTTACACCCCCAGGAAGTTGATGTATCAACTACCCCCATCGGGTCCCGCAAACCTTTTGGCTTTTCATCTTCCGCGGTTAGGGTTTTGGATTTTCTTTATGTTAAAAAGGCCTTTGGAGACTCATTGTAATAATCATATTCTTGTGAATGAGCATAGCCGTCACATCTCTTCTTAGAGATAAGATGCAACCATTCTAGCGAGTCTTTCACTCTGTAATTTCACAGTTCTATACATTTCACTCATTAATAGAAATTGTGTATTATTGTATATTTGTTCCTCTTGTTATATACATCCGATATATCTCAGTATATTTTTTTGTTATATCTATGCTCTCATTTCTTTCTCAAAATAATTCGGATCAGTGGTATCAGAGTAGGCTGCTCTTGATTGGTTTTTCAGTGCATGCCCCTGACGACGTCTGAGTATAGCAAGTTGGGTCTCGAGCTTGTCTCCCTTGAGGAAAATATCTCTCGCACGCCCAAGAAACCCTCCACGGCGGAAGAAAAGAA
The DNA here is from genome assembly GCA_009831015.1 of Picea engelmannii. NCBI lineage: Eukaryota > Viridiplantae > Streptophyta > Pinopsida > Pinales > Pinaceae > Picea > Picea engelmannii. The sequence continues at coordinate 277,068 of ML791829.1, forward strand.
AAATGACAGAGCAAATGATTTTATTAATCTGCTGCTTGAGCAAGCTCTCACACGACAAAGGGATTAAATGATGGAGGATTTTTCCCACATCCTTCAATGCCTGCGGATAAAAACATGCACGTCTTCATAAAGTGATGTCTTCATAAAGGTACAAGTTAATTTTGATATTCCCATATTTGAAGGACATATAGATGCGGATGCCCTATAAAAATGGTTAAATCTGCTAGAAGGTTATTTCTATGTTCACAATTTCTCTGTCAGGGAAAAGATCACCTTCACACTCCTTAAGGCTCTCCCCCATGTCAAACATTGGTGGGAAACTTACTGGAAGAAAAGTTCCACAGATGAGTTAGGAATATATGGGGTCGAGCCCACTTGGGATTTTTTTGTGGATGCGGTCAAGGAAAAATATTACCCTGTTGGTAACTATGACAACCAATAAATGAGATGGACCACACTACGATAACATAGGGGCCAAAAAATGACATAGTTCACAAATAATTTCCATACCTTGCACGCCAATATGGGTATCAAAGACTCCGAGTGACATATGGTTCTGAAATACTGCGGGGCTCTGCATAGGTACATCCAAACCGAAATAGATTTCCTGGAAATCTCATCACTGGGAGCTGCCTATTGATATGCTGTCAAAATAGAGCATAAATTTAGGCACTAGAACGAACAAGAGTTTGGGTCTGCAAATCTGCAACAATAAAAGTATGATAAATACGGTCCTAACAAACAACCTCCCGGAAACCATTCCAAGCCACATGAAAAGAAGGGTCACTGGAAGATGAAGAAGGACACTGGAAAGTGGTGTGATTTCTACAAAATCCTCTGGCACAACACCGATGAATGTCGCTCAAAACAATCATTAGTGGCCAAGATAAAGAAAAGGAGCCGAACTCCGATTCAAAATTTGATTTAGAAAATCATGGGAGAAGACAAATCATCGACATAGACCCCACTAATAGTGTCATGACCACAATAATTTAACCAAAAGAACCAACAAATCCTGAAGAGGGGGAGCACCTCTTTCATTCATAGATGTGGGTGAAGGGGACCTCGTTGCATTTCATTGTTGATATCGGAAGCCGTAAGAACCTCATCTCAGTAGAGGTCATCAAACAATAGGGATTGTTGACAACACCACACCTGCAACCATCCAACATTGGGTGGCTTCACTAGGGATGAGATCTTTGTGTCATCCAACAATGTCGATTGTCATACGACATCCAACCCTTCAAGGATGAGGTATTATGTGATGTTTCCCCATTGGATGTATGTTATGTTCTTTTGGGCCAACCATATATGTGGAAGCACCATGCTATTTATGAATCTCGAACCCATAGTGTCATTGTTACTATGGGGGGTCATCTCTACAGGATACTAGAGGTAGTTCTGACTACTGTCCCACCGAAACAGTGTCACAAGGTAATCTCTCATACTGCAAAATTCATCCTCTTCACAATATGTTCAAAAGGTGAACATAAGGACACTACAACCACTGCAGCCTTGGCCCAAGACCTTTCTATCCAGCAGAAACAGATTGCAGAAGAGAAAGAAGATATTTTTTCTTCACCTACGAGGGTGCCTACACACTGCCTAGTCAAGCCGATATACAAAATGTTGGTTGAACAGATTCAACCCTACCAACAACAGGTCCATGACAACCTTCAACAAGCTAAACAACACAAGTTCTCTAGCAAGGAGAGAAGCTCACCGAGGTTCAACAAAAGCTCCCCTAGGAACTTGACGCAATGGGGACCATTGCTTCCTAGGGGGGGAGGATTGATTAAGATGGATATCGGTGGCCACCCACCTATTCCACTGGCTCAAAATAGAGTTTTCCACCTCAATAGTTTTTCAACAGTTTTTTGGGTCCCAAACGTCTGGGGCCGTTTTGAGGCCCTAAATGATGTTTTTTGGGGATTTCGAGCCTAGGTGATTACAATAGGCTCCGACCAAGACCAATTAGAATGTGTTTTTTTTGGCTATACCTTTCCAATGATGTATCAAGTGCCCCAAATTGAGATCGTATGCAAAAGTTACGCCCCTGAGAAGTTGACGTGTCAACTACCCCCATCGGGGCCCACAAACCTTTCGGATTTTCATCTTCCGGGGTTAGGGTTTTAGATTTTCTTTATGTTAAAAAAGATTTTGGAGCCTCATTGTAACAATCATCTTCTTGCAAATGAGCGTAACCGTCACATCTCTTCTCAGAGATAAGATGCCACCATTCTAGCGAGTCTTTCACTTTGTAATTTTACAGTTCTATACATTTCACTCATTAATAGAAATTGTGTATTACTGTATATCTGTGCCTCTTGTTATATACATACAATATATATCTGTTATATTTTTGGATCTCTTGCAATATCTCGGTATATTTCTTTGTTATATCTCCTCTCTCATTTCGTGCTCAAAGTAATTCAGATCAACCCCATATATTATATTAGTCATTGACTAATATATAAGGTACGCAACAATATATATAGAGTGCATCCCATATATTACTTTAGTTCTTTATTAATATATGGGTATACCATGTACTGCTGGTATAATATGTAGAGTGCATCCCATATATTACTTTAGTTCTTTATTAATATATGGGTATACCTTGTACCTTTATAGTATCCAAATTAATATAATATATGGGATACACCCTGTATATTAACTTGCCTTGGTTAATATAGGGAGTACATGGCATATCCTGTACTTCGTATATTGTTTTATTTAATTTAAATACTATCTCATATATTATATTAGCTTGATTAAATAGTGCACGAGATACGTGGGTTGGATCCATATATTATATTAGTTTAACTAATATATGAAGTGTGTGGTATACCACTTACTCCATATATTAGTTAAACTAATATATGGAGTATGTGATTATTTCAATTATGTACTATATATATATTAGTTAAATAAATATATGGGTATCTCTCTCTCTCTCTCTCTCTCTCTCTCTCTCTCTCTCTCTCTCTCTCTCTATATATATATATATATATATATATATAGCTTAAATATATATTATAGAACTACATATTTATATTAGATAAAACTAATATATGGATACTTTTTTTTTTCCAACATAAAATTTACTCTTTATATTAATATATATTTGTTTTCAAGTCTGAACATACAAGTCCAAGTCATCTCACTGCTAGACAAAACAATCTAGTGACTTGTAAAAACCAAAGTCCATAATCACTAACATACTAGACAATAGCTATAGAAAGATAGCTCACAGGCTAGCAATATAATCTCCAAATACTACTTGGATAACTCCCTTCCCAACATTGACCTCGCTACAACACTCTTAAGTGTACACTCCATAAAAACAACACAAAATTTTTAAAAACTCAGAAATATTAACATCCATAGAGCCTCTAGTCCATGAGGAAAAAACAAAAAAATAGAGCTTCCTGGCAGGACTAAATTTTTTTTAGATACAGAGTTTTCCCCATTGAGCCTTCCACCCACTTATTGTATGCAATTAATCCTTATTTCTACTAGAGAGCCATCTTTGATAGGAGGTCTTCTTCTACATTTGAATCTCGGAAAACGTGCATGAAACTGATTTCTTTGAAATTCTTAATGAGATCTCTGATTTTTCCTTCCAGCAGTCTAATGATATGACTTGCAACTTGCCTTTTTTGTTTAGCCAATCAATAACATTTCAAGAATCACCCAAGACCTTGATATGAGTGAGGTATAAACTAGAAGCCAATATGGATGCTTGAAACATGCATTCATAACTCTCACATATTCATACATTAATTAAATTAATACATGAATAAGTAGTTTATAACATAGACAAGTATTCATAATTAGTTTGAGTTTGTGAATATAATTTATGTATTCATTTTTTAATTAGTCACATTTTATATTCCCCCATTTAACTAATGAATATATGATTCATCGCATGAGTTGTATTAAAAAAACAATAAAAATGAGTACTACTTTATGAGCACTACATTTCTTATTAAAAGTAATGCATAAATTCAAAAGTACTTTCTTTTCTAGTCATATCAATATAATATTTTTTTATTAGTTTTATTGCTAGATATTTTTCCAACTTAACTTAGATATTTTTCCAACTTAACTTAACCATAGTTATATAAATAATAGTGCAAGAGGTGAGTTGTAAATATACCTTCCCCTCAAAAAGACTAACTCATATTTTTTTATTATATCTCTCATGAGGCCCATTTTAGACCTCAAAATTCCCCTAATGTCCAATTTCCATGTTAATTCTTCATTATTCAACCACATATGCAACACCATCCTCTTCTTTGCAAATTTGCATAGTCGTCTGCTATCTTGTACACAATCCACCTGCATTGACTTTCACTACCTTCATAACCTCCCGGGTCTTATCATATCAACTTGTAGATATATTATTTTCTTCACAAGGTTTCCACAAGCAATATTTCAAATCATTTCCCTTTCTGGAACACCCTCCTTGACTCCAGCTATCATGTCACATGAATCTCTCACAAAAAATTCATTTCAATTGCTTATTCCTTGCTACACTCACCCTTCTAGACTCAGGAATTCCCTTCTTTTCTAAACAGTTCCTTGGGTGATCTAATTTTCCAAGGTTTTCATGCACAAGAAGAGCACTAACTTACCACTAGACATCCACTTGTAGACTCTAATCAATTAATATCCACTCGTAGCCTCTAATCAATTAATAACGCGTGGCAATCACATGGTTCTAGTGTCATCACAATTGGCTTCTTCCTAGATTTCCATCCTCCAATAGTCTCATTTTCCATAAATCTGTTATTCAGATAGAGCTTTATTTTGGTCCATCCAAATATGACTACCTTTTCATACTATTTTTCACTGCAACATCCACAACAACTCCTGAATTGGTCTCAAAACTCATGATTTATCAATAATTATATCATTTCAATTGTAATCATATTATCTGCAATGATATATGACACAATCATTCATTCATACATTGCATGCAAACATATATGCCAACATATAGGTGTGCATAACCACAACTTGCACACTTACATAATTTATTCATGCACATCTACTCAATGCATCCTTACATTGATTCAAGAATACCATATTCCTATGTCATGTATTCCACCATGATGAGTTGGAAGGTCTAGCCAAAACTTTGACACATTATCCAAACACCTCCCCAATATTTGCTTGGCCATTTGGACACCTTCCTCCTGAAAACACCAGGAACATACCCTTTCTTTGCTAAATAGTCTCTTAGGCGTACTACAAGGCATTTCCTTTCTCTGCTCTGCAGTCCCTCAAGCAACCCTTCCCCTCTAATGGAGGCTCACATAATGTTTTCACCAACCTCTTGATCAACATTCTATTGATCTCATCCTTTCTTTAGAAGGTAGACTATTCTATGAAACAATATCATCAACATCTTCAACTATTCTTCAACCATTTTTTATTACATAGTTATCACTAATCTCAATTAATCACTTTGACCTACTCCTAGCATATATAACACCATACTAATCTTAATCCTTATGCAACATCCTAGACGTTCACATATTTATATGCACTTTGCCACATAATATTACTCAATATGATTACTAATGCACACTTATTCTAGATATTTTATTCTCTTGCATTCCTAGCATTCCCATGCCTAAATATAATAACCTTCACATTCTTAAAAAATATAATTAAGCAACAAGAGAAGAGTTAAGCGTTTCCCCTTCCAATTCCTCTGCATAACATTAAATTCTACATCATAGTTGCTCTAATTCCACAAGTTTAAGTTTTATTCTAAAAACAAATAAGGTTAAGGTGAGAAATCCCCTTCTCTATTAATTCTTCCTTGTTGGCCTTGTTTTCCAATTGTTGCTACAATAGTCTTCTTAACATCATGTAGCTTGCTTTATCATTCTACAATGTCCGTTGTAGTGTTGAGAAACTCTCATGTTCCATTTTCTTTATGTCATACTTTCAATTTTTGCCCTTTGTATACTCAGAATGCACTCAACATTCCCTAACTTTATGTCATCCAACAATTGTTATTTACTGTTGGAATCATTTCCTCATTGCTGCAATATCCTCTAGTAACTTAAGCATCCATCTTATGGAATCTAATGCCCTTATCTCTAGTTGTTATGAGCTTGATTTAATTCTAGAGTTTTCTCTTCATTTCATTGGATTATTCTCAACCAATTTCAACTCTATCTTATAAAACAAATCCATGCTATGGAATACTTTATTCCTCCATTAGAAAGTTCCAAGTGAGTGGAAATTCATTATTTCCTTCACATCATATATATATATGAATTGCTCCCCAAAATGGTTCTCCCATCATACTATCCACACATCATCTCATGAAGTCCTTGTTCTCTTTCTCTTGGTAGATTCCTTCTACCATATAAGGCTTCCATAGTTCCCTCTTTTTCAATTGTTCTCTGCAGCCACACTACATAGTTTCCCTTCATTATCTCCAAGATTTAAAGATTTTCATCCTCCTTTAGGCATAAGGATGTCATCTCTACTTGCTGGTATATTCTAAGCCCTTTATACCTATCACTATTTACTTGTTGTATATAATAACCAACTACCATGAATATGAGCTTCCACCATCCTTATTTGTTATCCATACTAAGGGACCATCAATCATTTTTAGTTCCTTCTTTCATCATGATTGTTCGTGCAATACAATATACAAGAAATAACAACATTTTCCATTTAAGATATTTACCCACCTTGTCAACGATCATTGCTATAATAATCTCAACTTGAAAATATATACTCATCAAGAGTACTATAATTTTCTCCAGGTACTCCTCTAAGCCATCCTTGAGCCTTCATCCTGCTAATTAGCCAAGACATTTAACTACCTTGCTTTCCTCATCCAATTTGTATCTCCATACCATGGTATAAGCATCATTATAAATTATCAATAGTATTCCTTATTTATTTTCTCACTTGGTATTCTCATATATCATTCTATACTTATTGTTCCAAATTGAAACTACTTTGGAAGTCTTCCTCATTTGAAAATTCTATTGTCCACTCAAGCTTAGAAGCCTTGTTCCTGCCACTTTCCATCGTAGCATTTACCTTTGCAACTGATTCAAGCTTTGCACTAGTCAAGTGTTCAATTGATATTTCTTTTCTTGAGTCCTTATCATTCTCTCATAATCAAATCTACAACTTTGTAGCTCCATCTTCAATCTCCTCATAGTTTCTATTAGCTCTAATGACCCATTGAATCCTTCCTTTGTGCCCTTTAGATTCCATGTCTTCATTTCTTGCACTGATATTGAGGCCTCTAGCTTATTCTTCATCATTGTAGCATCATTGTAAGGATCTTGTCCATCTTCCATGTTATCTCTTCAATGATACTCTTCAATGTTGTTCATAACTTATCCTTGCTAGAGCACTGACTTGTGTGCATACAAGAAAAAATGTTAGTTACACCTCAATTCCAAGTTTGTAATATTTATTTTTAAAATTTTGGAAAATATATGCGCTATATTAGTTTTTCCTATTAAGGCTATATGTATATTATTCTTAATATATGAATAATTTTGAAGCACTTCTCTAAGATCCGAGCCATCAAAATTATTCCCCTCTAAATTAGCCTTCCAATGATTACACCCATACCCAATTTGGGCTTCTAAACTAGGAGTTATGGTTGTATACAATCCTTTATTCTCATGGATATTTTGTCAAACATTTATCCTACAAACTACATTTTCCAAAATTTTCATAATGTTAACTATTAACTTTATACATTTCTTCATTTATGCCTCCATAATCTACCCAAATACTCTAACAACCTTCCAACTAGATAATTGCAGTACTCAATTCAACATTTGCAAACTTCAAACACTATTTTCCCCAATTATTTTGTAATGTACCTAGGAGGATAATATGAGGTATCTAGGGGGGTGCCCAAGGAGATAATGCATGTAATGCGGTCATAATCACAGAATAAACCCACTTGGTAGTTGAAGGGTAATGAATAGGCCCACCAAATAGTTAATATGGAATAATATAATAATAAGGGGTAGTTGGCATAGACCCTTAGGAATACTCATGAGAAAGTGTAAAGAACATGAATATCAATGTATTGGATATGTTAGATGTTGGATTATTTGTACCGTAGCAAGCATGGCTTGTGGGGTGATTGATTCCATGAGTAATTGATGGTGTTACCCTACCTTAATGGTTCTCTATATTCTTGTGTATGTTTTGGTATTTTTGAAATTAAAGGTTTCTTTTCTATCTTTACATATAAAGGTTTACTATAAGTGATATCAAAGATTTCTATTGGGCACAGAGTGACATATTTTCTTTTCTTTTTGTTGATTTTCAAGTGAAAAAGAGAATGGTAGCATTTAGATCAATTTCTAAATTTATTTGTGTAGAATTTGAAGAAGCTAGTTGTAGATCTAAGTCCCTCTCGAAAAAATACCCAACTTAAAAAATAAAAATCGTCCAAATCAAATTTTAGGAAGTGGATTCATCGTTGATTTAAAATAATTTTTTTTTGGGTTTTTCTGGTGACGACCACACAATTTGCAAATCATATATCTTTTGATAGAGTGCCCAAATTTCAGTCAAACCGATGGTAATAATTGCAGAGAGGCCATGGCATTTCATAATTATGGTCATAATAGCTAATTAGAAAAGTATTTGAGCATTGAGGGGTTTTTGCAGTCCAAAATGTGAGATATCATTTTTGGGATTATCTGCATAGGGTAAGTCATTAATCTATGACTCATATCCATGAGTATTAGTCACAAATGATCAATTTTTCATGAGTATAAAAAAATTCATGATCATTTTAAATCAGCCACTATAAACCCTAGCCACATAAAGAAACTCTATTGAAAAGTAAGTTATTTCTATAAACCCTAGTTGTATTTTTTTGGTTTTCACAAGGAACATGTATTTTACAGGGCGATATGATGGTCCTAGTATTGAAGAACACATAAAATAGATACAGTCTAAACATCTAATATTGTGGAGAATAGATTTATACATTAATTTATAGGATGGTGCTTCATATGGTGGGGCTCACATGGACTTAACTATGAAGATACAATGACACTTTCAGATAAAGAATATGACAAATTATACTTGGGTAGATGGTCTCATGCCTAGAAGAAGCATAATGAGATCCATAAGGGTTTATTTCCACGTGACAAATTCATATTACAAGTTCATGGATATATTCAATAAGAGAAGGTCATTGTTTTTGTAAATCCTAGTAGAAAGCATAATTTCATCAATGTTAATTTGGCTAAAAGATTGGAAGTTCCCACAAAACATATTCAAAGCACATGGGTTGAGGGTGAGAAAGTTAAAATTTTTAAATATTTGAAGATTACCATGGATAAATATGTGTTGCATGCATATTTTCATGCTATAGATATGTGATGATGTGGATATTGTTTTGGGATATCCTTGGATGAATTTGATACAATTACTATTAATGTGCAAAATAAGTTTATGAAGCTTTGGTACAAGAAAAAAAATAAAATTTTATTGCAAGGTATTTCTCTTACTAAACAAGAATGGCTTAAGGGGTCACATTAAGAAATGTTTGCAGGGAAACTATTTGCAGCACCTACTGACAAATCAGATGAAGATTCCAAGGATGAATTAGAAAAAAGGTCTATAGAAGCATATGAAGAAAATCCCTAGGAAGGGCATAAAAAGGAAGAAGAATCTAAGGAGTTAAATGAATCAAAGGAACTACATGTTGAAGAGTTAAAGAAAGAAGAACCAATATCTAAAGTTTATGTATATCACCACCCAAATTAACTGGAGAAACAATAATTGTCAAGGTAAGGGCATGGATATTAGCTAACTTACTATGGATCAACATGGAACAAAAAATGCAACCAATATGGAGGCACATGGAAGGCTAATAGTGATGCAAAGAGATATCAAAGTAGCACAATGAAGACATGGAACCAAAGGAGAAACCTGAATCAAGATGAAGTAGGAAAGGACATAATTGGACCCCATGTCCACATTTCACTAGGCTGGATAGATGCTTGTGCATGGTACTAGTTGACTACATTTCTTAGTAGGTCATATTATATGGCTTACTCTCAAGTTTTGGGGATGAAACATGTGAAGGGGGATGTAATGTAATGTACATAGGAAGGATAATATGTGGTATCCAGGGAGGTACCCAAGGGGATAATGTATGTAATGTGGCCATAATCATGGAATAGGTCCACTTGGTAGTTGATGGGTAATAAATAGGCCCACTAGGTATTTAGAGGAAATAATACAACAATAAGGGGTAATTGGCATAGAACCCTAGGAATACTCACGAGAAAGTGTAAACACACAAGTATCATTGTATTGGATATGTTGGAAGTTGGATTATTTGTATTGTAGCAAGCATGGCTTGTGGAGTGATTCTTTCCATAAGGAGTGATTGATGGTTTTAGCCTACCTTAAGGGTTCTCTATATTCTTGTACTTATGGTATGTGTGTTTTGGTATTTTTGAAGTTAACAATTTCTCTTCCATATTTTACATATCAAGGTTTACTACATAATCTCATGGAGAAATTTTGTTAAATACTTGTCACACAACTGTAATTTCTTCATATACAACCAATGTCTGGTCTATACAACTTGAGTGTTGTAACAAATATCTCTAATACCATTTTGTAATGTACCTAGCCATCTAATTAAGTTGATATCAACATTTTTATATAGAATTGATAGGAAAATAAAACTCAACAACGAAATCTACAATGCTCACAACAAATTAATTCAATACTCATGAGTATGATAAACCATATCAACATTTAAAACATTTATACTCATATATTTAATAATAATAACTGATATATGGAAATTATAGCAGTATACATAACTTACAATTCCCCAAAAAAGTAATTACATTTCCTTCATGATTCTTTCCTCTTCTTAGGTACCCATAAGGGCATTTACAACAAACTAACATGTCTGGAAATTAAATTATGTAGCATAAGAAAAATTATGCCCTCTTCATTACAATATATGGTTGTAACAACCTCATGTTTGCATACCGATATATATACAAGAAAATGAGTAATTCCCTTCTAATCCAAAGCTAACTTCCAACCTTTTACCTTCAGGAATATAAGTACATAATTCTCATATATAACAACAACAACAATATTACACTTCAACACATCAATAATAAAATCTATAATACTTATTCGTCTAGAAATTGTCCACGAACTAGCTATAGAAGAAGGATGTTCCACCTAACCAAAAACTCTCTACTACAACAATTCTCTTTGCAATAGAGGCCACCCCCAAGTTGAGGCTATGAATCCACAAGGGGGACACTCTTCCTATGAATGGATCTAATTTCTCTTCTCACAACCCAATTCCCAAGTTCATAGTCACTTACAACAATTCTCAATCCACAACCCTCTTCCCCATTAGTTTGCGCAACCCAAAGAATGGGATCCCCTTGTTTACTCAACAATCCATCAAACTATCCCAGTTCCCTTCAGGGTTCCAACACAGTTTGGCTAGGATATATGGGATTCCAGGGAATTATCCTCCATAGCGAGGTTTCCTTAATTATAACCAATATCATTCCGTACATACACAATTCCCTATAAATCCATAGTTGTATCTTCACAGTTAAAATTCAATATACACAACAATTCACTTTAGAGAAATTTCTCAGATGAAGGACAATTTGCAGTTGAATTTCTAATTTTTGGTAAGTTCAACTCTTTGATAACAGAACGATAGTCTCCCTTCAAGTTCCCCCCTTGAAACTTCCAAATTCAAGCCCCATCATAATTCGTTTGCATGGTAAAGGTAAAATTTAATTGCATGGCATGAAGGGACCACATATCCCTTCATGCACTAATCCCCCTAAGGCTTAATTGAATGTTAAACTTTAATTAGCTAATAAACAAAGACATAATTAATTTTTACAAGACTTTGGGTTAGCTTCCTTACTAAGGTTCCTTCCTTATCCTATTAAGCCCCCTTGTCTTTCTCCTCTTGTGAAGTCACAATCCCCCTTATTTTGTCCTTTTCTTCTATAGCTGGTGATGCATTTTTATTAATCATTCAATGGTTGGTTACAAATTACATTATTAATATTATAACCATTCACCATGTATATAAACAACATTGAACTGAGGATCAAAACTAGGGTATTACACATAATCCTAGTCTCTTCAAAAGTCATGTTGACCTCATAAAAGAACCCCAACGAATTCCCGATTTCTTTAAAAACATTATAAGACCAAAACTCAATAGAAACCTCTAGAATATTTACCTAGATAGGTGTAACATCCATCCTATCAGAACGAGCATATAAAAAGAGTGGTCCACCTCTTAAGAAACAACATATATGAACCCTATCTCCAACAAGTGTCCATATTCTTCTTCACATCTCACTCCTATTGATGTTTTTAGCATCGAAAATGTACTTCTACAAAGGTCTAAGTGTGTAGACACGTGGAAGTCGTCCAAAGCCTTCTACCTTAGTAATTTAATTTAATTAAAGGAATTATTAAAGTAAATTTCTTTTATTTATTAGTTGAGTTTATTTAAAGAAATGCTAAAGTTATTAGCATTAGTGAATTAAATCTTATCCATTGATCTCAACTGAGGTGATATCTCATCTCAACTATTAATCACTTTGGATATTAGGGTTAGGTCATAACTCAATATTATAAAAGCAAGGCTAGGGTGAAGGAGAAAGATAATTTTTGAGAGCAAAGAAGAACTTTTTTTCGAGATTGAATCACGAAGGACTGTGATTCAAGGAGATCTCAGATAGGTGGAGAAGGAATTTCATGTAGAGATGGGTACAGGTCAAGGAGAAGAGAGAACATGGGAAACCACAAGAAGATCCAATAGATCGAAGCCACAACAAGAGAGCGGAGTTGTACACAATTCAAAGGTCAGTCATGTTGCGTTGGTACACATGATACAATACTAGAAATCACATATGTACATGGGTGAAAGTGAGTACAGGCACATAAATATTTGAGAAGTGAAAGTACAAGATCATACAACCACTGAGCAATTGCTAGGGTTTGCATGTGTTGTCTATAGTTTTCTATATTTATTAGTGGGCCATTTTACCAATAAGGGAGTCCTTGTAAGCTTCAATATTATTCTAATGATAAGATAATTTGAAGGGCATGATATCTTTATGTATTGTGTATGAGATTTGGTTTCAAATATTGTTTCCACTATTTAGTTCAGCTAATTATTCTAGCAGGTGTATTTTGTTTTGAGCTGATAATTTGATTTACAACAAGGAAATCACTAGTAAACAATTTACGTAGGTGCCGATATTAGAAAGTTAACATGGTATCAAAGCTTGCAATATAAGAGGGAGACCAATTTAAGATACACATGATTTTACAACAACAAATATATCAGATCTGAAATCTAGCAGGTTATAGTAGTGGGTGCTTAAAGGACCAAACACAGATCCACAAGAGTTTGCAGTAGAACTGTCATATTTGTAAGGAGATCTCTGCAAATCTATAAACCAATAATGAAATTCTTGTGGGTGGTTGAAGGAATAAGCACACGACAATTGATTTTGATCAAATTTGAGAAATGGAAACAACAAGTTATAGATTCAAAGATAGATTGGATGGAGCATCCAACTTCTTGTCCCAAAAAGCAAGAGTTACCTTACTTTTGAAGGAATAAGATCTTTGGGAGATTTTTGACAAAGTAGTTCCTTCACAGACAAATCTGCAAGCATTGGAAGCTCATGAGAAGAAACATATCAAATCCCAATGGGTAATCTTGGATACAATGAATGATCATTTGATTTCTCACTAATCTGAGAAGAAGATGACAAAGGAAATGTTTGATTCCCTGGTAATTTTATTCCAAAGTGATAACTTGAATAGGAATATGATCTTGAAAAATAAACTCAGATCAATGAATATTTATAGATATGACAATGTTACCAACTACGTCATGAGGATCACTTACGTATGTGATCAACTTGCAACTATTGGGGAGAAAGTGAATGATGTAGAACTTGTAAATGTGTCACTGAATGGTTTATCAAAGTCTTAGGAACCATTTGTCAAGGGAGTCTCTGCTTGGGAAAATATTCTAGATTGGCGAAGGCTATGGAATGATTGTATGCAAGAAGAGGTTTGGAAGTAGTCTAAAGGCAACAAGCAAGGAGGTAGTGATGAGAACTTGGTCCTTATAGTAAGACATCAAAGGGAAAAGGAAAGGTTCCCAACAATAAAGGTAAAAGTGATGGAGGTACATCATAACTGGGGAGGAAGAAGGACTTGAATAAGATCAAGTGCTTCACATGCCACAAGTATGGTCACTATGCATCATAGTGTCTGGAGAAGAAGAATGGGGAAGGGAATATGTAGACAACAACATTGACAAAGACACAAATAGATGATTTTTCAATAAAGTTTGAGAAGGACTTCTCATTGGTCTCCTTCCTCTCTACCAACACAAACATAAGGAGTGATTGGTACTTGGAAAATGGTGCATCACATTATATGATATACGGATGTGAGTTATTTAATAATCTAACGAAGAAGGACTTAGGGACCCATATAGAACTTGGTGATGATGCCAATTATGCAGTGAAGGGGGAGGGAAGTATCTTGTTTTAGCTTGAGTCAGGAGGTTCGTTGGAGGCCCAATATGTTCTTTATGTACCATAATTGAAGACAAATTTGATCTTAGTATTATTTTTGGAGGACATGGGTTTTTTCATCATGTTCAAGAAAGGGAAAGTTCTCGTACATCCTGAGGGAGATATCCTTGACACAACAGTCAATATTGGGGTCAGAGAGGGAAAGTTATACATGTTGCAAGGAAATATTGTTCATAGGTCCAAGGGGTTCTTGGATGGATCAATGCCAGTGGAAAATGATGAGGAGCAGAATGCTATGAAGGGAGAACAAACTTCAGAGAATTCCATTTCAGGAAGTCAACCTTCAGGTGGGGATGGGGATTTATCCCCTTCCAGTTCTGTCAGAAGACCTAGTTAGTATGAAATGACATTAAGGGATGCTCATGAGAAATTTGAGGCTTGTAGGAGCACATCCAGGGAGTGTAGGCCTCCAAATAAGTTTCCAAACTTTGTGGTGCTAATGAGTAGCATCATCGATTCCGAGTCTTCCAGTGTTAATAAATTAGTAGACTACGAGGTTTGGAGGGATTCCATGGGGCAAGATGTTGTGCATGATATTGTGCCAGGATCGAAGGGAAAACTAGTTCTAGGTGGCCCTTTGAGAAGTACCTTCTTCACTGAGAGGGAGTGTTGAAATTTGTAGCATCAAACATGTACTTCCGCACATGTCTAAGTGTATATATGCGTGGAAGTCGCCCACCTCCTTCTTCCTTAGTAATTTACTTTAACTAAAGGAATTATTAAAGTAAAGTATTTTTATTAATTAGTTCAATTTATTTAAAGAAATTCTAAAGTGATTAGAATTAATGAATTGAATCTTAGCCATTGATCTCAAGTGAGGTGAGATCTAATCTGAACCGTTAATCACTTTGGAGATTAGGGTTAGGTCATAAATCAATATTATAAAAGCAAGGCTAGGGTGAAGGAGAAAGATACTTTTTGAGAGAAAAGAAGGACGTTTTCTCAAGATTGAATAATGAAGGACTGTGATTCAAGGAGACCTCAGATAGGTGGAGAAGGTGTTTCATCTAGATATCAATATAGGTCAAGGAGAAGAGAGAACATGGAAAACTACAAGAATATTTGGTAGATCGGAGCAACAACAATAGAGTAGAGCTGTACGCACTTCATAGGTCAATTAGGGTGCGTATGTACGTGGGCCATAGTGCATGAAAACATGCATGTACGTGGGTGATAGTGACGACATGTGCATGCAGATATGAGAAGTGAAAGTACATGATCATATAGCCACATGAGAGTTTCTAGGGTTTGTAGGTGTTGTCTATAGTTTTTTTTATTTCTCAGTGGGCCATTTTCTCGGTAAGGGAGCCCTTGTAAGCTTTGGTACCATTATAATGATAAGATTATTTGAAGGGAAAAATACCTTTGTGTATTGTGTATGAGATTTGGTTTCCAATATTTCTTCTGCTATTTATTCTAGTTAATTATTCCAACAAGTGTATTTTATTTTGTGAGCTGTTAATTTGATTTACAATAAGGAAATAACATGTAAACAATTTACCTAGGTGTTAGGATTAGAAATTTAACACCTCCAAATGTAGAATGAAACCATCCAACCCTGAACCAATGTAAAAATTTTTGGCAACCTAACACATCCTACATATAATCCTTCAACCATGTCTTCAACAAGGCTTGCTCATTTGTCTACCCATAAAATGACCAACTAAATCTTTTGAATCCATGTCTCCAAGTTCATGCATTCAAACAAAATCTCCTAATACAAACTTAACTAGACAATTCTTTGATTTTATGCATTTATTCCATTTCTTATTTATCGAATCTCCCACAAAATCAAGTTTCTATACCCATAGCTCACTGTTAGGACAATCCAAAGGGATCCGAGTCAAATAGATGCCACCTCAATCTGTTTGTTGAGGACTTCACCCAAAAACTATGAAGAATTCCAGTTACTAGTTCCCACTTGCAAAGCTCGACTAGAATCAACCACTTGAGAAGCTAAGAATTTCGTCACCACAACCGTAGAGCTCATTTGTTGGAAGTTAATACATTTATATGATCTATATTATCTTCAACTATGAAGCTTGTTATCTCAATATTTGTACTTGTGCAAATCCCTCCACAAGATCCCCAAATCTTGCATAACTATGGAAGACCCTACTACTGTCAGCTAAGTAGGGACTTCCCTCATTTTAATGATGGGAGAGGTAAACTACAAGGAATTATTCCCTGGTGACCTCAAGGGATCAAATAGAAAGTTTTGTGGCCAAGCCTACCACCCCTTATCTTGATCACCGAATGGTTGGTCTAGGTTAAGGAAAGAGAAGAGGTTTGAAGTTGAATTGGTACCTGCCCAGAACAAGAACACTTTGCAACACACACACACACACACACACACACACACACACACACACACATGTTGCAAATTGCAATAGTGAAACAATCTTATAAAAATAATAAGTAATTTTCAACAACAACAATAATAAGTGCTCAAAAATACCACAATTGACCATGGCAATTAAGCATACAACCACTAGAATACTTTCCACTTGTTAGAGGTAATTTATGAGTGAGTTAAGCCACCTTTAGATGAGTGTATGCAACAAATTAGTGTAATTTTAGATGGTTGTAGCAAAATTTTATAACAACAACAAAAAATTTAGTGAGTTTTCTAGGGTCAGAGTTAGTGTAGTTAGTAGAATGCTTGAGATTTTTGAGAGAGAGGTTCATCAATCAATTCACCATAAGAATGCTTTAAGACTAGTACCTTTTTAGGGTTATGGAGTCTTCCAATGCAACCAATATCGAAGGTTGATCTACTTGAAACTAAGAGGTAGGATCTAAACCCTAAGGTGCAAGCACATTTGGGCCCTAGAAATCATTCCTCCCTTCTTGTAGCTTCAACTAGGCCAAAGATCAAATGTCTAGGGATAAAATCCTAAAGTGCTATCACTTTAGGGATTTAGGGTTCTAACCCTAGCAAGGACAATTAACCAATTCTAGAAAAATATAACCTTGTGAGAGGAAGAAGCACTTATGTTACTTTCTTAAGGTTTTAATAAAAAATACTTCTTGCAACAAAATAACAAATTCACCACAAACATTAATAGCATGAACAAGAATTGCAGAAATTTACTTCATCCAAGAAACCAAGACAATGTAACCATAATTGCACAAATATCCATAAAAAATCAACAAATCCATCCACAATAGACCATTCCAAGCATATCACATGAGAGAGAAAGATTAGTTACCCCAAAAGGGTGAAAATTTTAGAAGTAGAACCTCACAATGGTTAGAAATGATGATGATAAAAATGAAAGTTAGGGTAGCCTTCTTATATGAGGCTAGCGCCTCACTTTTTTCCACATAAAATAACAATTGTTCAAAATAAGTGGGGTTGACCCCTCATTTAACCTTTACAAGTGAAATAAATGAAAAATAAAATTAAAATAGCCTACACGTGTGAGACGTCAAGCCTCCTTAGGCAAGGAGAGGGAATTCAAAGGTCACGTGGCATCAATCTAGAGTAGTGTAGGATCAAGTGATGTCTGTCCTCACCAAATTTCATGCCATGAATCGTCAGTACCCCATGTGTGCATCAAACCCTAGCCGTGTCATAGCCTAAAAGGAGACATCATCATCATAATAGGGCTAACATCCARGATCTAGGTGCYGCGTCTAGGCCTTGGGAAGCTACATCTCATATCTGCACTAACTCTGACTRTCTTTTGCTGCAATGTCCCTRATCCTAGTGGAAAATAATTTATGGGGTACTCTGTCTAGCCCATGTGTATGCCATCATGAATGAATTTTCTCCTACAAGGCCCATCTGTCCATCATTAAGGGTTCCAAGGGTGTGAGAGACAATGTCTATGGGTGGMAAATAACTGGATGACTCACTACTCTCCATCACACGTGCTAAGGTCCTGCAATAAAGGCACAACATCTTGGGTACAAGCCCAAAATGTCCCTCAAAGAACCATGTTAGGGCCACCCCAAAAACGTCAAAGCATAAAACATGGTTAGCCAAAGTTCGTAAGAAACATTAGTCCTTAAAGCATGCAAAGTAAGCTATAGCTTAATACATAAGCTATATAAGACAATTCACCCTAGAATCCCCTTCAAAAATCATACCAACCCATAACCCTATGTGAGTTGACAAGTTTAAGTATGGGAGGGCCTTCATACAACCCTATTAAGTGTGTCACCTAGACATGAAATAAAATAACCGAGATATAGGGATAGGTCCCAAGAGTGACAGGGAAAGTAAAAACTCTTCAAGAGTTCATGTTATAGTGATATGGTTTTAGGGCTTACTTCATGGCTCATGGTGTCATAATCCATTTCTATGAGTGTTTTTGTGGAGGGTGCACTTGCTCTTGAGTTACCCCATATTTATGCACTATTTTTTCCAAACCCCTTTATCAACCATCTTTGTAGTTCGGTTTTTCATATTTGCACGTCCCCTTTTATAAGGTTTCAAGCTTTAATATTGCTATTTGGGACCGCGGTGAGCACTGAAAGAGTAGAGCTCAAGTTTGGAATGGATTTTGTTAGTCCTTTTTTGCTATCATTCCTTTATTTATTTAGCATCATTTTCTTATTCTTTTATTAACAACTGGAATCATCCTTTGGGTATTCAACCCCTCTTCTCATGAGAGAATGGACCATGACCCATTACCAAAATTTAGTACACTATGAGAGGATCTAGGATGGAAAGTGTTAAGTATGGTGGGGAATGGAACATTACCCCTATGAGGCCCCCCTAGTAGTGCCCCTTTTCCCTAGGTGGTGACAACACGATACTAGGGCATAGAAGCTGACCACCAAGGTGAAACAAGGCAACTGACACAATTTCCCAAGCAAGCAATCCATTATCCAACTTCAACCAAATATCCTCATCCACATCTCCAACAAATTAAGCACAACACTTTGCATGAAAGGACTAACATAAATCATGGCGATGATGGCTTACCATCTCTAATACTTTGGTTTTCTTACATGTGATGATCCTTGGTTGACCTGTAGCTATAAAGGTGAACGAGGGGGGTTGCTGGGCTGCCATCTGTGGATGTTTTGATCATCATCATGGTCAGGATCATGTTCTCCATTGTGAGCCAGGATACATGATATCCTCCAGTTACCTCTAGGCACGAGGGGGTAATAGAGCCTTCAATGGATAGAAAGAACTATCCAAAGGAATATTCACTCCAGTTACCTTTCAAACTTGCATCTAAGTGGAAAAAACCCAATCCATGGATGCAACCTTGAGGTAACTATTAAGAGTTGTAAGTCTGTTACCTCAATACAACCTCCTCTTCACTTTTGGCCGACTCTCCAAAGGCCAAGGGTGATATTCCTTAATTAGACGATGATTGCGAGATCCCTAGCATGTAAATCTTAATATGATCAACCACTAATGCAAAGATTTACTTTAATGCTAAATAATCAAATCCAATGAAGATATAACTTTGAAAAAATAAAGGATTCAATGCTTAGTGATGTACTAATTCATACAAGTAGAATTTACCCTTAATAGAAACAATATACATCACATAAATCCACTTAGATGCTGAAGCAATTAAGAAATATGCGGATCAAACTCAAATATGGTTTTACTTAATAAAGAGAATTTCTAGATTTGAGCCTAGTGATGAAAACCACTTTCTCAAACTCTTCCAATGATATGAAACTGAGCTTGAAGAGTTAAACTAAAAATATGATTTATGATATACAGGACAAGATTCTAGATTTTTGAAAAGAAACTACAACCCAAGAAGAAAGATGAATTCTTGAAGAACACTCAGGTTCAACCACAATTTGGTTAAAGATATGTAAAACTTGGAAGAGGTCCAATTTATGATTTATAAGGCAAGTCTAGAGTGTGATTATTGTCAATTTTCACATGCAACTCTATGTGGTTATTGTCAATTTTCACATTCTAGACTCCTATGTGGAGTTTTTCTTACAGTAAGTCTCCCACAAATTTTTGACATGGGGTACAACCTTAAGGAGTGCAAAGGTGATCTTTTCTCTATCGGAAAAATTATGGACAGAGAAATAACCTTCTAGCATGTTTAACCACTTTTACAAAGAATCCACATCTATCTGACCTACAAAGAAGGGAACATCAAAATTAAATTGTACCTTGAAGGGGGCGATGCTTCCAAAGTGGCTGTTTGATGAAGATGTGTTTGCTGTTGTCGACAACCGTTGAAGGATTTGGGAAAAATTCTCCATCATTTCGTCCCTTTGTCACGTGAAGGATTCCTTGAGAAACAGATTAATAGGATTATTTTATCCCTTGTCTCTCTTTTATTCTACCATGGGAGGTTGCTTGGGTTGGCAAGAGCGGTTGTCCTCAAGAGAAACTAGCTCGAGACCCAACTCTCTATACCCTGACCTCATCGGGGACATGCACTATGAAACGATTAGGAGCATACTGCTTTGATACCACTTATTCATATTATTTTGAGAATGAAATGAAGCTGGAGATATAACAAGTAAATACACATGGATACTGAAAGAAACACAGAGATACAATAATACAAAATTTCTATTAATGAACAAAATGTACAAAAACTGTAAAAATACAAAGTGAATGAAATCTCTAGAATGGTTGCAGCTTATCTCTGAGAAGATGATTACAATGAGGCTCCAAAGGCCTTTTTAACATAAAGCATAAATGAGAGAACCCTAAACATCCAAAACCCTAACCCTGAAAGATGAAACACCAAAAGATTTGTGGGCCCCGATGGGGGTAGTTGATACATCCACTTCTCTAAGGCATAACTTTTTCATACAGTCTTTGTTTGGGGTGATTGTACCTCATTAGAGAGGTCTAGCCGAGAAACACACATTCTGAACAACCCCATACATCCCAAGATAGATGTATCGGGCACTGCCATGTCAAAAAAACGTCGTTTAGGGCCTCAAAATGGCCCCGAAAGTTTGGGACCCGAAAAACTGTAGAAAAACTACCAAAATGGAAAATTGTGTTTTGAGCTAGTGGAATAGGTGGGTGGCCACCGATATCCACTTGGATCAAAGATAGCTCACGCAGAACAACAACATGACACCTTGTGAGAGTACCTTTGAAGTTGTACCCCTTGGGGGGTAACAATAACAAATGAGAAAAGAGGAGCTACCTCACTTGAAAAACCCCTTCCAAGTGGTAGACTTAATTCTTCAATGGATCAAATAAGCTAGTTTTTCCTATGTAGAAGAATTAATACCAACATCCAACTTGAAGCACAAAATTGTAGCCAAGAGAGAATACCTTAAACAATAAATCTAAATTTCCTCAATGCTTGATATTCAATAATAGTGTTGTCAAGTATTCCAACAACAAAAAATGCTATTAAGGGAGCCTCTTATGTAGAGATGAGGCTCAACAACCATATTATTACAATATTATTTTTTTAGGGATAAACCTTAGATGTATCCTAGGAGATAAAAAAAAACTCTTATCTTCCAACTAACTAATGAAGACAAGGTCAAACAATACATAAATAAATGAAGTAGTTATGCCACATGTAAAAAGTACCTAAGGAGAGAGGATGTCTCCACCAAAAAGAGGAAGAAGATGGTTAAATACCTCCAATGTTCCTCCTCCAAGCAAGGTAACAACCTCAACAAACTCCTCAGATCAAGGTCAATCCCTCAAATAAGCAAAACAACTAGCATATATGGCCCTCTAGGTCACACATGTGGCATGTGGGAGCTCCCAATGTTGGAAGAATCTCCTAAAATGATCCAATGACCTCATGGGCGATTCCTCCAATGCATAAAAACCTCCTTGATCCATGATAACAACCTCCTCCAAGCCAAGGAAGGTCCAAACAACTACTGTGGTCCAAGGAAATGCTCCAACAATCAAGGAATATGCTCTAATGACCTCAACCAAGTGGACAACTCCTCAACGATAGTGACAGATGCCTCCAAATATGTAAGAAATGGTGGAGTACTCCATAAGGGGTGATGTGGTATCATGTAACAAGTCCTCATGCATTGAATCCCATCTCGAAAGGTCCAAGGAGATGGAGTAAGGGGCTCTCCAAGATCCAAGTGCATAAAAATATGTAGAGGCTCCTCATGGAGGTATTTTACATGACCTCTAGTACCAAATACATGTCATAAAACCCAAAAGTGCCAGGGAGACAATCCTAGGCCAAAGTATGACAATACATACACAAATACATGCTCATGCTAAAGGGGAAGACTTGTGCTTCTAGGTATGGAAACCTTTACAATACAATAGTACAATTTTTACATAGTGGTAAAGTGAAAAAAGCTTAGGGGAACTTTAAGTCACGTGTCCTAATAAATCCACTCCAAGAACCTCTCACACCTACCTTGGAAATAAAAACCTTTAGGATATGGTTATAATGATTCATAAAGGTAGGAATAGTCTTGAAATGGAAACTAAGAAGACAAGCCATGATAGACCACAAGGATCTAGAGAAACCACCTAAGTAAAAAAAACACTTTACATAGATCACTAAGCAGGGTCTAGAGAAAATACATAAGACACATGGTCACAACTTTTGGCTCATAATGATACATAATGAAATAGTCATGAAGATAAAACTAATCATGGAACATTGGGCTCATAAATCATCTTAGATCATGCACGAGATAAACTCAAATGTTAGGACAATTTGGTGAAAAGTGTATCCATCCTGATGTGAAACTAAGGGGTAAAATATCCCACAATAGTCCTACCTGAACTGCACTAAGAGATAATCACATCCTACAAAGAAATGACCCCAAAACGAATCTCTTGTAATAATGGATTTGAAAACCCCAACCCTTGAGCACCTAGATCAACATTGAAACTTGAAAAATAAGGAAAAACATACCTTGTATCACCCATAGATTCAAAAGGTCGAGAACACAAAACTTGATTAGGAGACAAAAAATGTGACTTTACACCACACTGCCAACCCATCTCACCCTTCCAAGCCATAACCACAGGACGCCCCCTATGGACCATCAAGAGGGTTGTCTCATCCACTAAAAAGAAATACCTCTGAGATTTTACCCACATTAACATAAAATACCATAGTCATCAAGACATGGGAATAATGCCTCGATGATGTAGAGACATAAGCACCCAAGAGTACAACTGAATCCTTGCTCCAAGATCCGAGAGAGGCCCACATATTTTGGCCTTCAAATGGATATGGTGAAAAATCCACCTGATTAAGATCCATTACCTACAAACCCTAACCCCTCACCAACTTGACTACCAGACCCAAGTTACATCATCAACTTGCTAATTACCAACATGTTGAATAAATTCCTTCCTCAATTTTGAGTATTAACTCAAGTGGGTGATGCAAGAGCATCGAGAGCATGGTTACATGTAATCCAAAAACCCATGATGAGGATTGTGATGATGATGATGTAGGGGGAATAAAGGTACATGTATGCAAACATGCGGCGAAAGAATGGTTGATGAACCATGTATGAGAAAAGGTTCCTAGAGAATCGACAGATACAACGGCTAATGACCCATGTACTCTGGTGGATGGTAATCCTTTTATATGGACTTCAAGAAACACTGCCTATGTTTATAGGTACAAGAGGAAGAAGACCGAGGACGAAGAAGGAATAATACCAAAGATTGTGGAAGACAAAGAGTAGTAAAGAGAGACAAAGAAAATGAAGATGAGACGAGTTCAATGGACCAAGTAAAGAAGAGGAATAATGGGATTACAAGTATTCTTTAAGGGGGGAGTATGATGAAACAAATCCTACTTTTGATAATTAATAATTAATATATTAAATGATTTCCTTGTAATGAAGTAGACTAATTCTAGAAGTTTACCTAGCGTGAGAGATGAAGATAAAGAGGAGTTAGGGATGGAGATCTGTTGAGATATTCATGGAGATATGTTGAGAGATTCATGGAGATATTGTAGAGAGGGTTGTGGATATAGTTATGGATTTAGTTGAATTGATTAGCTAATTATGAAATAGTTGTTATGGTCACCTATTGTTATATAAAAGGATCGGGGTTTTAGGATTTTATTTCCTGATGTCCCTTGCTGTGCAAAATGTAGTGTGTTTGTTGTGTTTATTTTCATATGGTCTGTTGTGTGCATCATTTGGTATCAGGTGAGAACGTGTGTGAGAAGTTAGTTGTGGAGTTATAATTTGCTATTGGACATCTTGTTTAGAGAGCTTCAATCTGCCATTGGACCTGATGTTTAGAGAGCTACTAGAATTGTCAAGGGCAAATTGGGAGTGATACTAAACAAAATTGAGAGTAGTGAATCATCTACTATTGGACGATCATGGAGATGTCGAGCTTTGATGGGAAGATGAAGATCGAGATCTACCATCTAGACCTTGGAACGGGTGGTGTAGAGTGGTGTTAGAGATAATACTTAATTAATGCTACATTCTAGAGTTTAGGGATTGGATTGGGTTTACTGGAGGATGTTGAGAGATTCTCTCAACCTCTCCCTCCAAGAGTGGAATAAGTTGGATCTCACAACACTTATTTAAGTGTGATGTATCTCTGTTTATTGTAGTCAATACAAACTATCATTTTGTGTATAATTTGTGATATGGCTTCTTTTCATTTCTCTATTTTGGTATCAGAGCGTGGGAACTTACTGTCATTGCGAATTGCTATCACGAGATTTCCATTCCGTCGTGTGAGGTTTCTATTGTTAGTTAAGTACTGTGCGAATGAGGCACTCTACTATCAATATGAATATTTTTTTTTTGTCTGCGCACCAGTCAGATCGCTTGCTCCTGCCACTACAATTTCTGAGTACCCGATTAAGGAGGTCGCTGTCAAACGCCGAGTGGATGACATATTAACCGCTGTTGTGTGACTGTGTGTGACTGAATCAAGACGGTGTGGAGAATATTGCTGTAAAGAATACTGCAAGTCTATCCACCTTGTGAATCGTGAGTCTATCTGCCAACAAGAAGATGTCAGAATTTGAGGAGGAGGTCGCAGAACTGTGATCCGTTCCGCCCACCTGTAAATCTTAGGGATGTAGCTCGGTTGTGATCCATGGTATATCTTAAAATTAATTATTTTTTCAAATGTTTCCTGAACCATTGATTTGAGCTACAACAAAGGTGTTGATACATTGTTGCAAAGATTTTGTGCATCAACTATGAGTATGAATCGCTCCGCAAAAATATTTGCACGCCAATCCAGAAGAGTTTATGTTTCATTTGCTCTATCTCTGTGATATTAATGCGCTTCTTATAATAGAATCGTATGTGAAAAATGAGGTGAGCGGGTGCAATCCTGTGTTATTGAAATACAACAACAACATACAGGGTTAGATAGCCTACTTGTTAGCTCGAATATCTCCTGAAAAGACTATGATTTCCATCGGTCATGGGGATGCTTCTTCCTTCAAGTTATTTAGAACGCCGATCAATGTAAAGGACGCCATCATAAATCCATGACGAGCTGCAAGTATACCGGTTATGCGCCTTCTTATGGCTTACTCGAAACTCGTAATTAAAACACGTAAAAATAATGCTATCTGTGGAAAATAGGAACTCTTGTATCTTGATATCTTGAAAATAGGAACATATATATATATATATGTATGTTAATGTTTAAAGTTTTTATATGTTTATGTAAAATAGGAACTCTTGTATCTTGATATAAGCTGGCAGCCCCGGTTTCAAGAACCACTGTTATTATGATTGGAAGTCATCTTGTATAATTGATTTTTGAAGACATTCCGTACCTAGACTGCCTTTCTACAAACTGATGGATAGCCAAAAGCGAAATATCTGAGAGAGGGAGGTATGTCCATAGGATGATTCATTACTTGACAACTTTTCTAATGGAAGCCCCGATGAGCCGAGTTTGTCAATATTATCTATTGTGCAAGTTCATGAATGATGGTTTGAAGCATTTATGCTTTAAATGAGTTGAATGGTAAGCTCGAAGAAGAGGAAGAGAAAGAGCGTAGTCCAGAGGCATCAGAGTAGGTGTAGGAGCTAATGAAGGCCAAACAGACGAAAGTTAAAGTGTTGTAATATTTTCTGTTATGTAATTTGTGAAGTTTTATAATGTAGGCATTAACGGGGGTGTTAGAGATAATGTCTAATTAATGCTACATTCTAGAGTTTAGGGATTGGATTGGGTTTGTTGGAGGATGTTGAGAGATTCTCTCAACCTCTCCCTCCAAGAGTGGAATAAGTTGGATCTCACAACACTTATTTAAGTGTGATGTATATCTGTTTATTGTGGTCAATACGAACTATCATTTTTTATATAATTTGTGATATGTCTGCTCTTCATTTTTCTATTTAGTGGTTGATTATGAATGATACTGTTGAACTTGCATCACGCAGACACAGATTTCATGTTGGATCGTGGCTTAATAGACCGATACTTGTTAGATCGTGGCTTGTTGAATCGATGATCATGACACTGAACAAAAAAACATAAATTTCCATTGGTTATTAAAGAAATTCAATCACACAGAGTTTAGGAGAACGAGACCATCATTAAAGAACATGGCTCATGGTCAATTGTTGGTGTGATTTGCCTCAAATTATTAGAGCCTGAGATGGTTCGTTGGTATATCTCTTATAATTGTGGGTTATGAAAGGAGTTTTCAGTCACAAGTTACAACATGAAACATTTAAAAATATCCCT
>ML791829.1:304938-317209 GCA_009831015.1 Picea engelmannii
CCCACTCTAGGGAACAAGAGTTGTGGATATATTGAGGAATGTTGTATTCGCTCTGTTGTACATAGACTAGTTTTTATTTATTTATCTATTTTTCCATTCAAATTTTACTTTTTTCCTTTCCATTAACAAGTTATGGTTATGTATATATGTGTTTATGTTCATAGATAATCTTGTAGTTCGGATTGACTTGGAGATCCTTTGTAGATAATTTATTCTTAGAATTTACTTGCTTTAGAATGCTTGGTTGGTTGTAGAAATAGGTTACGAGGACACACTTGTAATGATAGTCTAGTGACAGAGCAAGATAAGTGATATCACATGACTAGGTCACTGATGGTATCGCTCTCAAAGAAGCCACACATTAAATTCATAGTAACAAGACTTCACGGTCAGTTCTTGTGTGTTTTTCGTTAGAATGGTGTGTTTACTTTTACTGCAAGAATGATGTGTTTACTTTTCCACAAGTATGTTGTGTTTGATTTTTTGCAATGCCATTTTATTTCTTAGATAACAATGTAATTTCCTTCTTATAGAAGCATCTTAAGAAACTAGTACAAGCTAAGAATTTGCAGGCTACACATACAGTGCGCAACATCTCACAAGAATATTGGAAACCTGTTGGCAGGCACCAATTTTTTTTATTCTTATCATAATCAAATTCCCCACAAAGAGTTTATATCTTTCTGTAGCTTCCATCACCTTCCATTTGTAAATGTTTATGTTTCTAAGTTTTGAGGCGATGATTGGGTTAAACTTATCTTATTGAGTTTTTTGTTTGCATTTTCGTTTGTTTTGTTTTAAATTCATGACTGTAAGCATGGATTTAAATAAAAAACTTGGTTTGGGTTTCATATCTTCTACCTTAGAAATGTCTTTTTGAAGGCACCCATATATGGCTAACTCTCAAGTCTTATGAACTTATTGATTGATCCACTATCAAAATCTTTGTGTATTATGGGTATCGTGACTTCATTGGTTCTATAGTTGATCGATTGGATTAATTTGTGAAATGTTTGAATGCACTAAAATGTTGGTTTAACATTTGATATAGATCTCATGAGATCAACAGTCATATCATCACTCATATCGCTTGGTACATGCATGTTGTACCTACGTTTTTGATCCACTTTGCTGTCTTGAGTATTAATGAGATCATTCATTATGCGAATTAGGGTTTTGTACTGTTGGAGGGTTTGGTATTAATCGTGGGTAATGGATCATAGTTTTACGAGCCCCATGGTTTTTCGTTTTCCTGAACTCTTATTTCCGAGTTATGACAATCCCCAAACTTTGCAGTTTTCATGCCATTACATTTCGCACAAACCTCTCTCTGCTCCTCGTCTTTTGGAAGCCGAAACCCACCTCATGTGATATCCATCGTATCCTTTTCACAGTGGCAATGGCACCTATGGTTCATATCAAACCGAATGGTTTCCAAGCTCTCCTTTCCCATGATGACGCCATAGATTACTTGAAGGCTCACGACTGAGATGTCTTCCTCATGAAATTCGAAGGCTACAACCTCTCGGTTGCACAAGCCTTTGCATAGACTTTTGACGGTTTTAGGGTCAAGGTTGGGGATGTACAATTGGAAATGAGAAAGTATTTAAACCCATTAAACCCGTCAGTTCATTTCATTCCAAACGACTTGGGTTATTTAGACAACCCCGGTCTGGATTTGACCTCCCATTTGAGGGTGTGTCACTTACGCTTGTTAACAAATGGCACTAGAAGGAGGAATTGCATTAAATTGATGGAACGTCGAGGTCACAAGACTCCTCCCCCACACACTCACACTCCTATCGTAACACGTATTTTCTCAGACAATAAAGTTACACTTGAAACAAAAACTACCTCAAACGATAACCCTGATATTCCCGTTGAACCATTGACACCAGTTCCTCAAGGGGTCAATGTCCAAGAAATTGTTCATCAGTCATTCATAAGAAGTCATAGTGCCTTAGCCCGTATCAGACAACCTGACATGCCACTTAATCAACCCCTTGATTTCATGGATATCCAAGAACAACTTCAAGGAATTGGTTTTCCTGAAAACCCTTTAGGTGGTAATCCTACCAATCCTACTGAAACACCTATCCTTAGAGTCGAAAGATTTGGTATTCCACCTTCCCCTCCTGGTTCATCTCCATCCTCTTTAGGAGGAGAGTGTTTAGACGAAGGCAGTTCTTCATTAGAACCGTCTCAGCCTTCAACACCACCAAATCCCATGGCAAACCAAAATAATCCTACCAGAACTTGGCTCAATCAATATGCCATGGCTATACCCGGACCCCAACACCTATTATAGAAACATCCAGAGAAATGGCTGCCTAAATTTGATCCATATTCAAAACAATCCGTTGAGGATCACATCAAAAAATTTATGTTGGCCTAGATTCTGAAGTGTTGAACACGAGGATGTAGTATGCATATTATTTCCTTATACTTTTGAGGGAAATGCCTCCACATGCTATTTTTCTCAACAGCCCCAGACCATTGTCTCTTGGGACAAGTTTGAAACTTGTTTTCTTGAAAAATTTGGAGATGATAAATCTCCAGAAGTCTTGGTTATGGAACTTTCAAGCTTAAAAATGAACCTTAAATAAAAAGTGAAAGACTTTAATCAAATATTTCTTACTTTAAAAAACAAAATCCCTGTAGATTCAATGCCTGCAGAAAGTTTAATTGTTGCATATTATGCTAAAGCCTTGCACAATAATATAGCCATATGGGTTAAAAGGTCTAAAAAGAACACATTGTTAGAAGCATTTGAGGAGGCAAGTCAAATTGAGAAAGATATATTGAGCTTAAAATATAATCTTAATAGTGAAGCTGAAACAACCTTGTCCTCTAAGAAGAAAATATAAATTCTCACTAGGCCTCGTCAAACTAAAAATCAACAAGAAACTTTAGACTTAGAGAGCTTGCATAAAACTTTCCAAAAATTGTCCAATCAGGTCATTTACTTGAAAAGATCAGCTGAGGAGGCATCCACAAGCAAATGAAGTTTCAAACCTCCTTTCAGAAAGCCTTTTCCTCCTAACCGGCCAAACCCGACCATAGAAGGTCTAAATTTCGAAAGTTTACAGTATGCTTTGCAAACCATCTTAGAAGCACATGATAATTCTACTTCTGTTCCTCCTAAAAATTCTGATGATGCAGTTGAGGAAGAGGTACCAGAAGAGGAGGACTCATCTCCTCTTGTTTTCGGTCACTTTTCGGACAATATCTTCCAAACGAATTTCGAAACTGTCCACCCCTACAACACAAGAAGCACAACACAAAACAAACCCCCTCCTGAAGTAAGTAAAAATGTGTTTCCAAAAAAATCAAAGAAAACTGAAATTAAACAAAGCTTAGTAGCCCCAGTTTTAGAATACGATTTAATTGAAGATATGAAAAAAATGAGGGCTAATATTTCTGTTTTTGAACTGCTGAAATTTCCCCTTATTTTGCAGAAAATGCTTCAAAGCATCGCTGAAAACAATAAAAAGAACAATCCTGGTAGAAAACAATCAACATAAATTGATTCAAGCGCAGCTAAGAATGTCCCAACTAAAAAGACATATGAACCTCAAGATAAAAGGGACTTAGCAGAAAAAACTGTAGCAAATGTAGATAAAACTGTTTTTGGGACAACAACAAAAAATCAACAGAATTCTGCTGTTAACACTCGAAAAAATGTCCCGCCTTTTTTGTTAACCTTTGAAATTTTTAATAGGAATGTACATAATTGTATGGTCGATTCTGGTGCATCATCAAACGTGATGCCTCTATCTGTGTGCCAAAAAATTAATGCAGAATTCAAACCTTCTGATCTCAAAATTATTCAGCTAGATCGAACGAACGTTAACGTAATTGGTGAACTTAAAAATGTGCTGATTAGACTATCATCCAATCCTAAATTTCATCATATAATTGATATTATTGTTTTTGATATCCCTGAAGTTTATGGTATGTTTTTAAGAAGAGATTGGTCAGAACAGCTGCACGGTTACTTTGCCACATATTGGTCTCACTTATGGCTGCCTGAAAATGGACAGCCCAACAAAATTAGGATAAACAGAGAATGTTATCTTAAGCATATTGTAACGTATATGAATGATACAAATGAGCCTTTCATTACATCTGCAAATTCATTTGAAATGCAGGGAATGAATACCTTCTTTGGTAATTTCATGACCGAAATTTCTTCTATCACTGATCCTAAGCAACAATCTGAAGTTACAACCTATACTCAGACACCAGCTTTGCCAAGTATTCCAAGTACTACTAACGACGCATAGATCTGGTCCTTATACTTTGATAGATCCAAATCCAAAGAAGGAACATGTACTCGTTGTGTACTCATCGATCCTATAGGTAATAAGACTTTTATAACTTTTCGGTTAGAGTTTGAATGTACTAACAATACAACTGAGTATGAAGCACTTCTACAAGGACTTAGGAAAGAATTGGATATGGACGTGCAAAATTTGTTAGTATTCGGTGATTCAGAAATCATGGCTAAGCAGATAAGAAACACCATACATTGTTTATCACCACATCTGAAAATATACCAAACTGAGGTATGGAGTTTGATGCATAAATTTTCAGCATTTAACATAAATTCCATTCCTAGATTGAGTAATTCAAAAGCTGATTTATTGGCCAATGTTGCTTCTAAACTATTGCCTGCTGAAGGTCTTTCCCCTAATGCATTTTCAATCGAATTGTTGTTCAGGCCGTCGATCCCAGATAACATCACAAATTGGAGAGTATTCGATGATGACCAAGAGATCATCAATTTTTTGCATATGGAAGACACCTTCCAAGGTGCAGTCATTGATGAAGGCACTCATGACGAGAACCTCCAAAACTTCATGGTAATATCTGATCCTCGATCTCCTGAATCAACATTCAAGATGGTAAACTCTATACCCAGAACTTTTGTGAGACTAGAGAAATTTTATGACTTGCATGATAAATTTAGAGGAGTAGTCAATTGTAAAACTAACAGTTCCTCTTTGATCTATGAAACAGTTAATTTAGGAACAAGGGATAATCCTCAAAATATTAATCTGGGAAAGGGATGTTCCGAGCAAGAAAGATCCGCTTTTATAAAGTTATTTAAACAATTTAAAGACATTTTTGCTTGGACGTATGATGACTTGAAAAAATTTGACCCCAACATCATACAACATGTAATCCCTATGAAACCCCAGACTCAACCTTTTCAACAGAAATTGAGGAAGATGCATCCTAAATTGGAACCCACTATTAAAAAGGAACTAAACAAATTACTAACTGCAAAGATAATTTTCCCAGTTAGGCACACACAATGGGTGTCTAATTTAGTCCTTCTAAGGAAGAAAAGTGGCGAAATTTGACTTTGTGTCGATTTTCAGAATTTAAACAGAGCATCTGATAAAGACAACTACCCTGTTTCTCCAATGGAACAAATTCTACAACAAGTGTCTGGCTCCGAAAGACTATCTATGCTAGATGGTTTTTCGAGATACAACCAGGTCCTTATGTCTCCTTCAGACCAGCTTAAAACCACTTTTCATACCCCATGGGGCACTTATGCCTATAGGAAAATGCCTTTCGGACCGATAAACGCTGGCGCCACTTTCTAGAGAGCAATGAATATTTCTTTCCATGGCCTCATTAACCAATCAGTCATGGTCTATCTTGATGATGTCATCATATTCTCTAAAGACAAGAAATATCACTTGTCTCACCTTAGGGTTGTCCTAGAACGATGCCACAAGTTCGACATATCTCTTAACCCTACAAAATCGGTCTTTGCAGTAGAGCAGAGAAAACTGCTTGGGTTTATAGTGTCTAAGGATGGAATGATTATTGACCTCGAAAGAACCCAAGCTATTGCTAAACTCCCCCCTCCTTCTTCCAAAAAAGCCATGTAGTCCTTTTTGGGCAAGAT
The DNA here is from genome assembly GCA_009831015.1 of Picea engelmannii. Taxonomy (NCBI): domain Eukaryota; kingdom Viridiplantae; phylum Streptophyta; class Pinopsida; order Pinales; family Pinaceae; genus Picea; species Picea engelmannii. Next base: position 310,865 of record ML791829.1, read on the forward strand.
TATTTTCGTCAGAAGGTTTGTCCCTATCTTTTCAGAAATGGTTAGACCGTTACAAAATTTAATTAAAAAAAATGTTTTGTACCATTGGGGACCACAAAAAAGTCAGGCCTTCGATTCAATTAGAAAATAAATAATAGAGGCCCCTTCCTTGATGAGTCCCGATTTTTCTCAGGATTTCACTCTTTACACTTTTGCATCTGACCGATCTTATGATGCTGTGCTTACACATAAAAATGATGAAAGCAATGAGATACCCATTGCCTTCTTGAGCTCAGATTTTAAAGGAGTAGAGCTTAATTACCCAACAATAGATCAACATGCATATGCTGTTTTCAAAGAAGTGAAACACTTCCGATCGTACCTGTTGAAATCCAGAACCAAGGTTATTGTTCCTTACCCAGTTGTAAGAAACCTGTTAGTACAAAAATAATTGGGTGAGAAAAGGGAAAATTGGATGACATCACTACAGGAATATGATCTTGAAATAACCCCTGCACAAATTGTTAGAGGTCAAGGCCTGTGTAAACTAGTGGCTGATTCAGTTGAAGAACAAGAAAGTCAAATAAACACCTCAACTGTGAATCAACATGACAAAAAACTGATCAGCTGTGCACAAGCTATTGCCAATTCTTGGTATGAAAACATTAAATTTTATTTAACGCATGGATCTTGTCCCCACAATCTTGATCCTAAAAAAATAAGAGCACTTAGGCTTAAATCTGCATCTTTCCAGTTGATAAATGATGTATTATTTCGAAAGAATTTTGATGGTGTTTTTCTGCGTTGTTTAGAAAAGGAAGAGTTCGAAAAAGTGCTATATGAAATTCATGCAGGTGAAGACGGTGGTCACTTCGGTGGAGATACCACTGCTCACAAAGTGCTAAGAGATGGGTATTATTAGCCAACCTTGTTTAAAGATGCCCATACGATGTCCCGTAAATGCATAATCTGCCAAAAGGTTGCAGGACGGGTGAAAAAGACAACATTCCCTTTACAACCTGTTACTGTAGATACACCTTTTCAGCAATGGGGCCTAGACATCATAGGACCAATTAATCCCTCTTCTTCACAACAACATAAGTATATCCTTACAACAACAGACTATTTTACAAGATGGTTCGAATCTGTACCTTTAAAAGTGGTAAACACAAGTTAGGTAGTATCTTTTTTGAACTCTCATATCATCACTCGATTTGGCATCCCCAAATGTCTGGTTTTTAATAATGCCTCTTCTTTTTTTTCCCTTGATATGAACATTTTTTCTCTGGAAAAAGGGATTAAACTGAAGTATTTCGCAAGCTACTAACCTCAAGCAAATGGCTTAGCAGAATCAACAAATAACAATTTAATCAAGATTATTAAAAGGACAGTTTCAAAAAATCATGACACAATGCACTGTATAATGCACTCTGGGCTGATTGGGTAACCCAAAAAGCCTCTGTTGGTAATTCCCCTTTATTCCTCGTCCACGGAAGAAAATCCATTCTCCCTCCGCATGTCTTACTTCCTTCTCTGCAATTGTCGTAAAAGTTTCAAGAAGAGAAGTTCACTCCTCTAGAAAATCGAATAAATGCCTTATTAAAACTGGAGGAGGTGAGAACACAAGCAAAGCAAAAATTGGATCAGCACCAGCAAATTGTAAAAATATGGTTTGATTCAAATTCATCTTCAGATAGGAATTTCGATGTTGGAGATCTAGTTCTCAAGTGGGACAAAGCCCACAAGGATAAGGGGGAACATACCAAGTTCCAAACCTGTCTGTGGTTGGGACCATTTGTAATTTCTGAAAAATTGGGTCCTAGCTCTTTCCATCTACATAATTTGGAGGGACAACCAAACACTTTCCTAGTGAATGGCCAGGCCCTCAAGAGGTATTTCACCTGATGATTTATGTTCCACCCTTATGTAAATATTTTGATGTTTTCTTTTTGTTTTTATTTTGGTTCTTTTCATTTTGCTTAAATATGATTTGTTTTCTAAAAATTATTATGTCTGACTCACCATTACATTTGTGCAAGGGAATCAAAATTCTCATTCATTATCAACAGTTGATAACTTCCCAAGCACTTGAGCAGTAAGTGCTAAAACTCAAATCAACAGAAGTAAGTTTATGTTCCAATCAATGTTTTTGGTTTCTCCTTGAAATTACAAGTAGACACAATTATCATTAATAAACTTCTAACGCTGTCCTTGTTTTAAATAAAACAACTCAACTGTACCTTCCCGTGATCGAGATGGTTTCCTAACAAAAATCTAAGTGTCCAAAGTGTGATGAAGGTCATAAAAAAAGGAGAATGATTTTTAAATGATCAAAATATTTATTCCAAACTATGAGATTTTCAGTATCACCCCACCCTCTTGGATATTATTAAGTTCTGCAAAGTATAAACAAATTCTAGAGGGTTGAAAGCACTGTAATGTGTGGGAAGTGTATGTAAACCCACCGAGATGCTGAACAGGTCTGCAAGCAGCGGGTAAATGCATTCATGATACCGAGTCAACTTCACCGAGGTACTGAACATGCCTGCTGTCAGTGAAGCAATGCTGGGTTTAAGAAGATCCTCAGGTATGTCTTTCAATTTGATCAAAGTGAAAATATGTCTCGTATCATGAATGTATGACTCTTGGACATGAAAGAGGTACTAGAGTGGTTCAAATGACATCCCTGCTGAGGCTATGGACGCTTGCTCGCAGCAGTGGCCCTGTCAACAGTATTGAATTCAACTGCATAAACATTGCTACACTCGTAATCTAAGTTAGATGCCAGATTACATTTTTTTTAAGACATAAATACATCTGATGATAAACTGTGTTATTTCTGAGTTATGATCAGAATGCTTGACCTGTTGTTAACTGTTTCTAAAAAATCATTTCATCTGACCCTCCTGACATGAATTTTTGGGTGATGTAGAGATAACTGCTTCGCCCAATATGTCGCCATTGTTGGAAACCACCAATTATTTTCGATTCTTATCATAATCAAAGTCCCCACAAAGAGTTTATATCTTTCTGTAGTTTCCATCACCTTCCATTTTTAAATGTTTATGTTTCTGAGTTTTGAGGCGATGATTGAGTTAAACTTATCTTATTGAGTTTTTCGTTTTCATTTTCGTTTGTTTTGTTTTAAATTCATGACTGTAAGCATGAATTTAAATAAAAAAATTGGTTTGGGTTTCATATCTTCTACCTTAGAAATGTCGCTTTGAAGGCACCCATATATGGCTAACTGTCAAGTCTTATGAACTTATTGATTGATCCACTATCAAAATTTTTGTGTATTATGGGTATCGTGAATTCATTGGTTCTATAGTTGATCGATTGGATTAATTTGTGAAATGTTTGAATGCAATAAAAAGTTGGTTTAACATTTGATATAGTTCTCATGAGATCAACAGTCATATCGATTGGTACATGCATGATGTACCTATGTTTTTGATCCACTTTGTTGTCCTGAGTATTAATGCGATCATTCATTATGCGAATTGGGGTTTTTTACTGTTGGAGGGTTTGGTATTAATCGTGGGTAATGGCTCGTAGTTTTATGAGCCCTCTGGTTTTTCATTTTCCCCAAATTTTCTTTCCGAGTTATGACAGTTCCCAAACTTTGCAGTTTTCATGCCATTATATTTCACACATACCTCTCTCTGCTCCTCGTCTTCTGGAAGCCGAAACCTACCTCCTGTGATATCCATTTTATCCTTTTCACAGTGGCAATTGCACCCGTGGTTCGTATCGAGCCGAACGATTACCAAGCTCTCCTTTCCCATGATGATGCCATAGAAGACTTGAAGGCTCACGACTGGGATGTCTTCCTCAGGAAATTCGAAGGCTACAACCTCTCAGTTGCACAAGCCTTTGCAAAGAATTTTGACAGTTTTAGGGCCAAGGTTGGGGATGTGCAATTGGAAATAACAAAGGATTTCATAAGCAGGGCGACATGACTTCCTTTGAAAGGTGAAAAGTGGTTTAAGAATGCAAAACTGGAGGATGTTCTATGGAGTTTGTTCATGGTTTCCCGCAAATTCACTTGCTGTCCAAAAGGTATTCTCATTGCTTTTCTGAAACCTAGATGGCATAACCTTATTTTAATTTTAAAACAATTTATCACATGTGAAGGCCAGTATGGGCTGGTTTTTCTATACCACATTCGGTTGATTATGTTATTCATATGGTTTGAATTGAACATGCCGTTCTACCTGTTAATGAGCCTTTACAAAATGTCTAAACGCTATAAGCAACCGAGTATGAATTCTCTATCTAGTCTGTTTCATCACGGGATCGTTAAGATCCTGTTGGTTTCCCATTTGTCGTAAATCGGTGACAATTGGGAGAGTTTCCTGAACCGAAATGGATTCACCGAGGTCGACGATACAATCAACCCTCATTTAATTGTAAACCCCAATTTGGACAGACCAGTGACCAAAAGCCAGGTCTTCAATTCACTTGATGGATCCTAATTTAATGAACCAGATGCTATTGTTGATGAAACCCCTGTGGATAAGAAATTACCATGTATGTTTTCACCCAGGAAATATTTGGAACATGTAATTGGCGAATTAAAAGAGAAATATCCCCCTGTGCATATGAACGAATCTAATCTGAACAAAAATGATAAACCTATTGTGAAGAAATTCCGTAAGGGTAAGAAAAAACAAAGCTTAGATTTAAATTTTAGGAATAAGAAGGTTGGTCGATTGATTTCAAGGAACTTAAGAAATAGAAAAAGTGACCATATGAGCTCGATCCCTATGATCAAGATCGATGATCAGTGTTCAGATCAAGAGATAAATGATTTCTTGGCTCAGGAAAATCCAGACAACCTATGTCTTGCGGAAGAAAATACTACCAAGGTTGAACAATATGACTTCGTGACTAGATTACCCCCGTGTATCAAAGACAAAGAAGGTTTTGCATGTATCAGTCATGACCTGGAACAAGCCACATGGAAAAATGAAGTACCCATTGTCGACTATATTCCACGTCGGTCTGCCATTGCCCCAATGCACTGTGACAGTTGCTTAGATTGGATAGAGCATTATTATAGAGATATTCCACTCTTACATGCTCAAGTAAAATGCCTGGTTTCTCATAATGCTCTATTGGAACGAGAGAACCATGACTTGAAGGCACATAGAGAGAGGGAAAATAAAAGATTCAAGAGGTCCGGGAATATAATCATTAAAAATACAACCAGTTTCAAAACCATCATAAATTCAGAACTGTCAGATCCTTCATTTGCTAATTTCTAATGGTAAAAATGATTTTGTTTGATTTTATGACATTCTGTTATGAAATATCAAAATAGGTAGATTTAATTTTGATTTCATTTGCTAATAATAAGACTAGCTACATAATCTATGATTCTGTAACCAGTCTATTTTTGAATAATAGTTGGCATTGTTTTCTGAATATCAAATCTGTTTTGTTATCTACAGAAAATTGATGGTTATGATGCTGATTGCATGGAGCAAACACCTTGGGTCATACGCTCAATTATTCAGTAGTTTCTGCCTTTTATGTTTATAAAACTTTGGTTTATTTTTGACAAACCAACTCATGCATGCGTGGTTTCTAGTTTCACTATTTTTGTAATATTATCTAATTTTTGTGGATTCAACTCTATCTTGTATGATAAGAGCATGTGAATCCTCAACTAGTTTAAATACTGGTCAGTCTTAGTAGTGAAGAAATCTTTGGTTTGGACACATTATGGACATATGAATTTCAAGACTGATATGGAGAGGTTGTTCACTACTTGGCTTTAGACCAGCGTGGTGCTTACCCATTATGTTTTGCCTTTATCTTATGAAATGTTATTACATTTACAAAGCTTTAGTTTGATTAGCGTATGGTATTTCATATTGTTCAACACTTTAAATTCTGTTTGTAATTTCCTGTTCTATATTACATCCGTGATCAAATATTTCATTTAAATATTGTTGATTTATTCTGGATATTGGATGATGTATTATATGAATGCTTTGTATTGAGTTTCTTTCATTATAAGTGTTCATCATTATAAGATCACCAGATCTGTATGTTTATCATTCTGCTGTTATATTCTTGTTCCAAAGCACCTTTGAGTTTGTTCTGGGAGTACTAGCGCCGTTTTGCTACAAGTTTCCCTCATAAGCAGGACAACCAGGAATTTGAATTGCACAAGAGGATAAATTCACTTTAGTCGATTAATTTCAGGTTAGTTTACTTTGTTCTTTAGTTAGATTATTTGTCATTGAAATAGGAACAACTTGAATTAACTTTGACTGTTTATCTGTTCTCATTTTGATCATATTCGATTAATATTCTTTACTGTTTTTTTTTTTTTTTTTTAAAGATTTTAAATAT
>ML791829.1:317324-337420 GCA_009831015.1 Picea engelmannii
TTGCAAGTTGTATATACATTGTTCATAACCATATGTACATATCCATATTTCTATTTTGACGTTCATAAATTATTAAAATTATATCTTTAGTATCTTAGCTTCATAGGTTACTTTCATTTCTTTTATTATTTTTAGGACTTTAGTTGGCCAACAAAGCCATTAAACCCGTCAGGTCATTTCATTCCAAACGACTTGGGTTATTTAGACAACCCCAGTCTGGATTTGACCTCCCAGTTGATGGTGTGTTACTTACGCCCATCAACAAAACCCTAGTTGATAATATAAAATGCACAAGTGTTCTTGGTTAAATATAATATATATAGAAACATTTTCATTTTTGGCACCGTTGGCAGGGAGGTGTCCAGGGAAAAATAATATTTCTTGTACTAGTTTTAGATAGCACATGGTAAGGGGAAGATCAGAGAGAAGATGTCGACTATCCTCTTTGTAGGGTCTCATATGGAGTGTTTTTCATCCAGATAGATTCATGAGTGAAAATTAGAAGGTTTTTGTTGTGCAGTAAGAGCCACCTGCAGTACTAATCTCATTTGCAAGAAGTTTGGTGAGAGGAAGGAAGCATTGACGAATGCCGACTATTCCACTGAAGAAGGGGATGCACAAACCTTCAAGCCTTCATCTAGATGGATTAACGGGTATGTGGGAATCTTCATTATTTCCATAAGTAATATGTCTAGCATCTTGGGTTGATTTATTTCTTAGTTTCATTATATTTTCATCTTAGTTCACCCATGTTAATACCTTCTTACTGTATGTTTCCTTTTCTCTTGTTTTTCTTCTTGAATCCCCACTCTGTATTCCTCTCTCAATCCTCCTACCTTATTTTATTTTTCATGCTTATCTCTTCTACTACTATGCAATATCACCCCCCAACCTTCTGTTCTTACTAAACCATGATCCTTTTTTTTAAATCTTAAACTTCTCATCTCAAACCCTTGATTCTTCATCATTGATTACCTTATCCCTATACCTAGTTCCCTTTGATATTAGGCATAATGACAAATGCACATTACTCAATGTTTTGATGATGGTTGTACTCCTCAATTAACTATTTAAGCCATCATTATACACAAATCACAATGCCATGAACAAAATGTGGAAGTTGTTTCGTGAATAATGAGATAATCCGTGGAATTCCCATGGTGGTTATGTTAGGTTCTCATTATATCATTTTTTTTTTTTAATTTAAATGATGAGACACTCCATGGAATCTCTAGGGTTCCCATGGTGGTTATATCGAGATCTCACCATCTCATACCACACTTGAACCAGATGCTATAACAAATAATTATTTCTCTTACATTTCTCACCTAGTTATGAATAAAATTTCGAACCTCAATTCATCTTCTATGATACATTAGAAGCAAGAAGAACATGGTCATAACATGGTCATGCATTCATTATGTTGTGGAAACCCCTATTGTTACCTTAGGTTGCTAAAATTTCAGGAGGCGTTAGGCTGCTAAAGAATCTTTCACATGTATGTGTTTCAAACTATAGCCATAGACACTTTGTTTCCCTCCTTTCCATCCATTGACCCATGATTGTCTTACTTCATTTTTATGCCCTGCTCCACCCCCCACTCTTAATCATTGACTATTCCTACTACACACCTAGTTTCTTTGGTATAAATAGTCTCCCTAGTTGAAATATTATAATGTAATGATACTTAAGGCAATTTTGAGAGAATTATGATTTGTTTTGGGCCAATAACCAATACTACAAGAGTTTGTCCTTTAGAACAACCTTTAGGAACTCACTAGTTTCTCAAATGGGGAGATATGATGTTGACTTTAATAGCCAGGTTGATCAATTTCCACCATCCTTTTGATGAGTTTTCTCCTTCACGAAGAGAGATTCTCACTCTAGTCAACTTCAAAAGTAGAAAACAACTCTCTTTGAGAAATTGTTTGCTTCTTAGATGATGGATATGATATGGAGCCTATTGGTTTAATTGTTGCAAAGAAAACATTTCTCACAAGGCTGACACCTACGAGTCTTCTAGGTTGGACAATAGCGATGTGCAAAATCAACATTAGGACTGTTTTGAAATATGACATTTGATAGCATAGAGAGGGCCAAGTTATTTCCAATACTTATGCTCTACATTTCAAATTCATGAAGGGGATCATCATTGGTTTCCTCATGTAGCCTATACTTTGTATCTATTACAAGTATAATCCCGAGTCCATATGTGACTTACCTCCTTTGATCCATTACTTTAAAATATGGGTGATGGTCTTTTAAAACTCATGACTTGCTTTGCAAATGATAAAAAATTCTATAGTATGAACCAGTGTTACCAACATCGTGATGCTATCACCGACATCGCGATATTATCACCAAATTTAGGGTCGACGATATTATCGCTTGAAAAAATCACGACATTTTCTTCCAATGATAATATCACGATATTTTCGAAAATGTCATGATATTATCATGAGTTGATGGTAAATGTCACAAAGCTCGTGGAATGTGGCGTTTTAAAAGTGATTTTTGGGTTTTTTAGTCTCATTTTGCAAATAGATTTTGGGGTTTGGAGAGCAAAGGAGCAAGAGCCAAAAATTTGTTTATTTTTTTTCATTTTGCAAACAGAAAGAGGCTAGTAATCTACTAATTAATGGTAATATTAAATTATTAAAATTTCATTCCCCTTTATCTTTCATTTTCATCCTTTTACTTAAATTTTTGACATTACCATTAATTGTTTCAGGAAGTTTGAGAGTGGTTCCAACCACATTGGACTTCATATGGAGCAAGTAGAATTTTAGGTCCCATTTAAAATTCAACAGACTTAATGGTTTTCAGGATTTCAAGATTTCAAGATTGGCAGTATTGCACATTTCCACTAGATTCTACCATGTATGAGGGTATGGAACTGGCATTTAATCAAGAGCATCAATTCCTCTATGTACGTCGATGTTGGTGGCATTGATTTTTGAACTCTTCTGTCATGACTGTGGTAAAAATTTACCCTTCACTCAAGTAAAATCACTTATTATGCATGCTAAGATTTTTATATCTTATTTTAATGCTTATATGGTGACACTAATGCTGAAGATCCTAATATAGGCATTTCTTTTGATGATATGTAGTTATTTGTTGTAGCATGAGTTTTTTTGGAATCTAGAGGCCATTTACAACATATTTGTTGATTTATTTTGGTTCAAAGATGAATTGTACTCAATGCTATTTTGGTTATATGCACCCTTACTTGGTATTTACATGAGAAACTTTGCATATATGTGTATAATGGTTTGGATTCATATGGATGCACATGCATATATCTTACCGGACTGTGACAGAGCGAGTTGTACTTGGAAATAACACCAGTAGAGGACACTGGAGTCTAGCTCCTACTTCTTCTACAAGACATTAGAGTCCAATGCTAGCCCCATGACCTTCTTCCTCGAAAGGAAAATCCATTTCTAGAACCATCACCTTTGCTCATAAAAGGGGAAGAGGGAATTGCTAGTTTATTTATTTGATTTCAATGTAGATGACTCATGATGATGATATACATTTATTAAATTTTTTGATGCTATTTTGAGGCTTTAAAGTCAGGACATGATTCACTGTCGATTTGTGATGTATTCGAGCTTACTAGACATATTATACATCTTATATATCAGTTCTTTTTTCATGTTTATGTGGAAATGCATTTAATTGATGTTGCTAATGCTCTAGATATTTAAAAAATTGAAAAAAAAAGAATAGTTTGGTATTTTTTTTCCTCCTTACAACATTTTCCGATATTTCCCCCGATGTTGTTGATATTTTCATTTTCGGACCCTCGATGATATTGTCTCCGACACGATGTTGGTAACACTAGTATGAACATACCTTGTAGTCAACAAGTTACCCTTATCATTTACCTATTGCCTAATTGATTTTATACCTTGCATCTCGACTATCATTTTTGAAAGGCTCTCACACTTCACTCTAATTAAAATTTACAGGTTGTGACTCCCACTTGGAGACCATCTTATTATTATCATTTACGACCTGACTATTCTAAGTCTAGTCCAAGAAATGCTTACCCATTTTCAATGTTTTTACTCCAAGGTTTACTTACCTTTGTAACACACTCTTGTAGCAACCAAAAGTTAAATATTGACCTCCTTTAGTTCATTCCTCAAAAATTGTGAATTATAACCTATTCTACAAGGCATTGGGCTACAAATCAATAACACAAAATAACCTTATAATTAACATACCATTACATTTTTACATATTTCATCTATTACCCCATTCCCATTCCAAGTACTCCATGATCCATTATGGTATGGTAACATGAGTTGTAGGTATCATTAGAATTGAAGTATCAACTTTCGCTTGTACCAAGTCCACTTTATATAAGACTTAACCATTTAGGACTTGTTGTCTAAAAAGTTGATTATGCCTTGTTTCTAGAGCATATCCCTTGAAACTACAAGTCAAATTCATTTGGGAGATCATAATGTGTTGTTTCATGTTTCAAAATAAAGAGATTATGATCCTGGGAGTTCATCCAAATCATAGGTAATAAAATAATGATAACCTTGCCACAACTTAGTTATATCATTTTTTTTTAAACTTTGCTTTTGGCCTGTGGTTAATTCCAACTAAAATACCAATTGTATTGCTAATTCTCGTTGGAATAATTAGACTTGTTGCAGGATAACATAGCTACTATTCACTTGCTTATCATTTATTAAAAGAGACATCGAGAATCTAATGAGGGGACACAAAAAGTTTTCCTTGTTGCTCAAAATAACCATGGAAACCTTAATCACCAACATTGGAAAAGCAAATAAGATGAAGGAAACAAAGTTTCCAAAGTCTCAATTGATGTCTCATAAAGCCTCATCAAGGAGAGTGGAAATCATTTTTCAAGGAGGTATGTGATACATTATTCACCTCACGAAATATGAAATATCTTCCAAATCTTTGAACTACAATTCTCATAACTTTAACCATGCACATAATTTTAAGTAGGCCATACCACAAAACCCGAGAATTGAGTATTTATGATTTTTGGCACGGGGATTCATTAAATTAAAAACTATATTACTATAAAACCATCTCACATACCTAAGTCATTATTTTAGAGAAATATCTTGATTATCGAATTCTTGCGGCAATAACCTTACTCGGAATAGAGTTGGGACAATCCATTTTTGGAAAACCAAATGGATATATATTTCAAACCCATTTCTAGGGAATATTCTCCAATGAATATAGTTTACAACCCAACTGGAATCATGTTATTTTTATATAGGACAAAAACATTATGCCCTAAATACTAACTGTTTATCCTAAATATGCACCCTTAAAAATATATTTCCTAGGGTGTTCATTGGTATACTTGACCTATCAATTATTCACATTTGTAAAACATGTTTCTACTAGAGATACTTACATGAATATAATTTCATCTCCAATTGGAATCAAGTCAACCTTTCATTATACAAAAATGTTATACCAAAAACTGCGACGATTGGTCTAGAATGGAAATTGAAAACAACAATACCCTGCAACATGTCTCTCAACATGTTTGAGATATCATTTCAAATCCATTTCAAAACCGATTTATAGTGGAGGTATATCTATGAGTCCAATTTAATATTCCTTTGGAAGCACTCTAATCGGACATCGGATGAAGAATTTACCATTGAAACATTGACGAGTAGTCTAGGCTAGACACCACTCATCATTAGGTAAAAATGATTTTTTTAATGAATCCTTTAAGATATCTATTTTATATGCATTATTTTCACTCATTTTTATGTTTTATTGAAGGAATAAAGTCCTCATAACTCCTTTCCTTTATAATCTCACCTTGTATTGCATGAAAAATGCTAGTTTTTTTGCAAGTCAAAGAATGATCATGGAGGTCAATCCATGAACAAGTGTTTTTTCAAGGAAAACTTTCATGAAATGAGAATATCATCAAGATATGTAAAAAAGTGTGCTATCATGTAATGCTAAGTCCTTGGATGAACCATGTCCAAAGACCAATTTCCTAGGAACTTGCTGCAGAATTGTTCAAGCTAGTGATCTACAACATAAGTACATCCCATTGCTTTGCTACAAAATACCATTGAATAATAATTAATGATTCATCATTCTCATCCACTGACACTACTATATGCCCATACAATTTCCTCTTCTCATCGTAGAAGTAGTGGCCTACTGAAGTTTATGAAGCCTCTCTTTCTTATATGGTTGACCATAACCACTACTTTAATCACTATCACTACACCAAAACTTTAGCCTACTCCTTCCCTCCATAATATCTCCATGAATTTCTGCTCCACCCACTCCTAACCCACCCAATAAAGTAAATTGTCCCACTTACAAGGCTAAGCTACCCTTCTAGTTTTAAAATTTATTGAATAAATGGAGCATGCCGCTACCAATCCATCAGAGTTTTCTCACTCCTTGCCTGCCACTGATCCCATCTTTCTGCATGATCCATATTTAATAGTATGCTACAATCTTGTAGATTGTTCCCATTCTTAGTAGTACTTCACCAATCCACCATTGCTCCAAAAGCAATGTAAATAACAAAGTTCTAAGGATGGATGCATTTGAGAAATATTGGTGTTGTTACACAAGAATCAAAACCTACCAGCCTTAGAAGACCCCACTGTTGCCACACAAGAACCAACAATAAAGAAATAAATTAGAGACATCGGTTACAGGAAATATTACTTCCCCACAAGAACTTGTAGAATTTTTTTTTGTTATAGAAGTATTCTTCCCTCAAAGCTTCATCGACAATATCGTGGAGCCAGGTGAAAATATTACTGACATTCTTGTACAATAATGTTTTCTTTTGCTATGGAAGCTCGTGAAAAACATGCTAGAGAAAATCATATACTTGCTGACTAATTCATGGACTCCTTCACCTCTTATTCTTGTTTTTCTGTCCTTCCTTACCATTTTCTATTTCTCAAAGGATGAGAAAAGTCTTCCGTTCGGGTGAGGGGGGACACCATCACCTTTATCTCTTATCATTACTCCATCTGAATCATGAAATTATCTTACTCTATCCTTCACCATCTTATTCCAATCCACATTTCAAATCCATCCTAATCCCCCCTATAAGTTTCTAGTGTTGCTATATCAAGAAGCCCTATTGTTTCTCCACAAGAACCAACAATGGGAGGCCTTACTTTTGTCACACAAGAACTAGTAGTGGGAGTAGAAGGAAACCAAAAATATAAAAAGAAACAGTTGGTACATACGGACAACCCAAGGGCACTTGTTTGGAAAATTCATTAGCATTTCTAAAATATCATGGTCATTAACATATGACTCTATTTCAGGGAAAGCAAAGAAGATTGGCATTAGTTAACTGCAATTAGTTAATGTATGAGTTATAATTGTCATTTTAATAGATTGGTTTAACCATTATAATAATATTTACTATTCAATGGAAACCATAAGAAACAACTTGAGAACGACAAAAACAACTTGAACAAGATAATCATATCTCTTTTGACGAGAATATTTTCATTCAAACCCTTTATTATCAAATTCCTTCAAGTTAGTTTTCTTGGAGTTGAGGTTTCTAAAGCATTATCCTCTTGAAATCCTCATCTCAGCAACAACATAGAGGTATTATTTGACCAATTGCATAATTTTTGAGAAGCTATATGGCAGCTTGCATGAGGTCATGCAAACACATTTGCATGGGTGGGGAGGGAGGAGAGATTCTCCATAAATACCAATATGGAGAAACCATGATTGCCTTGGAGGCATACAAATAAATTGGATATGTTTCTTGCGGATTACCAAGGGAGCAATATATATTTTAACTCTATAATCTCTTGACCCTCTTGGAGAATTTTTCTTTGAAGACCTTATGTACTATGTTGTGAAGATTACAACTACCAGGGTCGATACAACATGATCATTTTCATAAAAGGACAATTCTGCATTGATGTCCTGATCATTTTCCTTAATGTTCCAGGTTTAAGGATCAATTGAGCATGATAATTTGTAGCAAGGAAGGTCAAAATTACAAAATATTTGAGGACCAACTTTGTCAAAAGGATTGGAAGGAGGAACTCAAGTAGAAATGGAGGTAACTATCAAACATTCCTTAGTATTTTCATGGAATTTATAACTAAGCTAGTTTGTAACTTCTTTGGAGCCAATACTCATCGTGACAATAGTTGGATTTCAAATTTTGGCCTCGACCTTGCTCTTACAAATTTCCATTGAATATAGTCCTACTTTTTGACTTGACACTATTGCCTATATTGTGCCTCATAAAAATATGGATGGCAATTAGTTGTTCATAAAAAGAGATATCTCTCCATCTTGTTTGATGAAGCCTTGTATATGACTGCAAAAACTACTCTCTGTATTACAAATGTACCCTATGCTATGTTTTGACACTCTGCCCTTCTAAGAATTTTATACATTTTGCATCATAATCCTCTGCCTATATAAGTTTTGGAGTCTCATAATTGACATAGTGCCAAAGCCAATATCATAGTTTTCTTGTTAAGACCATAGTCAGATACTTGTTGATTCCATAATTACATATTACTTTCTCTTCCAAGAAAGTCAATAGAATTTTCTTGTTGAAAAGAGTCACCATATATCCATTACTCGAATTGTGTATTTTTCATCCATACATGACCCAAGTAATCTCATTTTGACTACATCAAATATCAAGAAAACATTTTTGTGAACATAAGTATGCATATGCATATGCATATGCATGGATAAGTTAAATTGGGTTTGATACAATTTCAAGTTTTGAAGACGTATTCTATTTCTATGGTAACCTTCAGTCTTTGTGAGATACTTTGAAGAAGTATTCTCACCAATATTATGGTTTTAGCATTTGAAATTAAAAAAAAAACGACTCAACTTCTTCTTCAAGCTTTGAATTGGATCTACTTGCAAAAGTTTGCATAGCTACAACATTGCCTGTAAGCCCTAAGCCTTCAAAGTTGTGTCAAGTTTGTATGAAGGAACTACAAAAATGTAAAAAAGGGGCATTGCAAGTTGCCAAGGAAACATTGCAAAAGGCATTACCATTGCTCTATTGGGTTTATGCCTTGTTTTAATGACATTCCAAATCCATTTCAAGTATGATTTGGTAGCATGGCTTGACTGATCCTGAGGTCTTTTCAAAGACTTATTTTAAGATTCATTACCTTTACAATACATGTTTTGCAATTATCAGTAAATTCATATTTCCATTTGGATTGAATGATGGGTTATAAGGAATTGGAGGAATTTGAGTCAAGCTTACATTAGGGTTCTATATGGGAGAAGAACAAATAATGTTGTAGGTATCATTACAACTTCAATTTGGAAGACATGGCTGTTCTAACTTCTGAGCTTCACTCTATAACACTTACAAAACTTCACCATTTCAAAACTATTTACAAATTACAAAACTTGTAGCAGATGATTGACTTGTATCTTGAAATCCGTGAACTGGGTATTCTTGATTTTTGGTGAGGAGAAGAAAGAGAGCATAACATGTATGCCTACAAAAATTTCTCAAAAACCCAAATTACAATTTGTGATAAATTAACAATTTATCAGACCTGTAGCAACCTTGAATTCAGTAAACAATTTTTTCTAAGTTTGTTTCGGCAAGTGGAAGCTATAAGGTATCAGGGTCTTTCATTTAAATAAACGAATCCTAATAGGTATCATTGCATTACAACAACATTAAAGAATTTTTTTTGGACAGAAACAACTATGGTTTCCATCTTGATTATACCCTATCAATAATCAGACCATACATTCATAAGTTTGTCCTTATTTTAAATTTGGGTATATTGCTGCAAATGGTGCTATTGCAGAAGCATGCAAAGGAAGGGACAAAAACAACAACTTTCTGGTATTCATTGGGTGGAAAACAAATCTATTCAAGAAAAAGAGAAGCACATAAAATCGAAAGGGATCCTCATTTACATGCTTGCACATATGAACAAGGAACATTGGAGGTTGCCTACGTCTTCAATTTCAGCTAACTTGATTTGTTAACCAGGGATATCATGATCCTTGATACACACTCTGAGGTATTTGTTTGGGTTGGTCAACATGTCAATACCAAACAAAAGCAACGAGATTTTAATATCGGTTAGAAGTACATGGAACGAGCATCGTTGTTAGAAGGTTTATTGCTAGATATACCACTTTACAAAGTTACAGAGGGGAATGAACCTTCTTTCTTTACGAAGTTTTTTGCATGGGATTCAACCAAATCTGCTATCCAGGGAAAATCATTTCAAAATAAGCTTGCTACTCTCTAGGGGATACCTACCCAGGCTATAGAGAACATAAAAAATGAAAGTCTCAATAATTGATGCCAGCTCGTCCGAGAGTCCAACAAAAAGTTCTAACAACTCCAAAGGTTCAAAACAAAGTGGCCCAAACCAGAGTGCTTCAACATTAACTTCCACGCCATCTGCTTTTGGTTCAAGCAGTGGGAGTAAAGCCGCACCAAGATCTACAAAGGAATCTATCTATCCATCCAATCAGTCTTCTCAGATAGCAATAACTGTTGTAGTGTTATCATAGTTTTGAATGCTGAGCCTAAAAGAATATCGCCCACAAGGAAAATAGTAGGTGGTGACAAGAAATCATCCACAGTTGGGACAGTGTCAGTGACAAACAATGCAACGAACAATACAATGATACCCCAAACTGAGGAGTTTCCAGTGAACGATGAATCTACCACCCAATATGGAACAAGTTTAGGAGAGTCTAATTCAGAGAACAAAGAAGTTTCTAAGCCAAATGAGTTTGAATCCAAGCAAGAAGAGAACGGGAATTCAGATAGTTACAGTTATGAACGTTTGAGAACTAAATCCAATGATTCCAACTCCTGGATTAGGCTCATCACAATCCATTTCCATGAAGGGTGCATCTAGTGAGGGAATGAGATACTCTAATGTTGATCTTATGACAGCTTCTCAATAGTAGCAATTTACAGGTGCACAAAACAACCACATTTATTGTAATGAGAGTGGACATATAAGTAGTACAATAGCAAGCATCAACATGCAACAAAAAATTTCTTATGGTTTTGCAAATGGAAACATGAATAGTGGAATGTAGTTGCCAGGAAATAATCAGAATATGATGAATGGCTCTGTATCATTATTCAGGAGCATATTAAAATGCTTCACAATATAGTCATCTACAAGCTTCCTCCTAACAACAAATTACTCATCAACTTCCACACTTAAAGCACCAATCTCAACAATCACAAGAAGTTCAGAGTGATGTGAGGACCCCTACAAGGAAGAAATAAACTACATTCCAATGCGATCACCCTATATTTGCAAGTAGCTTTAGAGAGCACATTGAACATCGTGGAAATAACCAGGGGTTTCCAAATCTGTATTGATTAACTGTATAAAGTTGGTTCTCAAAATCAAGTTCATGAACTTGTTTGGGTAATTGTTAGCAGTGAACTAAGGGAGAGAAACCAAGGATAGGTTTTTACCCTTTATCTGTGGAGGATCAAAAGGCCATGATTCGATGGAAACATCCGCCTCAACATCGCCTGCCAATATGACTACAACCTCAGTCTTGCTACCAAAACAAAGGAGAATCAGTATCAGAAATCGAGTATGCACAATGACAAAGGAAATGTACTTGTTCGGAGGACCAATGAAATATAATTTAGAGGAATATGGATATCCGACTCTGAAAATGAAAAACATAGATACAGATACATATTCTCTACCTACAAGATCTCGATATATTGAGCTCTATGAGGAAAAGGTATTCCAGAGAGAGACTAGTCGGTTGCATGGGGACATGCAACTATCTCGAGAAGTGGGAGATTTTAGGTCCTCCATATGGTATATTTTATGCCTAACTTTACCTCTCTTTTACCCTATTTTATCTTCACTTAGACAACCATTTGTCAGTCATTTAAGTGCTCTTAGAATTAACGAACTATGTTTTGGTTGTTTTAATATGAAATAGATTAGGATGTTTGATTAAAGTTGCTTTCATTTTTAATATATGCGCCTAATCTATGGTATGAAGTGCATGCTCTTTCCTTATGCCAATAATAAAAAGCTATAGGCATTATAACATTGGTTTTTAAGAATCTTGAACATGAAATTCGATCATGTGGAGAATCTCATGGTTCATGGGTGCCATAACTTTATTTTTTTTATATCAGGGAGATATTGAAGTTGTTGCTTTCTTAGATAACTACTTCCATGGATTGTGGGGCTCATCTAGAGCATATTTGGATGGGAATATTCCATCCCATTCACTGTTTGAGTATTTTGGATGCAACTGAAAGTATGATTGCTGTTTTGGACGAGTTTCTCCTTACCCACACTGCACACATGAACGTGGATCGAGCCCTTTCATCCCTTGAATCGAGATGTGTGCACATCTTCAGTTTTTCTATTTTTAGATAGTTGGTTTCTTTTTTTATTTGTTTTTTTTTACATGTAATTCGACCCATTCTTATATATATGTAATAGATTTGGCCCAAAAGGGGGCGATCTGGACATTGGAATACTATTAATAAGATATTGTAAAAGAATTGGGGTTTCAAGAATAAAAGGCAGAGCACCTAGACCTCTGCATTATTTTCTGGTTATCTCTTGCATGTGTGAGTTTTGATTTTTAGTTTCTAATGTTGTTGTAATAGATCCCAACTCCCTACTCTCTAGAGGGGGCCCACTCTAAGGAACATGAGCTATGGATCTATAGAGGAATGTTGTATTCGCTCTGTTGTACATAGATTAGTTTTATTTCCTTATCTATTTTTCCATTTGAATTTTACTTTGTTCCTTTCCATTAGCAAGTTATGGTTATCTATATATGTGGTTATGTTCATAGATAATCTTGTAATTCGGCCTGAATTGGAGATCTCTTGTAGATAATTTATTCTTAGAATTTACTTGCTTTATAATGCTTGGTTGTAGAAATAGGTTACAAGGACACACTTGTAATGATAGTCCAGTGACAGAGCAAGAGAAGTGATATCACAGGACTAGGTCACCGATGGTATCACTCTTAGAGAAGCCACACATTAGATACTAGTACTTTGGGGTCAATTCTTGTGTGTTTTTCATAATAATGGTGTGTTTACTTTTCCGTAAGTGTGGTGTGTTCGATTTTATGCAATGCCATTTTATTTCTTAGATAACAATGTAATTTCCTTCTTATAGAATCATCTTAAGAAACTAGTACAAGCTAATAATTTGTATCATGCACATACAGTGCGTGAAATATCACAAGAATATTGGAAACCCTGGTTGATAAGATAAGATGCACAAGTGTTCTTGGTTAAATAGGAGATATATAGAAACACTATCACACACATTGCAGATTCAAGGAACCATGCAATCTCAAAGACATAACATTGAGGTATATGTTTTCCAATTGATCTCATATTGAAAAAATGATTTAAGTTCAAGTGCATAACATCTTTTAGAACTTCTTGAGGTTATATGATTGACTATAATTTGCCTTTGTAACGAATCCTAGTAAGAGCCAAAAGTTAAGAGATATATTTGAGGAAAATTGGAGTCAAGTAAAATCTTATAGTCACGAAGTCGTTATTGATATATAATTTGTTATATGAAGAAGGGTGCATGATCGATATTACCTGACACCCAAACTCTAAATTTATGGTCTAGTCATTGCGTGAGAGTCGCTTGATGTAATGAAGCCTTGTAAAGTCAAGTAAGTCAAATTTATTGAAGTTTTCAAAGTTAATTTGAAAGCCAGTCTTGTCATAGTCAAGTAAAGTATTTAGAAACTGTTTGGTTGAAAGAATCTAGTTCTTATCATAGTGGCATTTAGTCTGGCCAACTATTGTCACAAGTTTGAGTCTATGTTGGCATTGACCATTCCAACATTAGACCATGTTTGTAGGAATCATTGAGTACCATACATTATGAAGGCATGTAGAATATCATCTCAAGCAGGCAGAAGACAAGGAGAGTAAAAAATTGACAAGGACGATGCAATAAAAAGACTAATGCAGATACAAAATAATAATTTGGTGGCAAGAACAATCCCTACGACTATTGAAGAGTAAGGAGATGTTGTTGTTTGGATCTTTCAGGACCGAAAATACAACCTCATGAGGATATGAATCCACCTGCGTTTTTAAAGAGGTGGTACTCCTCTTTGGCTAAAAGATATATCTTGAATATTTTGGATTAGAAGGATGATTAAGAAGCAAACCCTAGATATTTATTGCTTGAATTTATTCAATAAAATGGTTCTTCAATAACATGATCTGATCTTTGTGTGCAACAAGAAGTATTTTAAAAAATAGAAAAGATTGAAGGAGGGCTTCAACATCAAAATTTCTTTGTGATCAACATCACATACACAATCTTCTTAATCATATAAAAATACATCCATATCTTCTTCACGATAAATAGGAGAGAATAATTTGATGATCTCAAAGAATTTTAAAAGAGTATTACTATTAAGATCAAAAGAGAATTTGATAGATCAATTTCAAATATCTCATACTTAAGACTCAAAGTTAGAAGATACAATCAAAATCAACCCCGAAGTAATTTTTTGTGGAGTTTTATTCATAAAAGATGTTCTTCATTACAAAATATTTGACAATCATGCATATGGATGTAAATACTCCATGTTCATATAAGACAATTCTTTTGAATAATAAAATAAGAACACTCAAGAACTTAGCCTTGTGCCCAATTCAGAGATTCAAGCATAAAGCTATGAGAAATGATGTAGAAGAATAGAAAGAGTGGAGAAGGTGGCGATCTCTCTTCGTTGATCATAAGCTTGACTGTATCTTCATGCATTTACTTTCTTCTTCTTCTTCTTCTGATCTTTTGCCTTGCCCCTTTGATAATTATGGTTGTGGAACCCTTGATGAAACACTTCATCTCTTTAAAAATCAAATTTTCTAACTACTTGAGTAGTTAGGGTTTTTTCCCTCTTGAATTTCATGTACACTTTTCTTCTTGAAGTATTCTCTTTAATTAATGTCTCATTTAAGTGTTTTAAATGAGTTCACATCATTATCATTCATATATTTAAAATAGTCCSTTTCCTTTTTTAATAAAAGTTTTTAAATAATTTTTWTTTTTCAAAAAATTAATTAATTGTCCTTTTAAAGAGGGGGTYTGTGTTTTAATTTTATGGAAGTGATAATCAACTTTTTATMCATGTAAATCAATTCATATGTTATATTCATCATCTTATCTTTCTAACGATATATTTTTTCCCAAATCCGTTGCCCGGATCTCAAGATATGAACTCGTGAAGTTGAGTTGTCACAAATACCAATTAAAAATGAAGYTGACTGATATTTCATTTTTTTGAGAAAAACATGATCACTTTCATCCCTTCTAACCTATATCAACATCTTCTYTGTTGAAACAAATTTCCAACGGTATAAATTTTGCATGATTTTGTGGCTCGTAGCTCAAGTTATGGCCTCTGCAAGATCGTGACTCAACCCTTGTCGATTGAGTTTGAGCAAACGTGGGCCCTTGATCTTAAAACTCATTTTTCTCTTGGTAAATTCAAATTTTGGGTGAAAGTTTAATCCCACATGAATTGAGAAACTTGAACTCTTTATGTATATATTCATAATTGTATTATACACTTGACAAGAAAGAATGAGAGAATACTATGGAGCTTTGTGGGTCGACCTCCCTTGGAAAATCAATTAAATAATAATATTTTAGACAACCAATCAGCTGCCACCTCATGCCCAATCACTTATGAATCATCCATTCACGTATTTCCATGTTTTGTCTCATGATAGGCTAGTAATCTCCACATGTAACTAATAAAAACCTGCCATGTGTCACCACTAGTAAGTTGCCATGTGTCACCATCCATTAACTACCATGTGACACCATTCCAAAACTGCCACATGTATTGTGTTCATTGGGTTCCAAGTGTCCTGCTCTTATTGGTGCATGTTTAAAATATGGATACTTAGGATAATTTTTAAGTATGGGAGGGATTCGTGAGAGAGGAGAGGGAGTGGGTAGTTAGGGAAGGGGGTTTAGGGGGAAAGGGTAAAGTGTAGGTGGTGGAGGTGGGGAGGGTAAAATGTAGGCAACGGGTGAGGGAGTGTGAGGAATGAGGGGAGTGTGGGTGAGTCCGCGAGTCCACGAAGGGATACACAAAAAATTAAGTATGGCATGGGGGGAGGTAAGGGAGTGGAGTTCGAAGGTTTTCAGGGATGTGAGGGGGTGAGGGAGTGTGGCAGGTAATATAACATAAAAACATGAAACCAGAAATATAATAAGAAGAAATTAGGGTCTTAGGTCCATGAAGCAAGAAGAAATTAGAGTCTTGGGCCCGTGAAACAAGAAGAAACTAAGGGTTTTGGGCCCAAATTTTTTTAGATGTGTTTAGAAGAAATTATCTTTATTCCACATGGAAGAAGCATTTTTTATCACTTAAACACAAACATGGATATATTGAGCATACGATCTCAGATTTTCAATCCGAAAAATGCATGGAGAAGATGATAATGAGGGATACACCATGGACTTATGATATTTCAAAAAATTTCTTCTTTTGATTTCAATTTTTTTATGAATCCAAGAGCGGGAAAATATAGATGACCAAATTTTGGTCAACAACTGGCTCCAACTGCAGGACAATGACTCCTTGTGGGTTGCTTAAAACACCAGAATCTGAAGACCAGTTTCCTTTTCCATTGGGATATGAAGTCATCTTCAAAACAAATTATTTTAATTATTCCTCTTTCATGGAGTTATCTTCAAATATTATTTCAATATAGCGATTGCCTTATTGTACAAAACTTGAACTGAAGAAACAAAATATGTACATACATGATATACCTACCCTACCTTACTTGGAAGAAAAGGGGCACTTTAGGTGTAGGTAGATTTCCAGTGGAGCCATTCAAACATTGATATGATTTATTGAATGAACTCCATCAATATGGAACATATTGAAACCTATACCAATGAGTCAAGGGAACTCTCAATATGTACTGAAGAAAGATTGAACGAGGTGTGTTGAGGATCTGATTGTGTTGCTTCACCAACAATGCTTTGGAACCATAATTCAATGAAGTCAATTCTTGGCTGCTTAAAAATACTATCGTCTTTGATTGGATGGAGAGTTTCCAATATTAGAATATTTTTCTCCTTATCTCCGACCATTTCCAAGGTTCTCGATTCATCAATAATATCTTGAAATGACTTTTCCTTCATGTAATGACCATCTTGTTCATCATTTTTCTCAATATTCATTTCTTCCACCAATTGTTCTTGCTGCCAAGTTTCTTGAGGCTTTTCATCATCTATTGCAAGGCTGGAATCTTCTTGTGTATTTGGTGGAGGCTCAATTTTATTCTTAAACTTTCTAGAAAGATCTTGATATGGAGTATATAGAAGGCTGAAATTTTCTTCTTGCAAGTTGGAATTTTCATCTTCATTTTTCAGCAACATGACTTGACTTACAAAATTCATCCAATGTTTGATTAGAGTCTTCTTCAAAATTGGCCACTTCATTGTCTTGCGTCCATATGGAAGAGGGTGGGTGGGAAAAATTTTCAACAAAGAAATCTTCTAATATGTACCAATTGGTAATGGTACCAGACAACAATGAACTATACCATTCAATAGCATCCCCTCATAGATCTTGTAAAAATACTCGACATATAATATTGTCTTTAGTAAGATTAAAAAGTTTGACATCCACAGTTGAATCTATACGAATGTTACTTTTCATCCTCCAAAGTATTTCCAAGAAACGTAGAAATTTTTTCCATGGGAATATTAGGAATCTGAAAAATTTCTTCTCGTAGATTTAAAGGGCCTCTACGTAGTCACCTTCTTCTTTGGGAGGTTGTTCCTTTTGCTGCATCTCTTGAAATCATTGATGGCATCGATGAATAAGGTAAAGGAGAATCATGACATGAATGAAGTTCTCCATAGGAGTCAAAGTATACATATTCTTGAAAATTTTGAGTCTTTCCAATGGAGTTTCTAGGGAGTTCAATCTCCCAAATCTTCGATGCTTCTTGGGTCTTTTTGAAGTTATAAAAAAAGGTGCAACATCTTTCAATAATCCTTTTATAAATCCCTTGCATCTAAAAAAAACAACAGTCTTTTTGAATTTTCTTTCGAATCTTTGAACCATGGAGATTATAGTTTCTCAATCACATATGAAGCAGGGCCTCAAATATCTAAAAAACAAATGGTTCCCTAGTTGAGTCGCAAAAAATGTTGACGTTTGAATCTGTCAGGACTGAAATGACAACCTCAAGGGGATATGAATCCCCATGCATTTTTAAAGAGGTGGCACTCCTCTTTGGATAAAAGATATATCTTGAATATCTTGGATTAGGAGAATGCTTATGAAGCAAACCCTAGATCTTTATTGCTTAAATTCATTCAATAAAATGGCTCTTCAATAACCTGATTTGATCTTTATGTGCAACATGAAGTCTTTTAAAAAATAGAAAAGGTTGAAGGAGGGCTTCAACATCATAATTTCTTTGTGATCAACATCACATACACAATCTTCTTAATCATATATAAATACATCCATATATTTTTCACGAGAAATAAGAGAGAATATTTTGATCATTTCAAAGAATTTTAAAAGAGTATTACTATTAAGATCAAAAGAGAATATAGATCAATTTCAAATATCTCATACTTAAGACTCAAAGTTACAAGATACAATCGAAATCAACCCCGAAGTAATTCTTTGTGGAGTTTTATTCATAAAAGATGTTCTTCAGTACAAAATATTTGATAGTCATGCTGATCCAGATTATTTTCGGCACGAAATGAGAGCGGAGATATAATAAAGAAATGCACAAAGATATTGCAGATATTCAATAATATAATAGAAATGTATCAGAGATGCAACCATAAACACATATATATAGTAATACATGATTTCTATTAATCAGAGAAATGTACAGAGACTGTAAAAATACAGAGTGAAAGACTCGCTAGAATGGTGGCAGCTTATCTCTGAGAAGAGATGTGATGGCTACTCACATTCGCAAGAAGATGGTTACAATGAGGCTCTGAAGGCCCTTTTACAATAAACGGGAATGCCAAAAGTCCTAGACATCCAAAAACCTAACCCTAGGAGATGAAACGCCAAAAGTCATGTGGGCCCCATTTGGGTAAGTTAGTACATCAACTTCTCGGGGTCGTAACTTTTGCATACGATCTTCGTTTTAGGCGTGTGATAGCTTGTTGGAAAGGTATCATCAAGGAGATTCATTTTGGGGGCTCAATTATGCCCTTAGTTATTATTGATAACCTCGATCTCAAAAAACCTTCATTTGGGCCCTCAAAATGGCCCCAGAAGTTAAAACCTGCTAAAAATAGTAAATTGCCAAAATTGCCAAAAAGCCGTTTTGAGCCATTTGGAAAAGGTGGGTGGCCACCAATATCCACCTGGATCAATCCTCCCTCCTTAGGAAGCAATGGTATCCATTGCGTTGAGTTCCCGGGGGAGAGGGAAAAACACTTGTTGAATCTGCATCTTGGTGAGTTGCTTGTCTTGCTAGAGACGTCGCACTGCTCAGTTTGTGGAAGTCTATCATGAACCTGTTGAGGTTGAGGCTGTTCAAAAAGTCGGGCTACATGAGAGGATGTTTTGCAGAAGGAATCTTTGCATTTTTCTGCACCCTTGACGACCTGCTTCTGAAGGATAAAAGGTGCTTGGGGTGAGGCTGTAGTGGTTGTACTGTCCTTCTGTTCTCCTTTTGAACAGATTGTGAAGAAGCTAAATTTTGTAGTATGAGATACTACTTTGCGACACTTTTTAGGTGGAATAGTAGTGGGAACTACCTCTGGTATTCTGTAGAGATGACCCCCCAAAGTGAAAATAACACTACGAGGTCGAGACTCATAAATAACATGGCGCTTCCACATATATGGCTGGCCCAAGAGAACATCACAGACATCCAGTGGGGCAACATCACATAATACCTCATCCTTGAAGGGTTGGATGCCATATGAAAATCGACACTACTGGCTGACACGAAGATCTCGTCCTTGGCGAAGCCACCCGATGTTGTATGGCTGCGGGTGTGGTGTTGTTGACAATCCCAACTGTTTGAC
>ML791830.1:0-13005 GCA_009831015.1 Picea engelmannii
AGGTATGAGGGCCCAAGTCAGGTTGTTAGAGTACTTGGTGCGTATGTGGGACCCTGATCAGCAGGTATTTCATGTGGGGGTCCACACACTGTCCTTAGATATTGAGGACATTTACTTTTTGACTGGATTTTCACAGTGGGGGTACTATGTGAGCCTGACTGGTAGCAGAGGTGGTGGGCTATAGATGAGTGAGTATTGTCGTTTACACTGCGTTCCTGAGGCTGAGAGAAAGAAAGGAAAAGTAGTTATTTGGGGGGTATGAGATTTGACCCTCCGTACTATCCTATTCACCATAGCTCGGATGGCTCGAAATTCTTATCCTCACATGGTGTTACAGAGTTACTTCCAGTATTCTATTGAGTGTATTGAGCCTCGAGTGTTCAACTGGGTAGATTATGTGCTTCGCAGTATAAAAAAGCAGTTGACCAAATGCAGATGAGGCGACCTGAAGCAATTTGGGTACGAATCTTTGTTGGTGTCCTTCTTCCTTGAGAGGGTCCCATTACTGAGGTTGTAGGTTGAGTGGAATATACTAGCTCCCAGGGATCCAAGGATGCTGAGATGGTGTCGTCTCATGGCCTGGCACGTAGCAGGACCGATCATCAAGTATGATGATACTTTCTTTGATTAGCTTCAACCATAGTTGTTGATGGTTGACGACTATGCTTATGCCAAGTTGGATTTCTGAGGAGATCCGAACTTAGTACTACCCGAGGATGCTCAGTGGGGGGACCTTGGTAAGAAGTGCACACATTTTTTCCTTTTTAAATGTTTTTGTGAATTTTTATCATATTCAAATGTTTTCGTTTTATATGTTCATCCAAAGACTAATATAAAATTGTTTGTTGATAACACAGATGTTGGACCTTACCGACCTCCTGTTACTTCTCCCATTCAGCGGCAAGGAGAGGTAGCGGTAGCACCACAATATGTTGAGGATTATCAAGTGGTGGAACAAAATCTGGAGGGCTTGACCGCAGATATTCCAGACATGACTCTGGAAGAGGTTCCACGACGCGATCAGCATCATGTTGTAGGAGTATCAGCATCCATGAGTTGACTGCTCCGTAGGGTTGCTCAGGAATTCATGTGTTACCGTGAACATCATCCATGACATCACTTTGTAGAAGCTATGAGCTTCATATTTTGACATTTTGGTCTTCGGACAAAATTTTTGTAAAAAACTCTTTTGATCATTATATATACAGACGGATTCTACCGGTTTACCTTATATTGTGTGAATATTGATGTGATTGATTTATAAATGATTCAAATGTATGTCCAATACATAATTAGCCAATGCATCTGTTAATGTATTTAAACATCTAGGAATATGTTGATATTCAATGTGATCAAAATAACGTTCCAAGAGGCGAATTCGCAAATATACCCGTAACAAAATAGGACTTCGAATAGAGTAGATATTACTTAACTGTAGCACTACAAGCTGTGAATCAAGTCGCACAACCAAATGACGAATTCCAAGCGAGATAGCATCAACCAATAATTTAATAACGACGCTATACTCTACAATGTTGTTGGTCGCACAGCCGAGGCACACACCTCGTAAGGAGACAAGTTCGTTTGTAGGGGCATAAATTGCCCACGTAGCAGAAGCAAGGTTCTGAGTACTATGGCTAGCACCATCAGTGAAGCCGATATAGGGTAGCAAAGACTCCGACATTTGGAAATCAAACACAACGTCACATAAGGGTAGAGACCAAATAACGACAAAAGCAAACTATAGTAACACACAAAGAGTATGATACAATAAAAATACAAGTACTTGTGCACAGATGATTTTATGCATAGTACTTCTTCAAGTACAACCCATTCTTGGGTTCACTCAAAGGGATACCATCGTAATCTACCAACTCATAAGTTCCTTTTTCCAAAACTCCTCGAACGATATAAGGACCTTTCCACATGGGTTCGAATTTCCCAGCTCCTAACATATCTTGATCTTGTTCATATAGAAGAACAAGATCACCTTCGGAAAAAATGTGAGGCTTGACATGCTTGTCATATTGGGCCTTGACACGCTTTTTCTGAGCTTCTATGACTAGGGTGGCATCACGTCGAGTTTCGTCTAATCACATAAGATACAATAGACGTTCTTCCTCAGCAGAAGTGTTGGGTAGGAGTTCAACAACTAGTTTTAAAGAAGGTATCTCACATTCGATAGGGAGAATGGCTTCCACACCATAGACTAACCGAAAAGGTGTAAACCCAGTAGCGGACTTGACAGATGTCTGGTATGCCCACAATGTCAAAAACAACATTGTGTGCCAACTTGTTTTATGAATCCCTATCATTCGTCAAATCATAGTGATGAGAACTTTGTTAATCACTTCGGCTTGGCCATTAGCTTGTGGATAATAGGGTGTTGAGTTATCATGGCGAAAACCCAACTTTTCAGTAAGTTCAGACATCATAAAATTCCTAAAGTGGCTACCATGATCGGTGGCGATAGCTTGGGGAACACCAAAACGAGCTATGATGTCATTAAAAAAAAACAAAGCTGCTGTCTTTCCAGTGTTTTCAGATGTCGGCATCACCTCGGCCCATTTCGTAAAGTAATCAACGACTACAATAATGTAACCATGCCCCCCGATATAGTGAGGGTGACATGTCATGAAATCGATGCCCCATTTTGTAAAGGGACCAACTGAGACCACGGGGTGAAGAGGAGCATAATGTGACCGAATTTTCTGATTATAAGTCTGGTAGGCATGGCATTTTTGAATGGCAATAATGCAGTCGTTAAACAAAGAAGGCCAAAAATACCCTACGCGTAAGATCTTCTGAGAAGTAGCATACCCAGACATATGACCACCACATGCTCCAGAATGGCAGTCATTTAGAGCTTTCTCAGCTTCGTCTAACGTTAGACAATGTTGAAAAATAGAGTCAATCCCCTGACGATAAAGAGTATCCCCGAGGATAATGTATTGACGAGCTTGATAGCGTATTCGACGTCGTTCAGTACTGGACAAAGTTGGTCGAAAACTCTGGGTTTGGAGATATATAATGATATCCCCATACCAAAAATCATCAGTGCTAATAAGGAAAAGAGATTCACCGGGTAATGAATCAACTGCTACATTTTCCATTGCAGAATGGGGAAAATCGCATATCAACTCAGCAAAAACTAAAGACTTCTTAGACTTAGTGTGATCGAATTCCAAGTCAAAATCCTGGAGTATCACAATCCATTTGGAGTATTTTTCCCCTAGCAATTGACGTGTCAAAATATGTTGCATAGGGTTGCAATGAGAAATCACCGTAGTTTTGTGTGAGAGGATATAGTGCCGGAAGCATTGGACGGCTTGGACGGCAGCCAAGGCCAGTTTCTCGACATGTTGATACTTGATTTCAGTCGGCGTGAGACTTCGACTCAAGTATTAAATAACATGTTCATCGTGAGCATCATCCTCTTGGATGAGAACCATGCCAATGGTGTAATCCAAGGCAACAAGGTAAAGGAAATAATCACGACTGTAATCGGGGGGGAAGAGAATCGGAGCTCGCGTTAGGGACAACTTCAAAGCTTCAAAAGCATGATTGGAAAGGGTATCCCATACGAATTCTGAATCCTTCTTTAATAGCCGCATAAATCCATGAGTTATCTCGGCATAATTTGGGATAAAACGACAAAGAAAGTTTGCTTTCCCCTGCAAACTTTGCAACTGGCGAAGTGTAGAAGGAGGAGGGAGATTAAGGATCGTCTCAACCTTCAAAGGATCCACCTGGATCCCTTGACGCGAAATGATAAAACCTAGAAGACGGTCGGATTCCACATAGAAAACACACTTATGAGGATTTAAATGGATCCGGTAGAACCGACAACAAACGAAAATAGCTCGAAGGTGGGTTGGGTGATCGACTCTATGCATAGAATGAGTGGGTAAATCATCCAAATATGGTTGAACAATATGCTTGATATCATCAAAAGCGTAAGACATAGCGTGTTGAAAAGTGGCACCAGCGTTCTTGAGACCGAAAGGAATTTTTCGATAGGCAAAAGTACCCCAAGGACAAATAAAATCAGTCTTATGTTGATCCTTGGGAACGATGTTAATTTGATTATAGCCGGAAAAACCATCCATGAGAGAGAAGATTTCACTTCCGGCGCAGTCATCGACAATCTGATCGACGAAAGGGGTAGGAAAGTTGTCTTTTGGACAAGCTTTATTAATATCCCTATAATCAACACACACACGAATCGTACCTTGTTTCTTGTCAATCGGGACAAGATTGGAAACCCAGTCTGTGAGAGCCACCGGATAAATAAAGCCAGCTTTCAGAAGTTTCTCGACTTCGAGATTTATAGCAGCCACTTTACGTGGGTGAATTGGACGAAGGCATTGTTGGATGGGTTTAGCGTCAGGGTATGTCTTAATCTCATGTATTACAATCTCAGGGTCAATACCTGACATTTCTTCGTAGCTCCAGGCGAAGATGTCACGAAACTCTTTGAACAAGGACGTATAGGTGACTATTTTTTCAGGGGAACACGAAGCTCCAATATGGACATTTTCGATGATTCTAGATTTGATGGATATGTCAATGGGAATCATGGGTGAGATATTACTTAATTTCCCTTCAGCAAACACATCGTGTGTAGACTCGGGAATGGTCGAGATGACGAAAACGGTCGACGGATTCGAGAAACATTGGTAGTTTTCAAGAGTGTGTTGCTCCAGAAAGAGGATAGAACGATGATGCCCATCATCCCAAGGGGTGTCCTCCATGACGGACATGATCATCTCGTCAGTTGGAAAAATAACACGAAAAGGATCGGGAGACAACTCATCAAGAGAAGGGGTAGAAAGTGTTATCGATTGAATGGCCTGATAGGCAGACTCAATTGGACTTAACGACATTTCGTCGCCGAAACAAAGATGATCTCCAGGGTCAGGGACCATCCAGGGGTCAGAAGATGCAGGAAGTTCATGAGGCGAAGTGGAGATCATGTTGATAGAATCAACAGACGAGCGTGGAACATCGGGCGGTGGAATGGGGAAAGTACCCATTAACGAGGAGTCCTTTAGAATGCCTACACCGACATTCTCATAACTCGATGGGGTTTTATCAATAAACGGTACTTTTCTAGTACGGGTATCAGAATTGAAGAAGGCAATTTGGTCAATGGTAACAACCTTTCCTTGATGAGGGAAACGTACTATATGGAAAAGTGTCGACACAACGACATGCATGGAATCGATCTAGCTGTGGCCAAGCAAAAGATTATAATCAAAGGGAGTGTCAAAGACTTCCACTTCGACTTGGACCGTCTTACCTTCTAATGTGATGGGAAACAAAGGAAAAACACTGTAGTGCTTAAAACCAGAGCCATTGAAGGATTTAAGAGTGTTTTGTGATTCATTCAAAGAAGGAGAGCCAATGGCTTTCCATCAAGCAAAATACATGACACACGTAGAGGCACCCTCATCGATAATGGTTCGAAAAATGTTCTTGTCAGAGACAACAACTTGTATCTAGAACGCGAGTTGAGGGGGTAACCTTGGAATGTGATCGTCTAAGTCAAAAACTATTAAATTCGTATCCGTTGGGTCAATTCCACTGATAGCTTTCAACAGTGCCTTTCATTGTGTGGGACAAGTTTGAAGGACTTCAAGGGCTGACATCGCAGAAGGTGCTTGGGCCAGATCTTCAACAATGTTGTAGTTTTGGGCCGCATGAGCATGAGGATTGAAAGTCGATTTCCGAACGACACCTTTTGGGGGTAGAACTGTGTCGAGGCTCGGTTGTTCAAGATGAAGAGGACCGTTGGTAGGTGGAGTCATGGGAGAAGGTTGTACCAAGGAAGGGGGTAAATCATCAACCTTCTCCTTAGAGGGAGAATAATATTTGGCTCGAGTAGTGAGTGCAACGTTGTTCTTCTTAGAATTACCAGTACACATTAAAACATATGATGTAGTAGAAGAGGAAGGTTGGTCATGAATGACCAACTGAGCCTGTTGTTGAGACGGGAAGGGTTGGGACAAGATAGCCGGCGCAGGTGGTTTCGGAGCTCCCTGAAGGAACTTAGTGACCTCGACACATCGTGGAAAATCCTTCCTGTAGTGATCATCACCACAGATAAGGCAAGGGTATCGTGGTTTGCACTTATCCTGGTCATAAACAGGGGTAGTTTTGGTTTTCTCTGCTTGAGAATTATTTTTTCCCTCCTTATTCTTGCCTCTTCCCTTTTTAGATTTGTTTTTACCGGCTGGGGTAGATTGGACGACATTTACCTCAGAAGTCTTATCAGTGGGAGTGGAAGGAGATGGATCATTTTGAACATTAGAAGAATCATATTTAGGGTTTGTGCTTGAAGGGAATGTGATTGGGCTTGGGCAGTACTAATCACTCCGTCAGCTGCATGCGAGGCAGTTGGAGTAGTTGAAGTGCTGGAAGTATTAGGACGAGGTAATTCAGGTAGTAAATCGTAAAGGGTTCCCATTTGTGAATAAATGAGATCAATATATTGAGCATGACTTATAGCTTTCTCTTCCGTGACTACGCCACCCATGGCAATGTCCTTACCGATTTCATTCACAAATGATTTTGTAAACCATTCTGCCAGTAACTGATCGGGGAGCTCAAGTTTAATGAGACGTCGTCTCCTTCGCCACTCATGGATGTGATCAGATATATGAGTTCCTTTAGTTTTTTTGAAGGAAGTCAAAATCTCGTTTCCCGTGTCATAACAGATTGGTAACTGGTAATGTGTAAGGAAAGTCGTAGCTAGGGTGTTAAAATCATAGAAGAAACCTCGTGGAAATTCAATATACCACTTCACAGCAAAACTGGTAAGGGTTCGTTGAAAAAGACGTAAACGAATAGAGTCATCCATCAACGAGTTGGATGAGCACCATAGGTGAAAAGTCATAACATGATTGTTCGGGTCCTCTCCCACTTTGCCATCGAATTTAGGAATGTCTGATGGAAGCTTGGATGGGATAACAGGCCATTGAGGAGAATGACGAATAGGATCATTTAAAATCCATGACAAATTCGGAAAATCTAGAGTGGGAAGAAAGGGAAACTATCGATTCACTTGCGGGTACTGGTGGCTTTGGGGAGGAATCCTTGTTGGCAAACCAGTAGGACCATAAGCACTCTGCATATAATGTGAAGACCTAGGCAAATTCAGTTGTGGTTGGAGAGGATAATAGCTCATAGGAGTATACCCTAGAACAGGGGCCTGAGTTTGAGCATTCGCCCCCCAAATGGGATTGAATGAACCGGGATATGGTTGGCCCATGCTAGGGGGTGTTACGGACGCAGCTGGAAACTGCTACCCCCCAGTCGATTGAGAAGGATTTTGTATCAATTGATTCCAATACTGATCCAAGGACAGAGGTATGTTTTTCCCATAAGGTGGGGTCGGTCCTCCCATCGAAGGTGGTCTGCCAATTGGAAGTTGCCAACTGAGAGGGGGTTGAGTGATACTACCTTGATGAGATTGGCCACCAACCGGAAACTAATAAGTTGGAGTGAATGATGGAATAGAAGCACTAGGATTAGGATTTCCAGTAGAGGACGAAGAAGGTCCTCCAAAAGGAAATTGAGGGAGTGTTGGAACAAAACTGGGAAGAAAGTGCCCAGAAGAAGAAGGACCACTAGGAGAGCCAAATGGAGTTTGCGCAGGAGTAGGAATGGAAGCATTCAACACACGGTATCTAGGTGGTAGTGTCGGAATGACATTGGGCATTCACGGTGTGTTGATAGGAGAAAGACTAACCGCAGTAAACTCGGTTAGAACCCTCGTAGTAGCTGTGAGATGGGTCATTTCGGTAGGGACGATAAAGTGATAAGCGGTAGTCAACGGTACTGTCTCTAGACTATAGATTTTGGAAATCACAGGTGGATTGATTTCGGAAATCACAGGTGAACCTGGACCAAAAAGGTCTCATCGGAAAACACATGTAGACCAAAAAAGATCTTGGCCTTCTATGCCTAGAAAGTGTCCAACTGGTGATCCAGAAGATGTAACAACTAATTCTCCGGAAGAATTCAATCGCATAAATGGTCGCTCGGAATCAAGGTGACCTCGAAAGTCCTCTCGAGTATTAGTAATTTGAAAATGTTCTAGAGAGTCAGTTCGTTCCACTTGTGGTGTGGTGACGACTGTGACTTCACTTTGCCGAGGAGAGCTTCCAGGTGTGCTAGTTGGCAAGAGTTGAGAACCTTCCAGATGCTCTAGAGATAAACCTTGCATTCTACGTGAATTACATGGAGGATCTATTGTAAACGAGTGACAAACTTCACGAATAAAATCCTATGGTCAACTTCGAGAAACAAACAACACGCGCTAGTAAACAAAATCTAGGAAGCAACACCAAGCAAACAAGACCTTCTAATTCTGAAGCCACTAGTTGGTGATGAAATCCAACGTCACAACAACGAGATGAGAAGGGGTTGGGCTAGGGTGGAAAAGTTACGCTGATGACCTTTTTAAAGGACTTACACCCTGGTGCAAGCTCCCACACATAATCGTGGGTATACCTTCCAAGGAGCCCGAGTGAGTTTGGTGAACGTCAATTCCAGGTACCATGAAGACTTTCCCCTCCATGGTCACCTTGGGTAAGAACCTATAAATAAATGCCACTAAGGTCACCACCAACAACAATAAAGGCTGGGGGGACAGTTGACAGTCCGATCCACACGCAAGGGCAGGGTATCTAGCCCGAAATCAACTCAAAAGGCTTCCACTCATCATTGTGGGTATACCTTCGAGTGATCCCTGTAATACGTGCAATCTCTACACTGATATCAACAAAGCAGGGTGAGTGACTCTATCAATATAAATGCGACCTCGTGCTTGACCCTTGTGTGAGAAGGGATTCCCAGGACAGGATGTTGCAAATGGAATTTAACACTCCCTAACACAAGATGCTATTGTGTGTTTTGTGCTTTTGGAGAGTGTATCTCTCTTCCTACTCCAAAGCGCTAGAATAGCTAAATGTTGGTGTAATAGAGCCTTATAAAAGAGTTACCAGATAAATTTTATGATTATGCAATGTTATTAAGAGCTGTCGTTTACTCAAAGGAAACGGAGGTGAAACTTATGTTGTATGACTCTGACCCAACAATGCAAGGATGAGAATGAAATGTATCACTTTTCGTTCAATGAATCCTATGTATGGGAGAGAGAGAAATTTTTCCAGATCAACCTTGAACTACAATGCAAAATTTCCTTTAAAATGCAAATGCAACAAATCACACATCAATAACAATTCTCTATTGTGTCTCTTTCAATAACTTCAACAATCGATTCTCAATGTTTTCGAAGACGAAAAGATTTTTTGAAAGAAAAACGTTTGTTCACTTTTCAAAAAGGACCCACACTATGATAGCGAGAGTACAGAAAATCAAAAACCAAATGAATCAAGTAATGATAAGAAACCCAATCCACTCTTTCAATGAAAACAAAAATAAAAAGCAAACCAATATAGTCTTTTCAATCGCATAAAAAAGTGATCTTTCAAACAAAGCAAATGATAAAGACCAAGAAACTCAACTTTCAACCGATCATCGGTCCTTAACTAATCAAACACACTCAGATTTCGAAATCAGAAAGTATGGTGTTGCCAAGAAAAGTCAAGAAACGAAATTCAAGACAAAAGTGACAAGAAGAGCCTTGAAATCCTAAGACTGTTCATGCACGCAAATGAAGACAAGAAAGACATCAATCAATGGTCCAAGAAACTCTTATGAGGCACCTAGACTGATCTGGGCAGTTGAAGATGCCAAAACTCAAATCCAATTTTTTGAAAAAATGAGTTTGCAGGCTGGCAATACAACACAGTGAGAGAATTAGGCATTCTCGCAGGTGGCCCTTGCGTAGAGTGCAAAAACCTCGCACTAAATCCTAAAGGCAGAATGTGAACCCTACCAATTCTCGTAGGCTGCAGTGAAGTGCAGTGCGAGAATGTCTGAACATAGTCAAAATTTTGGAAAATGAAGCAAAATTAGAAAAGGCCTCTGGACCCAGAGGGTCTATCAGGATATCCTGAAGACTCAAAGATTGATAGGAAAGGAGAAAAGTAAAACCAGAGAAAATGGCCATAGAAAAACACCAAAAGCCACAAAGAAAATGGGATTGTTCCCCAGTGGAGTCGCCAATTTTGTTATCGGACTAATCGGTAGGTGAAGACACTAATAGATCTCCCTAGATCCACCTGTATCTAGGACAAAACAGGACAGGACATGACTCTTTCCCTAAGTTTTGACTGTTGAATTGACTAGGAGGAAGGAACAAATAACATACCTTATTATCGCTTCCTAGGGTCTTTGTTGCTCCCGCTTCGCTCCAGTGCTCTCGTGAAGTCAAGACCAAGACAACACAAACCAACCAAAGTGAAGATAACACAATATATTCAAGTGTCAACCTATGTGTATGATCAAGAAATTACAAAATAAAGTGGAAATAGCTTTATGGGAAAGGGACATGCCACTGTATCATATTAATGGAAAGTAAAGATTACAACCTGAGCCTTGATGTCGCAAACTTCCTTTTGATGGATCTTGGCTCCGACACACACACTTTCTCAATCTTTGCATGAAGAAGATCAAATCCTCTTGATAGACTTGCTAGAGTCTCCAAGCTGTTGTTCAAGCTAAGTCCTTCACACAATTCTTTCACCAATTCTCCAATGAATCTTGCTTAACCTTTTCCATGAGAATTCCCTCAATATATAGGAGAGAATGAAATAGTTACTTGGATAAGAATGATCCCAAAATATCAGGGAATCCAGTACTAGGATAACCATTTGAATGCCAACCCATCCTTCTAGAAGATTCCCTTCTAGAAACAACGAGAATTCATCTTTTTCCATGCTTTAGGAAGATTTCACACCCTAGTTGTTCAACATAGTGCGAGAAGTTCGCACCCTGGATGAAAGTAGCCTGCGAGAATGGGTCATTCTCGCACCCAAATGCACTAGCAGCCTGCGAACCTTCTTCAAAAATGAGTTTTCTGGGAAGAGATGAAAGTAACTTTTGTCAGGAGAAAGTTCTTATGAAGAGCCTGAGTACACCATCATCAATACATCATCATGATGACCAAAATCATGGGTAACAATCCTATTAGGTCTGTGGGCATGTAGCGATATGACACTACCAACAACTGGTCACCACGCCAGGATAGTGGCTTTTGGTGGCATAGCCAAGAGAAAGGGGGTCTCATCACGAGCCAACCTTCACATTTCCGTGAAATGCTTGTGGGTAACATTTCCACCACTGGTCACCACGTCAAGGCAGTGTCCCTCAATTAATCTCTTGAAAGAAAAATAAATAGAGAATAAAATATAAAATGCATGAATGGGCTTGGAAACATTTTCATCCATGACAAGGTGCAACTCACCCTCTTTAGAAGCACCCACAGGTCAGCCATACATTTCCTTGCTATACTGTACCCATTTCCTAGACATCCCTTACCACCTCATCCACTCACATGGTCTGGATTTGAATTCACCCAAGAACATCCCACATCTAATGAACATTATCCCAATAGGACGTCCTAGCATCCCCTCCAAACTTGGCTTGTAGAATAGCATAATGTCTTTGATCACTTGTATGGGTAAAAGGGGTTTCATGCACATATTTAAATAACTTGATGATTAGATGTGATTGACATTGCTATGATCCATCTGACTTATGAGCCCATGGAGGGCGTATTTGTTGATGTTGTAGGGACACACCCGATGTACAGGTACACATGGGGAAATGATTAGTTCATACCTCCATAGGGTTAAAATCCCACCATATGGATGTTGTGACTCCAGCTAGGGGCAGAGACAAATCAGGGGTTTTCACTAGAGAGAGAGGAGGACGTTCCACCAGGGACAGCCTGGTAGGCCTGTTAATGTTTATGCCATTATTATAGTTCTTTGCATTTCAATAGATAAGAGCATAATAAGAATAATATCACTGAGAAATACACATTCACAAGAGACACAACATTTATCCTGGGAAACCCTCTAGGGGAAGAAAACCCAGCAAAACTTCCTTATCATAAATAACTTAAACAATGTTCAAGAGATAACTCAAACCAATACAAAAAGTCCTCCCCAAGATATGCGCCACTCTTCTCCTCCTCTCTTTGGTAATTGCAGCTTGACTCATAACAGAAATGAGCAAGTGAGTTGTGTGTTTGAAGTGAGGCGCTAGCCTCTTATTTATACAATACTGGCACGTGTGAAAGGTCACAACTGGCAGGGCCGACCTCTCACTCTCGGTGGGTAAACCCACCTTTAATTAATTCTGGGTCTTCCATAATAACTATTGGGGTCGACTTCTTATTCTTCCCTTTGTAATTGTCTGATAACCAATCCGCAAAAGGGGATTTGTACCTTATACAATTACCGACATGATTAATCCACAATGGGGATTAATCCAATAACAATAATAATAATAATGACATGATTAATCCCTAATGGGGATTTAATCCAATAATAATAAGAATGCTCTTCGCAGTTACATTATTTCAACACTCCCCATTAACAAGAAGGGTATTCTTCATCAGCATCAGGCGAGAGAGGTCTGCATCATCAGTGGCATCTGGAGGACAGTATCTTCAATATCATCTTGAAACATTGGCTAGCACATTTACGAGTCATCGAAAGTTTTCTTCATCAGCAGCATCATCATTCTCGAAAGAATTCTATCATCATCTGTATCAAATATGTATCAGTAAAAATGATACCTCATCACAGCACTAGGTTGACACATCATAGTACTACACTAGCTCAATGTCACAGCGGTTAAGCTGGTAGCTCAGTGTCAGTCACATATTTCTTTACGTCTAACAACTAGGTCAGAAGCAAGTAATATCATCATCTCGATTTACGTCTAACAACTAGGTCAGAAGCAAGGAATCACAACGTCATGCTTTACATCTAACAACGAGGTCAGAAGCATGACTCATCTTGCTTTACGTCTAACAACGAGGTCAGAAGCAAGGAACACATCAACATCTCGCTTTACGTCTAA
>ML791830.1:22063-45698 GCA_009831015.1 Picea engelmannii
TCTTCGAGGGGGAAACCTCCAGTCGAGCAGCACTCTGTTACAATAATATCCAAGCTAGGGTTTTTCATACCCTCGACCCTTATTTATACTAACTATGTCTATTAAGAGAAGCATCTAGAGGAAGATCCTTCTAGAAGCGGAAGTTTCTATTAGGTCTTCTTACATCCACCTTATTCTATTTTATTGAAAGGTCTTATTAATATTGACCTTTATTACATCCGAATATATTGATCTACCTATGTGCGGGTTAGGACCTTAACAATATTATGAGCCACAAGAGGAGGTGCGAGAAATAGGGAAATCGAAGAATTAAGAAGAAGAATAGAAGAGTTGGAGAATATAAGAAATAGAGAAGTTGACTTAGATTTTGAATCTGAAGAAGAGGTTGAATTTGAAAAAATGATGAGGAAGGAGACCCAACAACGTGTTTGATATCCTTTTTGAGTAACAGAGGTGGTGCGAGGGTTGAAGTTTCTTGCTATGATGGTAGTTTGAAGGATGAAACTCTTATATACTGGATAGGCAAGCTCGAAATATACTTCGAGTATGATAATGTTCAACATCCAAATCATGTTTGTTTTTCCATCACAAAGTTGAAAGGACATGTTTCACTTTGGTGGGATATGATACAGAAAGACAAAGTAGATTACAGATTAGAGAAGATTAAAACATGGAAGAAGATGGTTAGTAAGATCAAAGAGAAGTTTCTGACTGTTGACTACCAGTATAACTTGTGTAAAGAAGTATAGAATCTCAGGAAGAAAGAGACATTTGTGCATGAATATACATAATAATTCTTCAAGTTGTCACACAGGTCAGGGCTAAAAGAACCAAAGTATCACAGATTGGCAATATACGTAAATGGACTGAGGTACCCAATTTAGGATGAGATGAGTACACATTACTTTTTAATTGTAGAAGAAGCCTACCAGGTTTCTTTGAAGGTGGAGGAAAATATTGACAGAAGAATACGACATAAGTTTTCGGGAAAAGGAACTAGAGGCAGAGGAAGTGAAAGTACTACTAAATACAATGAGAAGGAGGATGATGCGACCAACAGTAAACATACAAGAGGAGGAAGAAGCATGACAAAGGAAGAGGTTTTGGCCGCGGTAAATATGTAATTACATGTTATAATTGTGGAGCAGAGGGTCATAAAGCATCAGAATGTCTAGAGAGACAAAACACAAGAAGAAGAAATGAAGCTAAGATGCAAGTCACCCAAGCAGATGAGGCAGAAACTACTAGTGGGAATGTGGAAGTAGACCAACAAAAACAAGGATAAAAATTGATGTTGAGAAGAGTATTACTCAAGCCTGAGACAAAGGAAACAACAAAACCTAAACATAGAAAGAGAGTGTTCAAGACTAAATGTAAAATTCACGATAAGTGTTGTTATCTTGTCATTGATGGAAGGAGTACAAAAAATTTGGTATCCACTGAAGTCATGGGGAAATTGAATTTGAAAGGAATTCCACACCCCAATTCGTACCGAGTTTCATGGTTGCAAAGGGGACAATAGGTGACTGTAATTGAATAATGTTTATTGAGTTTCCAGATTGGAAGTTTCAGTGAACAAGTTTTATGCAACGTGATAGAGATGGATGCATGTCATGTATTTCTTGGGAGACTGTGGATGTTTGAAAGAAAGGTATTCCATGATGGCAGGGAAAATTCATATGAATTTTCCATGGATGGTCAACGTTGTAATTTGGTACCAATATCAAAAAATAATATGGACAATAACAACAGGAAGGGGATGAAAACAATAGCATCGAAGTTATGAACGAAAGTAACAACAAGAATATGAATGGAAGCAATAGTCAATTCATGTTATGTTCTGCTAAGGATTTTCTAAGAGAACATAAACATAATGGTTGTTGTTTGACTATAGTACCAAAAAGGATTCAGGAGACGGAAAAAGGGAATTTTATATCAGTAGAGATTCAACACTTGTTGAATGATTTTAAGGAAATTGTAGCAGATGATTCACAAGTAGGATTACCCCCATTGAGAAGCGTCTCACACTAGATCGACCTGATACCAGGGTTGATTTTTCCAAATAAATAAACTTACCGAATGACTTCAGAAGAGAGTGAAGAGGTAAATATACAAGTGCAAAAGTTACTTAACATAGGGTTAATTTGAGAAAATTTGATTCCTTATGCAGTACCAATAGTTTCGACACTGAAAACAAATGGTGAGTGGCGGATGTGTACATATTCATGGGATATTAATAAAATCACCATTAAGTACAAGTTTCATTTATCGAGAATGGATGATCTCATGCACTGTTTGAGTGGCACTGAGTACTTCACAAAGATTGATTTGAAGAGTGGTTATCATCAAATCTGAATAAGGGAGGGTGATGAATGGAAGACAATGTTCAAGAAAAAATATGGGTTGTTTGAGTGGTTAGTTATTCCCTTTGGTTTAAATAATGCACCTAGCACATTCATGAGGCTAATGAACAAAGTTCTGAAATCGTTTTTGGGAAAAAAAATTGTTGTATATTTAGATGACATTCTGATTTTCAGCAGGAGCAAAGAGGAACATCTAGAGCACGTGAGGAAGGTGTTACAATGATTGAAAGAGGAGGAATTATTGACAAATATGAATAAGTGTACATTTTTACAAAAGGAGCTTGTATACTTTGGTTTTGTGGTTTCCAAAGAAGGTTTGAAGATGGATCACGAGAAGGTAAAAGAAATATTGGATTGGCAAACACCTAAATGCACTTTTGACGTTTGGAGTATCAGTGGATTGGTGAGTTTCTATAGGAAGTTCATTCAAAATTTCAGTCAGATTTGTGTGTATCTTAATGAATGCATGAAGAAAGGCACATTTCAGTGGACAGTAGAAACAACAAAGTCATTTGAATATTTGAAAAAGAAGGTGACATAAAAACCAGTATTGGCACTTCCAGATTTCAATAAGGTATTTCAAGTAGACTATGATGCAAGTGGGACAATAATTAGAGTAGTTATGAGCCAAGAAGGTAGATCGATAGCCTTTTTTAGTGAAAATTTAAACGAAACGAGGAAGAAATACATTGTTTATGATCAAGAATTTTATGTTATCATCCAGGACCTGAAAAAGTGGCGACATTACTGGCTTCCAAAGACTCATAACTTGCTAATACGAAACCGTATTTGACTGTCATCTCTTGCACCATGAGAGGTTCTTTTGACAAGCTGATTAACCATGCTATTCAAGCATTCCATTTGTGTAATGATCGATAAGGGTGTAACGATCGATAAGGCCGGTTTGGGCAACAAATACTTTGGAGATTCGTTTTGGTACTTTCGGGCATCAGATTTCGATTCTGTGAGTTGTGTTGGAATCATAGCAGTGAAAATCATACATTTGACCTGTTCCGGTGATGAAAAATCCAGTTTGACGAAATCCAAAAAATTATGCTCAAAGACATTTTTTAACAGAAGTTTGGGTCCCATTTTTCCTTGTTGTTTCACCCAAATTCGATTATGTAAGTTTCCGTGTCATCTTTGATGTATAGAATCTTAATTAATCTATTGACTTTGAGGTGATGTGTAAGTAGCACATAATTATAAACCCACAAAAAAAAACCAATTGATGTTTGGGGTGCTCAACATGGCTCAGGAACCGAGAGGATCGATTTTCCTTTAAGATGCATTTCAAATCCAGTGCAAGACCTACATATGTTGTGGTTAACTTATATGATGCTAGATGACACCTTCACGATCAAGATTTAGTCATAAATTTAGTAAATGCGAAGTAAACAAGCTAGTATGGCATGCACGATTAAATTTGTTGGTGACACAGAGATGTTTGATTGTGACTGTGATCATGAAGAAGATCAGGCGCGATAGATATTGGTTATCAATTATTCGTCTAGATGTGGAGAGATTAGTCACTGAAAATGTTTAGGAGACCGACTGATAAACGCAGTAAGAAGTATCTAAGGTGGGAGGAGGATAATATAGGTCTCAAGATGAAGGCGTTTCTTACTGACCGGGTTAGCGTCGGTGAGAGAAAGAATATCATTTTTGATGCGCTCAGTTTCAGAGAAAGGTAGACGTCCTTCTGTTGGTGCATCGGTGACAGAAGAGGGAAACTTGTTAACAAGAAGCACATCGGGGAGGGAGAGACGAACCTCATCGATATGCAGTTTATTGAAGAGAAAGGGAGGGACGATGTCAATATGTGATGCATCGATGAAAGAAGAAGGAAGTTAGCTAGTGAAAGGCATGTGCGC
The DNA here is from genome assembly GCA_009831015.1 of Picea engelmannii. Classification (NCBI taxonomy): domain Eukaryota; kingdom Viridiplantae; phylum Streptophyta; class Pinopsida; order Pinales; family Pinaceae; genus Picea; species Picea engelmannii. Next base: position 26,301 of record ML791830.1, read on the forward strand.
GGTGAATATAATGATGTGAACATTATTGATCTATCAGCGTTGGTCACGTGAAATTTGTCGGCGATAAAGATGTGTGTCAATGAGGTTTAATAGAAATGTGTTGGTGCATCAACCAAGTTTGAAGGAAGGTGGTATATGTATCGTTGATGAAATCGTTGATGTGCCAATGTGTAGGTGGAATAAAGGATACGTTCATTGGTATGCTATGTATCGACGTAGGAAGAGGGAACTCATTGAAGTGCGGATCGACAGGTCGAAGTGATCTGAAGAGAAACTAGAAATGGTAAAGTCGGAAGGATGGGAGGAAAACTTAGGCTTAGCCATTCACACGAGAGAGAGAGAGAGAGAGAGAGAGAGAGAGAGAGAGAGAGAGAGAGAGAGAGGAGGGTAGAAGACACCTTCACGATGATTGTGGTTAACTCATATGATGCTAGAAGACACCTTCAAGATCAAGATTTAGTCATAACTTCAGCAATTGCAAAGTAAACAAGCTAGTATGGCATGCACGATTAAAGTTGTTGGTGAAACATACAAGTTTTATTGTGACTATGACCATGAAGCAGATCAGGCGCGGTAGATATTAGTTATCAATTAACCATCTAGGTGTTGAGAGATTAGTCACCGAAAATGTTTAGGAGACGGACTGATGATTGCAACAAGAAGTATCTAAGCTGGGAGGAGGATATGACAGATCTCAAGATGAATGTGTGTCTTGTTGACTGGGTTAGCATTAGTGAGAGAAAGAATATCATTTTCAATGCGCTCAATGTCAAAGAAAGTTCGATGTCCTTATGTTGGTGCATTGGTGACCAAAGAGGGAAACTTGTGAAGAAGAATCACATCGGGGAGGGAGAGAAGAACCTCATCGATATGAAGTATATTGAAGTGAAAGGGAGGGACGATGTCGATATGCGATGCATTGATGTAAGAAGAAGGAAGTTAGCTAGTGAAAGTCATATGTGAGGTGAAGATAATGATGTGAACATTATTGATGTGTCAACGTTGATCACATGAACTTTACCGGTGATAAAGATGTGTGTCATTAAGGTTTAGCGGAAACAAGTTGGTGCATCAACCAAGTTCGAAGGAAGGTGGTCTATGTATCGTCGATGAAATCAATAGTGCACCAATGTGTACATCGATTAAAGGATGTGTTCATTGGTACATTATGTATCGATGCATGAAGAAGGAACTCGTTGAAGTGAGAATCGATGGGTCAAAGTGATCTGAAGAGAAACTGGAAATGGTAAAGTGGGAAGGGCAAGAGGAAAACTTAGGCTTAGCCATTCACACGAGAGAGAGAGAGAGAGAGAGAGAGAGAGTTTTGGTTGGAAGATTTGGCGGGGGGGCAATTTATTGTCTTAGAGAGACGATAAGAAAATAAAACTGGGAGGTTGTTTTGCATGTGCAGCAAATGGAGACACACTGGGTGAAGTCAAAATATCTTAGCATTCGATGGATGGGGAAAGCAGTGTCCTTTTATCCTAGTAGGGGATGACTTCCAGCTATTGATATTTATTTGAATATCTGTTGCACCTGGATACATAAAGATATCACTTTTGGTTTTAAACCTTTAGATTTTGACACTTCACCCTTCATGTGAGAAACTACTTAGGGTGTGGATGGTTCCCCCATTACATAGTATCTGTGATGTAGGAGCATATTTAGTTCTGGGTAATCCACATCACCCAAAAATATTTCAAATTATGTACAAGTTAATTTAGGATGAATAAGGATGGTTGCAACTCTACTCGGCACTTGTGTTGTTACTCCTTGTTAAAAATTGACATTGTTGCAACTTGCTGCAACTCCTACGTTGCAACTCCACTTTACAAGGTTGGTGTTGCAACTCCTATATTGCGACTCCACACTACAGTATTTGCGATGGAAACTTTATGTTTCAACTCAATGTGTTTATTCCAAACTCATTCCATGTAGCTCATGAATCTTAAACTCCAAGTGGGAATCATTGATAAGGGAAGAGGAAACAAAACCGAATTGGAAAACATTTGGGCAACGAACATGAATGACTATTAATCTTCCCAATGGAAGAGGAAAAAAATCAGCTTACAAAAACGACAATAAAAGAAGGGGAAAGGAAGATGTAGGGGTGGATTCTAGCTAGAAGAAAGAAATATTTCCCTCAGGTTGATTGGAAGTGACCGATATAACCACAAAGAACGAGATCGAGAAGAGACGATACAATATACAAAAGAACAACATAGTGCATCAGTTCAAGTCTGGTGAGAAAGATGTATTTCTCGATTACATTGTAATAAGGGGCATTCTGAAATCAATAATAAAAGAAAGGATTCACAACTTGTTTATGTTCTTGTGGTTGTAATTAAATTCCTTCTATTTATGTCTTAACTACAATAAATTAATTGTTTGTTGTGTGCTTGAATATGAGTTTTGTTTTACATTTTGAAGGAAGAGCACAGTCCTGTAGGCGTTATAATTGCTTTAGGTATATGAGTTGTGTCAAGTGGTATTAGAGCTGGTTCAGGTTCATGAGTTGTGAGAGTACAGTTCCTGGAGGTAAGGATTGTGAATGTTGTTTTGATTGAGGGTCATAAGACAACTCATAAGGATGTCACTATGAAGATTAGGAGCAACACAAGGAGGTGCGAGAAATAGGGAAATCAAAGAATTAAGAAGAAGAATAGAAGAGTTGGAGAATATAAGAAATGGAGAAGTTGATTTAGATTTTGAATTTGAAGAAGAGGTTGAAGTTGAAAAAATGATGAGGAAGGAGACCCAACAACATGTTTGATATCCTTCTTGAGTAACAGAGGTGGTGTGAGGGTTGAAGTTTCTTGCTATGATGGTAATTTGAAGGATGAAACTCTTATATAATGGATAGGAAAGCTCGAAATATACTTCGAGTATGATAATGTTCAACATCCAAATTGTGTTTGTTTTTCCATTACAAAGTTGAAAGGACATGTTTCACTTTGGTGGGATATGCTGCAGAAAGACAAAGTAGATTACAGATTAGAGAAGATTAAAACCTTGAAGAAGATGGTTAGTAAGATCAAAGAGAAGTTTCTGAATGTTGAATACCAGTATAACATGTGTAAACAAGTATAAAATATCAGGAAGAAAGAGACATTTGTGCGTGAATATAGATAATAATTCTTCAAGTTGTCACACAGGTCAGGGCTAAAAGAACCAAAGTATCAGAGAGTGGCAATATACCTAAATGGACTGAGGTACCATATTTAGGATGATATGAGTACACATTACTTTTGAAATGTAGAAGAAGCCTACCAGGTTTCTTTGAAGGTAGAGGAAAATATTGATAGGAGAATACGACATAAGTTTCGGGGAAAAGGAACTAGAGGTAGAGGACGATAAAGTACTACTAAAGACAATGATAAGGATGATGATGTGACCAACAATAAACATACAAGAGGAGGTAGAAGTATCGACAAAGGCAGAGGTTTTTGCCATGGTAAGTATGTAATTACATGTTATAATTGTGGAGTAGAGGGTCATAAAGCATCAGAATGTCTAGAGAGACAAAACACAACAAGAAGAAATGAAGCTAGGACGCAAGTCACCCAAGAAGATGAGGCAGAAACTACTAGTGGGAATGTGGAAGTAGACAAGCGAGAACAAGGATAAAAACATATGTTGAGAAGAGTATTACTCAAGACCGAGACAAAGGAAACAACAAAACCTAAACATAGAAAGAGAGTGTTCAAGACTAAATGTAAAATTCATGATAAGTGTTGTTATTTGGTCATTGATGGCAGGAGTACAAAAAATTTGGCATCCACTGAATTCATGGTGAAATTAAAGTTGAAAGGAATTCCACACCCCAATTTGTATCGAGTTTAATGGTTGCAAAGGGGACAACAAGCGACTGTAATTGAACAATGTTTATTGAGTTTCTAGATTGGAAGTTTCAACGAACAAGTTTTATGCGATGTGATAGAGATGGATGCATGTCATCTATTTCTTGGGAGACCGTGGATGTTTGAAAGAAAGGTATTCCATGATGAAAGGGAGAATTCATATGAATTTTCCATGGATGTTCAGCATTATAATTTGGTACCAATATCGAAAAATAATATGGACAATAACAACAACAAGGGGATGAAAACAATAGCATCTAAGTTATGAACGACAGTAACAACAAGAATATGCATGGAATCAATAGTCAATTCATGTTATGTTCTGCTAAGGAGTTTCTAAGAGAACATAAACATAATGGTTGTTGTTTGACTATAGTACCAAAAAGGATTCAGGAGACGAAAAAAGGGAATTTTATATCAGTAGAGATTCAACACTTGTTGAATGATTTTAAGGAAATTGTAGTAGATGATTTACAAGTAGGATTACCCCCATTGAGAAGCATCTCACACCAGATCGACTTTATACCAGGGTTGAGTTTTCCAAATAAATAACCTTACCAGATGACTCCAGAAGAGAGTGAAGAGGTAAATATACAAGTACAAAAGTTACTTAACAGAGGGTTAATTCGAGAAAATTTGAGTCCTTATGTAGTACCAATAGTTTTAACACCGAAAAAAAATGGTGAGTGGAAGATGTGTACATATTCACGGGATATTAATAAAATCACCATTAAGTACAAGTTTCATTTATCGAGAATGGATGATATCATGGACTGTTTGAGTGGCACTGAGTACTTCACGAAGATTGATTTGAAGAGTGGTTATCATCAAATCGGATAAGGGAAGGTGATGAATGGAAGACAATGTTCAAGACAAAATCTGGGTTGTTCGAGTGGTTAGTTATGCCCTTTGATTTAACTAATGCACGTAGAACATTCATGAGGTCTATGAACGAAGTTCTGAAATCATTTTGGGGAAAAACAAATTTTGTATATTTAGATGACATTCTGATTTTCAGCAGGAGCAAAGAGGAACATCTGGAGCATGTGAAGAAGGTGTTACAACGATTGAAAGAGGAGGAATTGTTGACAAATATGAATAACTGTACATTTTTACAAAAGGATCTTGTATACTTTGGTTTTGTGGTTTCCAAAGAAGGTTTGAAGATGGATCTCGAGAAGGTAAAAGAAATATTGGATTGGCAAACACCTAAATGCACTTTTGACATTTGGAGTATCAGTGGATTGGTGAGTTTCTATAGGAAGTTCATTCAAAATTTCAGTCAGATTTGTGTGCCTCTTAATGAATGCATTAAGAAAGGCACATTTCAGTGGACAATAGAAACCAAAAAGTGATTTGAAGATTTGAAAAAGAAGGTGACATAAAAACCAGTATTGACACTTCCAGATTTCAATAAGGTATTTCAAGTAGACTATGATGCAAATGGGACAATAATTAGAGCAGTTATGAGCCAAGAAGGTAGACTGATAGCATTTTTTAGTGAAAAATTAAATGAAACGAGGAAGAAATACTCTGTTTATGATCAAGAATTTTATGTTATCATCTAGGACCTGAAAAAGTGGCGACAATACTTTCTTCCAAAGGATTTTATTTTGTTTGTTGACCATAAGGCATTGTAATACATTAAAAACCAAGGTAAATTGAATAAAAAAAATTCTAAATGGGTATAATTTTAACAAATTTATATGTTTGTTTTGAAACATAGGTTAGGGAACTTAAACAAGATTGTTGATGCATTGATTTAGAGGACAATATTGCTAAAAACCATGTCAGTTGCAGTGGTAAGTTTGGAATGTGTGAAAAGGTTGTATGAAGAGGATGTAAATTTTGCAAAATCTTGGGAGGCATGCAGAGAACCATGGAGTATGGACTGAACACCATTCTTAGAGTACCACATTCAAGACTGATTCTTGTTTAAAAACCAATAGTTATGTGTTCCACAGAGCTTAATACGGTTGAACCTCATTAGAGAGTTTCACAATGGTGTTTTAGGAGGACATTTTGGCATGGACAAAACCACATAATTGGTGAAAAAATAGTATTTTTGGCCCAACATCTACAAAGATGTTAGGATATTTGTTTAGTGTTGTAGAGTTTGTCAATTAGCTAAGGGTAGAAGTCAAAATACATGACTTTACACTCCATTGTTGGTACCCAAAAGACCATGGGAATATGTAAGCATTGATTTTGTGTTGGGATTGCCTATGACATAGAGATAGTATGATTTTGTGATGGTAGTAGTAGATTAGTTTTTAAAAATGGCACATTTTGTAGTATGTAAGAAGAAAAGTGATTCTAGTGAAGTGGTTGCCTTGTTTTTCAGAGAAGTATGATTACATGGCCTACCGAGGAGTATTACTTTAGACAAAGACATGAGATTTCTTGGTCACTTTTGGAGGACACTTTGGAAAAGGTTGGGTTCTAAGTTGTTATATAGTTCATCCTATCATCCACAAACAAATGGGAAGACTGAGGTGGTGAATCGAAGTTTAGGGAACTTATTGATAAGTTTGAGTGATGAAAATCCTAGCCAGTGGGATTCAGTTTTGGCACAAATTGAATTCACTTACAACGATTCAATGAACATATCTACAGGGAAGAGCCCATTCCAAATTGTTTATGGAAGGTCACATAAAGGGGTGGTATATTTGGTTGATTTACCAGATCTAGGAGATAAAAGGAGTGTTGATGTCAATGATTTTGCAGACATTATGTAGGAATTGTATGAGTATGTGAAGTAGAAACTACAAGAAAGAAATAACAAGCATAAACATAGGAGAAACTCGTAGTGAAGACAAAAAATATTTAAATAAGGTGAGTTATTCATGGCTCACTTGAGAAAGGAACGATTTCCCAAAGGTAATTATTGTTGATGTTTTGGTAGTTGTGGGAGGTATTAACCTCCAATTGTAACTTTGTAATTAGAATATAATATTTCGGAAGTAAGAGAAACATTAAACAGATGTGTGAAAACCCTAGAAGAGAAGTCGGCAGAAAGAGAGTAATAATAAAGTATTAAAAGGCTTCAGAAAGTGACATTGGCCCCACATGAAAAGACACCTTGGAAGAATAGTATAAACATAGGCTAGGAACTCCTCACTTGGATACTCTCTCACTCAATAGAAGGAGGGCGCAAGTATGAGAAGTAGTAGCTATAGTTACAACAGAAGGAGGTGCAAGTCTAGAGAGGGTGGTGCAACAGTTGCCTTGGTGTAATCTCAGTCTTTCTGGTATCTTTCTTGTGTGTTTCTCTTGATAAAGGTACGCTTCTATTAGTAGAGGTACATTCTCTTGGTATTTTACTGTTGCTGCAACAATGGTGTTTCTAATTAGGGTTTATCTGTAGGTTCTAGTGTGGACTTCCCAGAATCATTCTATCTAAGAAAAGGTTAGTGTCATCGGGGGTGGGATAGTGAATTCCTATTTTTGGGTGACAATGATGTGACAATGTCTATCATTAAATGATCATACCAAAATTTTAACATGGTATCAGAGCTAGTTTCCTTCGTAACAATCTAACCACTGGAAGAAATATCCTCAATTTATGCCATTGTCAAGATTGTTGAGCACTTACTGAACCTGCCAAGAAGGTCACCTAAGTAGGGAGTATCTTTCCCCTGGATCAAATCTCCAAAATTCTGAAATTGAAAAAATAGGGTTTCCTCATAAAACCCGAGGTCTGCAGTACCAATTTTAGTTGCAGTTAAAGTGCAAATTTCTTCGTGTCAGTTGTAGCACCAGTTGCAACACCAATTGCAATGCTAGTTGCAACACCATTTGTAGTACCTATTGCAGTGAAATTTTTTTTGAAGTGTTGGGCTTAAATTTTATTTTTCCTAGTGCACCCTACCCTAGTGCATCTACAACTACCTTCAGATTGCAAGTTGGAGAAATTTGAAGTTTTAGGATTTTTTGTTGCTTGTCATTGTTTTCCACTCCTGCCGGAGGTATGTACTTGTATATGTTTAAACTATATCACTATCTTGAGGGTGTTTTTAGGAGAATGGATATTTTTACAAAGAAAAAATTGTAGATCCAGAGGGATCTCAGATCCACCACATCTAAAGAAACAACGCACTCCAGGTTTGATTGTATTGATATGCCTCTAGCTATTATGGCATTATTGTGATCTTATGAACATCTAGTTGTATTTTTATCTATTGAAGTTATGATTATCATACTAACCTCTGGTCAAGGTTAAAGTTATATGTTGACTCTAGTCAAAGTATTAGATTGATTAGGGTTGATATTTTCGAGTTTACTTGCATTATATTCCCTAACTCAGATTTATGTCAAGAAAGCATATTGTCTTAGTACATGGGACAAGTTGGAGATAATACTTTTCATATTGAGTGAAGGAGACTCGAAAGAAATAAAACAACACTCATTCTTGAAGATAAGACTCCAGGTTATAGGTTTGATTGATTAAATTCATAAGTTTCCAATTTGCACATATCAAGTTTGATAATTGTTACATTACAAGTAAACACTATAGTTGTGACAAAAATATTTGAAAGGTTTTTTTACTGCAAGATACAATGATTACTTGGTATCATGTGAGTACTATTGATATAAATTCTTATTGTACTTGTTTGCAAGATGAACTAACATCTCCTCTAGGAGATATTTCTTATTTTGTTTCCAAGAAGGTCACCTTGGTAATGCTATGATGATTACCATGAAATTATCTTTTTGTTATCATAGATATGTTCTTATGAAAATTATATTATACTTTTTGTTCTTGTTTCTTGTTCCAAGAAGGTCACAAGTGATAGATCTTAGAAGGAACTATTGTGATGATTATTCTCGTTATTTTTTTTATTATTATAAGAGTATTATTCTTGTCTATTATTTTTCCTTCATTGTTGGTCTTGTTTGGGGTAGGTACATGTGATAACTCCGAGGGAAGATATAGTGACGCTTGCATGAGGAAAGATATTAGATGGTCTCTAGTTTGAGACATGGAGCAGACTATCTAGATAAGAGGTTGTATACATGACTGCATACATCCATGTACCGAAGAAAAAGAGGATGAAGAAGGGTACTTTTGCGAGATACAAAGTATCTCATATGGAGATTGATTGTAAGGAGCAGAAGGATCCAAAGATGACTGAACAAATCTCTCTAGTTCAGTTGATCACTCTTTGGATCATCAGGAAGAGTTAGTAGAGCCAGATGGGCTTACCCATAATTGTTGCAGTAACCAGGAAGAGACCAGCATGGTCCCATGACACTTTGTAGGATGCAAAGATATATAGCATTGATGAGCCATATCATGAGGAGAAGATGGCTCCACCAGTGGTGAGGTAGGCGGCCCCACCAAGTACCAGCGCATAAGGAGCTATATTTCAAAGGGAGTCAACCCTCACGATCTAGTAGGGAAGAGAAACCTCCCCAAGACCATTCATAGGAGACATCAGAGGAAATCATCACACATAGAGGGAGCAAATGGATCAGAAGATTATATAGAATTAGAGGGAGTCAATATTCAGAGGGAACATGGAGACTCGGAGTGAGCCTCATCTCAGAGAGATTCAGTGGCTTAGAGACTTTTATTCAAAAATTATTCCTCCTCATATTCAAATGGGAGAGAGAGACGTCTTCCAGGACTGAAAAACATGTGTCATAAGTTGAGGAGACTAGATCGAATCTTCAGAGGCTGCAAGGAGATATGAGACCTCCTAGGAAGATTCCCTTGTTTTAGTAACATAGGAGGAAGTCAATCAGAAGGAATGGGATATGGATTTTTCCTTATTTCTGATACCAGAAGGGAAGTCAGTGGTGACTTCCAAGATCAAACATGTTGTTGATGGCAACATAGAAATGTACAAAGCTTGATTTGTGGCTAGAGGTTTCTCCCATCAAGAGGGAGAAGAGTATGACGAGATACTTGCTCCAGTAGTTAGAAGAAGTGTACAACGGACAACCACAAGGTACATGAGAAGGAGTCTCGTGTCTGCAGATTGAAGAAAAAATATATATGAGCTTAATCAAGCACCCAAGAACTGATATACCATATCAGACAGTTTCCTGATGAGCTTGGGCTTTACCAAGAGTAAAGAAGATTCCAACCTTTACTACAAGGTTGTGGATGGTGGACCAGTGATATTATTGTTATATGTGGATGAATTATTTATAACAGGAGACAAGAAGATCATCATTGCAAGTAAGAGGAAGCTTTCTACAGAGTTCGAGATGAAATACTTAGGTATGATGCACTATCTCTTGGGTCTAGAGGTATGGAAAAAACCAGATGAGATTTTCTTGAACCAAGAAAAATATACTGTAGTGATTCTAAAGAGATTCATAATTTTGGATTTAAGGCCATGTCTGCCTTGATGGTGACGAATCTTAAGTTATTGAGTGATACATCTTCAGAGACAGTGGATGCTACCATGTATATACAAATGATTGGTTCGTTGATATACATAATGCTAGATATATATTTTGAGGTAAACACATTGAGTCGGTATATGGTCAAACCTAGACATGTTCACTTGATTGTGGAAAAACATGCATTAAGGTACCTAAAGGGTATGATATACTTTGGACTCAGATGTGTTTCAGATTGTGAGATAAGCCTGCAAGGCTATACTGATTCATATTGAGTCGGTAGTGTTGCAGACTAGAAGAGTACATCTAAATGTTGCTTCAGTTTGGGATCAACTATGATCTCATGGTTCAATAGAAAGAAGTCTAGTGTAGCACTCAGTACAATTGAGGCATAGTACATAGCAACGTGTTAAGCTAAAAATGAAGCAACGTGACTTCATAAGTTGCTAGTTGGTGTGTTTGATCTTGATTTAGAGGTGAATTGTATCTGGTGCGGCAACCAGAGTTGTATGAAGTTGTTGGAGAACTCAATGTTTCATGACAAGTCCAAGAATATCGAGATCATGCACCATTATATCAAAGATATGGTGAAAAAGGGAGCAGTGAAGCTCCAATATGTCGCTACAGATGAGAAAACAGTAGATGTGTTGACCAAGCCTCTGTCAAGGGTGATTCTTTTGTACTTCAGGGACAAGCTTGGTGTGGTACAAAAGGACGTACCCTTGTGATAGGGTATGGTGTGTTATAGACGAAATTCCAAATAGAAGCATGGTATAGTGTGGACAACAGGTTTTCATGCCCGAGAACTGACTGTGGCACCAATCAAGATGATGTGTACATAGATCCTTGGAGAAGAGCATGTTTTCCTAGCTAGGCCAAATCGGTTTGTGTGTTTGGAGGCTTCACATAGATCCTTTGGTGAAAGCATGCCTCTGGTAAATATAGAGGGCCAACCTAGTGTGTTGGACATCTTCTACTCCAATGAAATAGTCTGGCATGCAAGTCTGCTACTCCAGTGAAATAGTCTGGTACGTGGGTACTCCAGTGAAATAGTCTAGTATATTGCTACTCCAGTGAAATAGTCTAGTACACATAGATACTCTAGTGAAATATTTTTGTACACATAGCTACCCCAATGAAATACTCTGTTACATTGAGATATTGCTACTCTAGTGAAATATTATGGTACGCATAGCTACTCCAATGAAATAGTCTGGTATGTTGAGATATTGTTACTCCAGTGAAATAGACTGGTACACATAGCTACTCAAATGAAATAGTTTAGTACGTTGAGATATTGCTACTCCAATGAAATATTCTGGTACACATAGCTACTCCAGTGAAATAGTCTGGTATGTTGAGATATTTCTACTCTAGTGAAATAGTTAGGTACACATGTTCCACTAGTGTGCCAACCAGTTGGACTTATTCATATGAGAGCATATCATGTGAGATCCCACATGAGACTTATCCCCTTGATGACTTATTCATGTGAGAAATATGTCTGTGTGAGTTGGTAAGACTCCATATGAGACTATGTCACTCTGTTACCTAGTTCTACATGCGATGGTTGTTTCTATGACTATAGATCTAGTGCCTGGTTATTGTGGACTAGAAGAAAGTCCCATCATGACAATTGTGCCAACTAGTGGGATTCTATTTATGTTGGTTACTACTATGGATGCATGTTTTGTGTGGTTATATAGTTTCTTGCGATGTCAGATTTTGTGTGAGTTGACGAGTTACTAGTTATTTATGAACTAGATGTTAGATTCTACGTGAGCTAATGAGTTACTAGGTATTTAAGAACTAGATGCCATATTATGTGTGATCTGGTGAGTTGAACCTCCATGATGACATAAATCCCAGAAAAATGATGAGACCCCAGATGTATGACTGTGACATGACCATCAGATAGTCTGTATGTGTGACTATGATAGAGCCTATGTGTCTATGATGGTGATACTTGTTACATGATCTGTTTTATTATGATATGGAATGTTTGGCCATGATACTTGTTACATGATCTATTTGATCATGAGATATCATGTGTGTCTATGGCGATGCTACCTGTAGAATGGTGTTCAAGACCATGTGAGTCTCTCCCATGCCATGTGAGATGGATGGATGTGTTTGATACCATTAATGAAGAACATCTTAGTTAATACCTCCCTAGATAAGAGGGAGTGTTGATGTTTTGGTATATTCAAGAGGTATTAACCTCCAATTGTAACCTTTGTACTTAGAATATAATATTTCGGAAGTAAGAGAACCATTAAACAAATGTGTGAAAACCCTAGACGGAAAGTCAACCCAAAGAGAATAATAATTAAGTATTAAAAGGATCCAAAAAGTGAGGTTGACCCCACATGAAAAGATAGCTTGGAAGACTAGTGTAAATAGAGGCTAGGAACTCCTCATTTGGATACTCTCTCACTTAGCAGAAGGAGGGCGCAAGTCTGAGGAGCAGGAACTCCAGTTGTAGCAAAAGGAGGTGCAAGTTTGGAGAGGGTGGTGAAATAGTTTCCATGGTGTAATCTCAGTATTTATGGTATATCTCTTGTGTTCTTCTATTGATAAAGGTATGATTCTATTAGTATAGGTACATTCTCTTGTTATTGTACTGTTGTTGTAGAAGTGGTGTTTCTGGTTAGGGTTTATCTGTAGGTTCTAGTGTGGACTGGCTGGAATCATTCTATTTAAGAAAAGGTTAGTGTGCTTAGGGGTGGCATAGTGAATGCCTATAGTTGGGTGACAATGATGTGAAATTGTCTATGGTTAAATGAGAATACCAAAATTTTAACACTTATAACAAACTTAAGTATAAAAAAATAAGACCGTTCAAAATCTTGATTTTTTTTTATGATAATGCTTATTAGTTGGAACTTCCTTCTGGAAAAGTTTGATATATCTCCAACATTCAATGTTTCTGATCTATATGAGTTCATGAAGGAGAAAATGGTGGTGATGAAATTACTCTGGACGGATGTGAATAAATACTATTCAAGCGAGTTGAGTAAGTGGAAGAAATTTTGGCCACAAGGATTGGTAGAAAAACTCGCAACAAGGAATATCTAGAATATCCAATCAAATGGAAAACCAAAGGATCAAAGGATGCATAGTGAGTTTTCAAAGAAGAACTAAGGCTCCTGCAAAACTATTCATCCTCTGGAGAAACAACCACATGAGTTGGTAGCTCATGTTTTTCTTACCAAGGGTGTCTGATGCAGGAGCATCTTTGGTTTTGGGAAATACGCATCACCCAAAATCATTTCAAATTATGTACAAGTTAATTTAAGACACATAAGGATGGATGAAAATCTACTCAAAAACTTGTGTTGTTACTCCTTGTTAAAAATTGGCATTGCAACTCATTGCAACTCCTACACTACAACTCCATGCTATAGGATTGGTGTTGCAAATCGTTGCAATTCCTATGTTGTGACTCCATGCTACAGGATTTGTGTTGGAAACTTTATGTTGCAACTCAACGTGTTGATTCCAAACTCATTCCATGTAGCTCATGAATCTTAAACATCAAGTGGGAATCATTGATAAGGGAAGAGGAAACAAAACCAAATTGGAAAACGTTTGGGCAGCAAACATGCATGACTATTCATCTTCCCAATAGAAGAGGAAACAAATCAATGGATATAAACAACATAAAAGGGGAAAGGAATATGTAGGGGTGCATTCGAGCCAGAAGAAATAAAGGTTTCCTTCAGGTTGATTGGAAGCGACTAAGACAACCACCAAGAATGAGGTCAAGAAGAGACGATACATTCTGCAGAAGAACAACACAATGCATCAGTTCAAGTCTGGTGAGAAAGATGTATTTCTCGATTACATTGTAATAAGGGGAATTTTGAAATCAATAATACAAACAAGGATTCACAACCTATTTATGTTCTTGTGGTTGTAATTAAATTCCTTCTATTTCAGTCTTAACTCCAATAAATGAATTTTTTGTTGTGTGCTTGAATATAAGTTTCGTTGTGCATTCCAAAGGCATAGCATAGTCTTGTAATAAGGGGCATTCTGAAATCAATAATACAAACAAGGATTCACCACTATGTTCAGTCCTGGTTATATTGTTGTCACAATATTCTAGAAAAAACTTGATTCATATTCAAACAAAGACCAGTAATTCTTCTCAAGAGCTAAGAAAGAGATGCAAGTTGATTCGTGTCCGCTTCCAGTGCGAAGGTGGTTCCTGTGAAGGGAAAACTGAGGAGAGAGGTATGTATGTCATTATATATAAATAATAATTATGATACAAACATGAATGTCTCTAAAGTAAAAGATGTTGGGGAAAGAAAAAAAAAAGACGAGACACGGTCAAAATTATAGATGAATTAAGCCCAAGACCCTGTTGCAACTGAAAAATAAATCTTGGATAAATGATGACCAAAGATATGCAGTCAGCATAGAAGATAAACTAAAAACGATATTAGGAATGAAACTATTTCCAACATCTTTAAGGATGTTCATGAATTCTAATAAACAATAAGTTTGCATCATATTGATAAGACTAATCTGCATGAAAGATTATACGTGTGTTATTTCATTCAGACAGGATTTAGTGCTAGCACTGATTGAGATTCACATTCTTCATAATAATTTTCTGAAATCTTCCAGTTCATTTTTTTAACCTTGTGCTTCAATGTGTAAGAGGTTGAAATAAGTTTTGGTTGTGACTCTCTATGTTTCCCAACTTAAAAACTTATCCCGTTGCCAACACGCTCATATTTTCACTAGTTCAAATCAAGTATGTGATACCAATTACACACTTGTACCTGCATAGACAAACCATTCAAGGTATAAGATTGATTTCATCTTAAACTTCTCAGAAATAAAAGCGTTGTGGGAAGGATCAAGAATAAAATCCAAAAATAGATCCACGAATAGAGTTCCCAGGTGTCGTGTCCTATGGTCATGTCAAATTTACAGAAGGCATTTTTCTTTTTCAACTCATGTCCTCTTCTTCAAGAGAGTACAAAATTTCATAAGAGGGATCTACAAAAATATGAGAAACACATATCACCAACCAAAACTAGTTACCTATGATCTAAAATGCTTTATTATTCGATTTCGAACATCGTTATTTGACCCGTTAGAAAAATTGACTAAAAGAAATGTCAAATAAGATAAATTCCTCCAGGAAAAACATATATGCAGAGATTTCAAAACTAGGCCTAAAGTTTGTATCTGAAATGATATGGGACACCAAATCAAAGATAATGCTTCTGGAAAACATAGGGGGGAATACTTGCATGGATGTTTGAGATCAAACCATCAGTCTTACCAGTTCTTGTTGCTAAGAATCTTGAGTCATAGTGCTTTTCCTTAAAACCCATGACATTTGGACAACTGGTATGATTCTTTTTCAAGGACCTTAGCAACATTTCCCTAAGTTGTAAAGTGTTTCTCAACATATGTTTTTTCAGCATCTCAGGGTAATAAACTATTCAATTGTGAAATTTAAAGTAGGAGTCGTTGAAGAAAAACATGAATCTTCCAGTAGAACTTCATAATGAATTATGCAAAGAGTTTCCTTGTGACAACCAAATTTAGGCCAAGATTTTAATCAAATGACGAAAAATGAAATGTATTAAATGTTTCTTTTCTTCATATGAGATATGATCGATATATTATTACAATGATGAGTGTTCCATATATATAAAACATATGGTGACCATCCATGAAAGGATGCGTCCCTTGGATAATCAATAACTATTTATTATTATCATTTACTTATTATATATAGTATTTAATAATCAATAATTGTATTATTAATTATTAATATAAGATAATGTTTTCTCGATGTTGTCCAAACATCAACACTCCCTCTCAACGAAGGAGAAATTATGCATCATGCCAAGCTTATCTCTAAATTATACAAACTTCACCCTAGACTCATGAAACTTGTTTGTCAGTCTTGGAAGACGTCTCTTTCCCACCTGAATCAAGGAGAAAATCCTTTTGTGGCTCTCCCTCTGAGCCAATTGACTCTCACTAATATCATGCTCACTTTGGGTCTGCATGTTATAGCATATAGCATCTTGATTCTTTATCATTCCTTGTCAAATCACCATGACTGGGACAAAGACCACACCATGATATTTAACCATAGGTACACACCTATGAGTGAATGTCAACCTGATTCTAACTGACACATGGAAATCACTTCAAGCACCTCGAGTCCATATTATTCCTTTTCATGATCAATAAAGGACTATGCTTGGGCCCATTTACCACAAGTTCACCTTTATGATAAATGTATCCTATCTCCCTTGGTCTACAGCCAAATATAGGAGAAGGTATGCCCGATGCTGAAACATCAACACTCCCTCCTAGATAGGGAGGTGTATTTCCACAGTAGTACACAACTACTATCCAGTGGTACACAACCATTGCTAGTAGCACACAACTATTATCTAGTGACACACATTCACTGCTAGTGGTACACAACCACTGTAGTAGTACACAACTATTGTCTAGAGACACACAATATCCTCTAGTGGTACACAATCATTGTAGTAGAAAGGGCTCTGTCACACATGGCACTCCCATGTGGACTTCTAGAGGCTACCCCCTCTAGAAACACTAGGGTCAACTCCCCATAGTGTGTGGCATCAAGGTAAAATATTTTGACATGTCCTCATGTTCTCTCCACAAGGGAAGTTGGGATATAAGCCCAAACCTAATTATCCCTTCTCGGATAAGAGTCCTCATAGATCAAATCAATTCAATTCATAGAGGAGTGTGATATGGAGAATGTTTGTCCCACATGGCACTCCCATGTGGACTTTTAGAGGCTACTCACTCTAGAAACACTAGGGTCAACTCCCCATAGTGTGTAACATCAAGGTCAACTCCCTTGACATGTCCTCATGTTCTCTCCACATGGGACGTTGGCTATCCCTTCTCGGATAAGTGTCCTCATAGATCAACACACTTATCCCTTCTCTAATAAACCCAAACCCACTTATCCCTTCTCAGATAAGTGTCCTCACAGATCAAATCAACTCTGTCACAAAGCATTACAATCTGGAGAATGTCTCAGGAAGCTGCAAACATCAACTCTCCCTCTCAACAAGGGATGCATTATTTTCCGTGCCAAGTTTATCATGGAAGTAATTGAACTTCATCCTATTTTGGTAATAACATCAACAACCTTCTCATTTGTAGGAAGCTATTGCTCCAGTACTTCCTTACTCTTCACCATGTCTCGGAATAATAGTGGAATCCCGCACATGTCCAAATAAATTTACAAGTAGCTTGCAAATCCACACTGCTTCGCGGACTGCCACACTCAATGCAATGTACTCTTCTTTTGCGGTGCTCAAGGCCACACAATTATGTTTCCTACTACTCTAGGAAACCATGGAAAATCCCAAAGTGAAGCAATACCCATAGGTTCTCTTCCTGTCCACTGCACTCCCTACCCAATCAGAGTCAATATATCCCTACAATATCATGTCAATACTAGAAGTACATCTTCGACCATGTCCAACTGTGCCTCATAGGTATCTCAACACATTCTTTGCAACAATCCAATGTGTCTATCTCCGTTGACTCATAAACCAGCCAAGTGTACTCACTGCATAAAAAATATATGGTCTATTGTTAACCAGATACATCAATGATCCAATCATTTGTTTATATATATTCGGATCAATTTTGACAGAATCAAAAGAAGACATGCTTAGTTTCTTCAGATTCATCACCATTGGTGTAGCCACGAGATTCCAGTTTAGCATCCCAAACTTCTTCAATATCTCAACTGTGTACTTCCCTTGACTCGAGAAGATCTCATTAGTTATCTTCCACACCTCTAATCCCAAGAAGTAGTGCATCATACCAAGGTCCTTCATCTCAAACTAAAAGGCCAACACATACTTGAATTCAACAATAAGGCTCTTTGTACTGGTGAGGAATAAATAATCAACGTAGATGACCAAAATCTAGGACTCACCATTAACCGTATTGTAGTACAAGCTGGGATCGACAAAACTTTTTCTGAAGCCCAAACTCATCAGGTGTCCATCAATCCTCGCATACCAAGCTCGAGGTGCCTATTTGAGTCCATACATGGCCTTCTTCAAACTTCACACATGAGACTCCTTCTCATGTATCACGAAACCATCTGGTTTCTCGATGTATACTTCTTCCTCGATCTCTCCATTGAGAAAGGTTGTCTTCACATCCATCTGATGTACTCTCCAACCCATGGATGTCGCAGGGGCAATAATCATCCGGACAGAAGTGTATCGATCAATAGGAGAAAATGTCTTCTCGTAATCTATTCCCTCAACTTGAGAGAATCCTCTAGAAACAAATCTCATTTTGTGTCTCTCGATGCTCTCGTCAACTATGTGTTTGATCTTATAGATCCATTTGGAAGTCACTACAGACTTCCCCTTAGGTATTAGAACAATATCCCACACATCATTCTTCATGGTGGACTAATACTCCTTCATCATGACATCTATCCATACTAGATGAATAGTTGCCTCCTCATTCTAAATGTGTTGAACCTACACATAATAGATCTAGCTAGAAAATGACATACACAATTTGCAGAGAAAATATGAGAAAAGAGACGCAGGAGAGAAAGAATGGAAGAATTCTCATTAACCAAATGAATGAATGATAATTTACACATGATATACTTTTTATAAATCAACTAATGCACACTGGAGGAGAAGCCAATGTGCCATAGTGGTTGTCTAGAGTGATATGGACACACACCAGAATTTACGAGAGTAAACTACCACCTAGTCTAGTCTCTCAGGTAGTTATGGGAGAGAACTACCACCTAGTCTAAGTTAACTAGTCTCTCAGTCTTCAGTTAACTGACTGAAACATAGTGACGTGAGGAGGAGATCAGGGAATCATGAGTAATGCGCTAGTCTGGTGATGATCCCAAGGACAATGCACCTTAGTTGGTGATGATCCTAATGTTGCATGGTGATAATCCCAATGTGACATCTAGACTCCACTCAAATGATCAAACTGAAGTGTGAATTGAAGAGAATATTCTCCCTAAACTATAAGAGACTGAATAATGACTAATAAACATAGGGAAAACCTTAGGAAAAAAAAATCCTAGGTGTGTGTGAAGTATCTCCAACACTCATAATAGGAAGGCTCAAAATGAATGATGTGGCTCATAGTTGTG
>ML791830.1:45798-76366 GCA_009831015.1 Picea engelmannii
GCACTCCAGGTTTGATTGTATTGATATGCCTCTAGCTATTATGGCATTATTGTGATCTTATGAACATCTAGTTGTATTTTTATCTATTGAAGTTATGATTATCATACTAACCTCTGGTCAAGGTTAAAGTTATATGTTGACTCTAGTCAAAGTATTAGATTGATTAGGGTTGATATTTTCGAGTTTACTTGCATTATATTCCCTAACTCAGATTTATGTCAAGAAAGCATATTGTCTTAGTACATGGGACAAGTTGGAGATAATACTTTTCATATTGAGTGAAGGAGACTCGAAAGAAATAAAACAACACTCATTCTTGAAGATAAGACTCCAGGTTATAGGTTTGATTGATTAAATTCATAAGTTTCCAATTTGCACATATCAAGTTTGATAATTGTTACATTACAAGTAAACACTATAGTTGTGACAAAAATATTTGAAAGGTTTTTTTACTGCAAGATACAATGATTACTTGGTATCATGTGAGTACTATTGATATAAATTCTTATTGTACTTGTTTGCAAGATGAACTAACATCTCCTCTAGGAGATATTTCTTATTTTGTTTCCAAGAAGGTCACCTTGGTAATGCTATGATGATTACCATGAAATTATCTTTTTGTTATCATAGATATGTTCTTATGAAAATTATATTATACTTTTTGTTCTTGTTTCTTGTTCCAAGAAGGTCACAAGTGATAGATCTTAGAAGGAACTATTGTGATGATTATTCTCGTTATTTTTTTTATTATTATAAGAGTATTATTCTTGTCTATTATTTTTCCTTCATTGTTGGTCTTGTTTGGGGTAGGTACATGTGATAACTCCGAGGGAAGATATAGTGACGCTTGCATGAGGAAAGATATTAGATGGTCTCTAGTTTGAGACATGGAGCAGACTATCTAGATAAGAGGTTGTATACATGACTGCATACATCCATGTACCGAAGAAAAAGAGGATGAAGAAGGGTACTTTTGCGAGATACAAAGTATCTCATATGGAGATTGATTGTAAGGAGCAGAAGGATCCAAAGATGACTGAACAAATCTCTCTAGTTCAGTTGATCACTCTTTGGATCATCAGGAAGAGTTAGTAGAGCCAGATGGGCTTACCCATAATTGTTGCAGTAACCAGGAAGAGACCAGCATGGTCCCATGACACTTTGTAGGATGCAAAGATATATAGCATTGATGAGCCATATCATGAGGAGAAGATGGCTCCACCAGTGGTGAGGTAGGCGGCCCCACCAAGTACCAGCGCATAAGGAGCTATATTTCAAAGGGAGTCAACCCTCACGATCTAGTAGGGAAGAGAAACCTCCCCAAGACCATTCATAGGAGACATCAGAGGAAATCATCACACATAGAGGGAGCAAATGGATCAGAAGATTATATAGAATTAGAGGGAGTCAATATTCAGAGGGAACATGGAGACTCGGAGTGAGCCTCATCTCAGAGAGATTCAGTGGCTTAGAGACTTTTATTCAAAAATTATTCCTCCTCATATTCAAATGGGAGAGAGAGACGTCTTCCAGGACTGAAAAACATGTGTCATAAGTTGAGGAGACTAGATCGAATCTTCAGAGGCTGCAAGGAGATATGAGACCTCCTAGGAAGATTCCCTTGTTTTAGTAACATAGGAGGAAGTCAATCAGAAGGAATGGGATATGGATTTTTCCTTATTTCTGATACCAGAAGGGAAGTCAGTGGTGACTTCCAAGATCAAACATGTTGTTGATGGCAACATAGAAATGTACAAAGCTTGATTTGTGGCTAGAGGTTTCTCCCATCAAGAGGGAGAAGAGTATGACGAGATACTTGCTCCAGTAGTTAGAAGAAGTGTACAACGGACAACCACAAGGTACATGAGAAGGAGTCTCGTGTCTGCAGATTGAAGAAAAAATATATATGAGCTTAATCAAGCACCCAAGAACTGATATACCATATCAGACAGTTTCCTGATGAGCTTGGGCTTTACCAAGAGTAAAGAAGATTCCAACCTTTACTACAAGGTTGTGGATGGTGGACCAGTGATATTATTGTTATATGTGGATGAATTATTTATAACAGGAGACAAGAAGATCATCATTGCAAGTAAGAGGAAGCTTTCTACAGAGTTCGAGATGAAATACTTAGGTATGATGCACTATCTCTTGGGTCTAGAGGTATGGAAAAAACCAGATGAGATTTTCTTGAACCAAGAAAAATATACTGTAGTGATTCTAAAGAGATTCATAATTTTGGATTTAAGGCCATGTCTGCCTTGATGGTGACGAATCTTAAGTTATTGAGTGATACATCTTCAGAGACAGTGGATGCTACCATGTATATACAAATGATTGGTTCGTTGATATACATAATGCTAGATATATATTTTGAGGTAAACACATTGAGTCGGTATATGGTCAAACCTAGACATGTTCACTTGATTGTGGAAAAACATGCATTAAGGTACCTAAAGGGTATGATATACTTTGGACTCAGATGTGTTTCAGATTGTGAGATAAGCCTGCAAGGCTATACTGATTCATATTGAGTCGGTAGTGTTGCAGACTAGAAGAGTACATCTAAATGTTGCTTCAGTTTGGGATCAACTATGATCTCATGGTTCAATAGAAAGAAGTCTAGTGTAGCACTCAGTACAATTGAGGCATAGTACATAGCAACGTGTTAAGCTAAAAATGAAGCAACGTGACTTCATAAGTTGCTAGTTGGTGTGTTTGATCTTGATTTAGAGGTGAATTGTATCTGGTGCGGCAACCAGAGTTGTATGAAGTTGTTGGAGAACTCAATGTTTCATGACAAGTCCAAGAATATCGAGATCATGCACCATTATATCAAAGATATGGTGAAAAAGGGAGCAGTGAAGCTCCAATATGTCGCTACAGATGAGAAAACAGTAGATGTGTTGACCAAGCCTCTGTCAAGGGTGATTCTTTTGTACTTCAGGGACAAGCTTGGTGTGGTACAAAAGGACGTACCCTTGTGATAGGGTATGGTGTGTTATAGACGAAATTCCAAATAGAAGCATGGTATAGTGTGGACAACAGGTTTTCATGCCCGAGAACTGACTGTGGCACCAATCAAGATGATGTGTACATAGATCCTTGGAGAAGAGCATGTTTTCCTAGCTAGGCCAAATCGGTTTGTGTGTTTGGAGGCTTCACATAGATCCTTTGGTGAAAGCATGCCTCTGGTAAATATAGAGGGCCAACCTAGTGTGTTGGACATCTTCTACTCCAATGAAATAGTCTGGCATGCAAGTCTGCTACTCCAGTGAAATAGTCTGGTACGTGGGTACTCCAGTGAAATAGTCTAGTATATTGCTACTCCAGTGAAATAGTCTAGTACACATAGATACTCTAGTGAAATATTTTTGTACACATAGCTACCCCAATGAAATACTCTGTTACATTGAGATATTGCTACTCTAGTGAAATATTATGGTACGCATAGCTACTCCAATGAAATAGTCTGGTATGTTGAGATATTGTTACTCCAGTGAAATAGACTGGTACACATAGCTACTCAAATGAAATAGTTTAGTACGTTGAGATATTGCTACTCCAATGAAATATTCTGGTACACATAGCTACTCCAGTGAAATAGTCTGGTATGTTGAGATATTTCTACTCTAGTGAAATAGTTAGGTACACATGTTCCACTAGTGTGCCAACCAGTTGGACTTATTCATATGAGAGCATATCATGTGAGATCCCACATGAGACTTATCCCCTTGATGACTTATTCATGTGAGAAATATGTCTGTGTGAGTTGGTAAGACTCCATATGAGACTATGTCACTCTGTTACCTAGTTCTACATGCGATGGTTGTTTCTATGACTATAGATCTAGTGCCTGGTTATTGTGGACTAGAAGAAAGTCCCATCATGACAATTGTGCCAACTAGTGGGATTCTATTTATGTTGGTTACTACTATGGATGCATGTTTTGTGTGGTTATATAGTTTCTTGCGATGTCAGATTTTGTGTGAGTTGACGAGTTACTAGTTATTTATGAACTAGATGTTAGATTCTACGTGAGCTAATGAGTTACTAGGTATTTAAGAACTAGATGCCATATTATGTGTGATCTGGTGAGTTGAACCTCCATGATGACATAAATCCCAGAAAAATGATGAGACCCCAGATGTATGACTGTGACATGACCATCAGATAGTCTGTATGTGTGACTATGATAGAGCCTATGTGTCTATGATGGTGATACTTGTTACATGATCTGTTTTATTATGATATGGAATGTTTGGCCATGATACTTGTTACATGATCTATTTGATCATGAGATATCATGTGTGTCTATGGCGATGCTACCTGTAGAATGGTGTTCAAGACCATGTGAGTCTCTCCCATGCCATGTGAGATGGATGGATGTGTTTGATACCATTAATGAAGAACATCTTAGTTAATACCTCCCTAGATAAGAGGGAGTGTTGATGTTTTGGTATATTCAAGAGGTATTAACCTCCAATTGTAACCTTTGTACTTAGAATATAATATTTCGGAAGTAAGAGAACCATTAAACAAATGTGTGAAAACCCTAGACGGAAAGTCAACCCAAAGAGAATAATAATTAAGTATTAAAAGGATCCAAAAAGTGAGGTTGACCCCACATGAAAAGATAGCTTGGAAGACTAGTGTAAATAGAGGCTAGGAACTCCTCATTTGGATACTCTCTCACTTAGCAGAAGGAGGGCGCAAGTCTGAGGAGCAGGAACTCCAGTTGTAGCAAAAGGAGGTGCAAGTTTGGAGAGGGTGGTGAAATAGTTTCCATGGTGTAATCTCAGTATTTATGGTATATCTCTTGTGTTCTTCTATTGATAAAGGTATGATTCTATTAGTATAGGTACATTCTCTTGTTATTGTACTGTTGTTGTAGAAGTGGTGTTTCTGGTTAGGGTTTATCTGTAGGTTCTAGTGTGGACTGGCTGGAATCATTCTATTTAAGAAAAGGTTAGTGTGCTTAGGGGTGGCATAGTGAATGCCTATAGTTGGGTGACAATGATGTGAAATTGTCTATGGTTAAATGAGAATACCAA
Source organism: Picea engelmannii (assembly GCA_009831015.1). Classification (NCBI taxonomy): domain Eukaryota; kingdom Viridiplantae; phylum Streptophyta; class Pinopsida; order Pinales; family Pinaceae; genus Picea; species Picea engelmannii. The sequence continues at coordinate 50,853 of ML791830.1, forward strand.
AATTTTAACACTTATAACAAACTTAAGTATAAAAAAATAAGACCGTTCAAAATCTTGATTTTTTTTTATGATAATGCTTATTAGTTGGAACTTCCTTCTGGAAAAGTTTGATATATCTCCAACATTCAATGTTTCTGATCTATATGAGTTCATGAAGGAGAAAATGGTGGTGATGAAATTACTCTGGACGGATGTGAATAAATACTATTCAAGCGAGTTGAGTAAGTGGAAGAAATTTTGGCCACAAGGATTGGTAGAAAAACTCGCAACAAGGAATATCTAGAATATCCAATCAAATGGAAAACCAAAGGATCAAAGGATGCATAGTGAGTTTTCAAAGAAGAACTAAGGCTCCTGCAAAACTATTCATCCTCTGGAGAAACAACCACATGAGTTGGTAGCTCATGTTTTTCTTACCAAGGGTGTCTGATGCAGGAGCATCTTTGGTTTTGGGAAATACGCATCACCCAAAATCATTTCAAATTATGTACAAGTTAATTTAAGACACATAAGGATGGATGAAAATCTACTCAAAAACTTGTGTTGTTACTCCTTGTTAAAAATTGGCATTGCAACTCATTGCAACTCCTACACTACAACTCCATGCTATAGGATTGGTGTTGCAAATCGTTGCAATTCCTATGTTGTGACTCCATGCTACAGGATTTGTGTTGGAAACTTTATGTTGCAACTCAACGTGTTGATTCCAAACTCATTCCATGTAGCTCATGAATCTTAAACATCAAGTGGGAATCATTGATAAGGGAAGAGGAAACAAAACCAAATTGGAAAACGTTTGGGCAGCAAACATGCATGACTATTCATCTTCCCAATAGAAGAGGAAACAAATCAATGGATATAAACAACATAAAAGGGGAAAGGAATATGTAGGGGTGCATTCGAGCCAGAAGAAATAAAGGTTTCCTTCAGGTTGATTGGAAGCGACTAAGACAACCACCAAGAATGAGGTCAAGAAGAGACGATACATTCTGCAGAAGAACAACACAATGCATCAGTTCAAGTCTGGTGAGAAAGATGTATTTCTCGATTACATTGTAATAAGGGGAATTTTGAAATCAATAATACAAACAAGGATTCACAACCTATTTATGTTCTTGTGGTTGTAATTAAATTCCTTCTATTTCAGTCTTAACTCCAATAAATGAATTTTTTGTTGTGTGCTTGAATATAAGTTTCGTTGTGCATTCCAAAGGCATAGCATAGTCTTGTAATAAGGGGCATTCTGAAATCAATAATACAAACAAGGATTCACCACTATGTTCAGTCCTGGTTATATTGTTGTCACAATATTCTAGAAAAAACTTGATTCATATTCAAACAAAGACCAGTAATTCTTCTCAAGAGCTAAGAAAGAGATGCAAGTTGATTCGTGTCCGCTTCCAGTGCGAAGGTGGTTCCTGTGAAGGGAAAACTGAGGAGAGAGGTATGTATGTCATTATATATAAATAATAATTATGATACAAACATGAATGTCTCTAAAGTAAAAGATGTTGGGGAAAGAAAAAAAAAAGACGAGACACGGTCAAAATTATAGATGAATTAAGCCCAAGACCCTGTTGCAACTGAAAAATAAATCTTGGATAAATGATGACCAAAGATATGCAGTCAGCATAGAAGATAAACTAAAAACGATATTAGGAATGAAACTATTTCCAACATCTTTAAGGATGTTCATGAATTCTAATAAACAATAAGTTTGCATCATATTGATAAGACTAATCTGCATGAAAGATTATACGTGTGTTATTTCATTCAGACAGGATTTAGTGCTAGCACTGATTGAGATTCACATTCTTCATAATAATTTTCTGAAATCTTCCAGTTCATTTTTTTAACCTTGTGCTTCAATGTGTAAGAGGTTGAAATAAGTTTTGGTTGTGACTCTCTATGTTTCCCAACTTAAAAACTTATCCCGTTGCCAACACGCTCATATTTTCACTAGTTCAAATCAAGTATGTGATACCAATTACACACTTGTACCTGCATAGACAAACCATTCAAGGTATAAGATTGATTTCATCTTAAACTTCTCAGAAATAAAAGCGTTGTGGGAAGGATCAAGAATAAAATCCAAAAATAGATCCACGAATAGAGTTCCCAGGTGTCGTGTCCTATGGTCATGTCAAATTTACAGAAGGCATTTTTCTTTTTCAACTCATGTCCTCTTCTTCAAGAGAGTACAAAATTTCATAAGAGGGATCTACAAAAATATGAGAAACACATATCACCAACCAAAACTAGTTACCTATGATCTAAAATGCTTTATTATTCGATTTCGAACATCGTTATTTGACCCGTTAGAAAAATTGACTAAAAGAAATGTCAAATAAGATAAATTCCTCCAGGAAAAACATATATGCAGAGATTTCAAAACTAGGCCTAAAGTTTGTATCTGAAATGATATGGGACACCAAATCAAAGATAATGCTTCTGGAAAACATAGGGGGGAATACTTGCATGGATGTTTGAGATCAAACCATCAGTCTTACCAGTTCTTGTTGCTAAGAATCTTGAGTCATAGTGCTTTTCCTTAAAACCCATGACATTTGGACAACTGGTATGATTCTTTTTCAAGGACCTTAGCAACATTTCCCTAAGTTGTAAAGTGTTTCTCAACATATGTTTTTTCAGCATCTCAGGGTAATAAACTATTCAATTGTGAAATTTAAAGTAGGAGTCGTTGAAGAAAAACATGAATCTTCCAGTAGAACTTCATAATGAATTATGCAAAGAGTTTCCTTGTGACAACCAAATTTAGGCCAAGATTTTAATCAAATGACGAAAAATGAAATGTATTAAATGTTTCTTTTCTTCATATGAGATATGATCGATATATTATTACAATGATGAGTGTTCCATATATATAAAACATATGGTGACCATCCATGAAAGGATGCGTCCCTTGGATAATCAATAACTATTTATTATTATCATTTACTTATTATATATAGTATTTAATAATCAATAATTGTATTATTAATTATTAATATAAGATAATGTTTTCTCGATGTTGTCCAAACATCAACACTCCCTCTCAACGAAGGAGAAATTATGCATCATGCCAAGCTTATCTCTAAATTATACAAACTTCACCCTAGACTCATGAAACTTGTTTGTCAGTCTTGGAAGACGTCTCTTTCCCACCTGAATCAAGGAGAAAATCCTTTTGTGGCTCTCCCTCTGAGCCAATTGACTCTCACTAATATCATGCTCACTTTGGGTCTGCATGTTATAGCATATAGCATCTTGATTCTTTATCATTCCTTGTCAAATCACCATGACTGGGACAAAGACCACACCATGATATTTAACCATAGGTACACACCTATGAGTGAATGTCAACCTGATTCTAACTGACACATGGAAATCACTTCAAGCACCTCGAGTCCATATTATTCCTTTTCATGATCAATAAAGGACTATGCTTGGGCCCATTTACCACAAGTTCACCTTTATGATAAATGTATCCTATCTCCCTTGGTCTACAGCCAAATATAGGAGAAGGTATGCCCGATGCTGAAACATCAACACTCCCTCCTAGATAGGGAGGTGTATTTCCACAGTAGTACACAACTACTATCCAGTGGTACACAACCATTGCTAGTAGCACACAACTATTATCTAGTGACACACATTCACTGCTAGTGGTACACAACCACTGTAGTAGTACACAACTATTGTCTAGAGACACACAATATCCTCTAGTGGTACACAATCATTGTAGTAGAAAGGGCTCTGTCACACATGGCACTCCCATGTGGACTTCTAGAGGCTACCCCCTCTAGAAACACTAGGGTCAACTCCCCATAGTGTGTGGCATCAAGGTAAAATATTTTGACATGTCCTCATGTTCTCTCCACAAGGGAAGTTGGGATATAAGCCCAAACCTAATTATCCCTTCTCGGATAAGAGTCCTCATAGATCAAATCAATTCAATTCATAGAGGAGTGTGATATGGAGAATGTTTGTCCCACATGGCACTCCCATGTGGACTTTTAGAGGCTACTCACTCTAGAAACACTAGGGTCAACTCCCCATAGTGTGTAACATCAAGGTCAACTCCCTTGACATGTCCTCATGTTCTCTCCACATGGGACGTTGGCTATCCCTTCTCGGATAAGTGTCCTCATAGATCAACACACTTATCCCTTCTCTAATAAACCCAAACCCACTTATCCCTTCTCAGATAAGTGTCCTCACAGATCAAATCAACTCTGTCACAAAGCATTACAATCTGGAGAATGTCTCAGGAAGCTGCAAACATCAACTCTCCCTCTCAACAAGGGATGCATTATTTTCCGTGCCAAGTTTATCATGGAAGTAATTGAACTTCATCCTATTTTGGTAATAACATCAACAACCTTCTCATTTGTAGGAAGCTATTGCTCCAGTACTTCCTTACTCTTCACCATGTCTCGGAATAATAGTGGAATCCCGCACATGTCCAAATAAATTTACAAGTAGCTTGCAAATCCACACTGCTTCGCGGACTGCCACACTCAATGCAATGTACTCTTCTTTTGCGGTGCTCAAGGCCACACAATTATGTTTCCTACTACTCTAGGAAACCATGGAAAATCCCAAAGTGAAGCAATACCCATAGGTTCTCTTCCTGTCCACTGCACTCCCTACCCAATCAGAGTCAATATATCCCTACAATATCATGTCAATACTAGAAGTACATCTTCGACCATGTCCAACTGTGCCTCATAGGTATCTCAACACATTCTTTGCAACAATCCAATGTGTCTATCTCCGTTGACTCATAAACCAGCCAAGTGTACTCACTGCATAAAAAATATATGGTCTATTGTTAACCAGATACATCAATGATCCAATCATTTGTTTATATATATTCGGATCAATTTTGACAGAATCAAAAGAAGACATGCTTAGTTTCTTCAGATTCATCACCATTGGTGTAGCCACGAGATTCCAGTTTAGCATCCCAAACTTCTTCAATATCTCAACTGTGTACTTCCCTTGACTCGAGAAGATCTCATTAGTTATCTTCCACACCTCTAATCCCAAGAAGTAGTGCATCATACCAAGGTCCTTCATCTCAAACTAAAAGGCCAACACATACTTGAATTCAACAATAAGGCTCTTTGTACTGGTGAGGAATAAATAATCAACGTAGATGACCAAAATCTAGGACTCACCATTAACCGTATTGTAGTACAAGCTGGGATCGACAAAACTTTTTCTGAAGCCCAAACTCATCAGGTGTCCATCAATCCTCGCATACCAAGCTCGAGGTGCCTATTTGAGTCCATACATGGCCTTCTTCAAACTTCACACATGAGACTCCTTCTCATGTATCACGAAACCATCTGGTTTCTCGATGTATACTTCTTCCTCGATCTCTCCATTGAGAAAGGTTGTCTTCACATCCATCTGATGTACTCTCCAACCCATGGATGTCGCAGGGGCAATAATCATCCGGACAGAAGTGTATCGATCAATAGGAGAAAATGTCTTCTCGTAATCTATTCCCTCAACTTGAGAGAATCCTCTAGAAACAAATCTCATTTTGTGTCTCTCGATGCTCTCGTCAACTATGTGTTTGATCTTATAGATCCATTTGGAAGTCACTACAGACTTCCCCTTAGGTATTAGAACAATATCCCACACATCATTCTTCATGGTGGACTAATACTCCTTCATCATGACATCTATCCATACTAGATGAATAGTTGCCTCCTCATTCTAAATGTGTTGAACCTACACATAATAGATCTAGCTAGAAAATGACATACACAATTTGCAGAGAAAATATGAGAAAAGAGACGCAGGAGAGAAAGAATGGAAGAATTCTCATTAACCAAATGAATGAATGATAATTTACACATGATATACTTTTTATAAATCAACTAATGCACACTGGAGGAGAAGCCAATGTGCCATAGTGGTTGTCTAGAGTGATATGGACACACACCAGAATTTACGAGAGTAAACTACCACCTAGTCTAGTCTCTCAGGTAGTTATGGGAGAGAACTACCACCTAGTCTAAGTTAACTAGTCTCTCAGTCTTCAGTTAACTGACTGAAACATAGTGACGTGAGGAGGAGATCAGGGAATCATGAGTAATGCGCTAGTCTGGTGATGATCCCAAGGACAATGCACCTTAGTTGGTGATGATCCTAATGTTGCATGGTGATAATCCCAATGTGACATCTAGACTCCACTCAAATGATCAAACTGAAGTGTGAATTGAAGAGAATATTCTCCCTAAACTATAAGAGACTGAATAATGACTAATAAACATAGGGAAAACCTTAGGAAAAAAAAATCCTAGGTGTGTGTGAAGTATCTCCAACACTCATAATAGGAAGGCTCAAAATGAATGATGTGGCTCATAGTTGTGGCATAACACAAATATATTTGAGGTTTCCTTCTCAACCAAAAGGTACCATGATGAGTTGCATGTCCTTCTTCCTCCTGTAGAGTCTGACGAGCCCATGTGGGTCTCTTCTGACCTATTGCAATATCTCTGGGAACATTAACTGGAGCTACAGGATCAACATGACCAATTTTATCAATAGGCTCAATTGTCTCCCTCTGAAATGTAATGTCATCTTAGACCATATTTTACATATAGATTTTTCCTCATGAAACCAATTTCTAATATATATCGAGGTTCCCTCATGGAACCAATGTCTCACAGGACATATCGAGGTTTCCTTGTGAAACTAATGTATTGGTTCCTTCATCTCATCAAACGAGGCACGTCAGGATGAATTCTAAATCCCCCACTACTAGTATACACAGGACCCTCCAGAGAGAATGCATCATGATGTTTCCTCAAACATCAACATTCCCTCTAGAGTTGGAGGTGACTCCTCCTCTGTCTTTGCTCCCTCTGACATCGAAGGTATCTCTTCCTCATTCTCTAATAGTAAATCAATATATAGTCCCTATGTATGTAGTACAACCTCCTATAATTGGATATATCACTTCATCCAGGTGGATATCGGTGGCCACCCACCTTTTCCAACTGTCTCAAAATAGTTTTCTGGCAATTTTGGCAATTTACTATTTTTAGCAGTTTTAACTTCTGGGGCCATTGTGAGGGCCTAAATAAAGGTTTTTCAGGATCAAGCTTCCCAATGATAACCAAAGGAATTATTGAAACCCCAAAATGAATCTCTTCAACGATACCTTTCCAACGGGCTATCATACACCTAAAACAGATATCATATGCAAATGTTACGACCTTGGGAAGTTGATGTACTAACTTACCCAGACGGGGCCCACATGACTTTTGGTGCTTCATTTACTAGGGTTAGGTTTTTGGATGTCTAGGGTTTTTATCATTCTTGTTTATTGTAAGAATTCCTTTAGAGCCTCATTTTCATAATATTTTGGTGAATTAGCGTAGCCCTCACATCTCTTCTCAGAGATAAGCCCCCACCATTCCAACAAGCTTGTTTCCGCTACATTTTACAGTTTCAACTTATTTACTTATTGAATAGAAAACCAGTTTTACTGTATCTCTGTTATTTTGTGTTAAGAACTTGTTAATAATCATTAGTCATTTCATTCTCCTCATAAAATCCATATCAGTGGTATCATAGCGGTCTGCTCCTTGTCATCTTAATGCATGTCCCCAATGAGGTTGGAGTACAAAGAGTTGGGTCTCGAGCTTGTTTCTCTTGAGGAAAAAATCTCTCGCACACCCAAGAGACCTCTCATGGAAGTAGAAAATAAACATGACGGGACAAGAGATCCTTTCAAACTGTTGATTAAGGAATCCCTCATGCAACAAAGGAACAGGATGATGGATAGTTTCGCTCAAATCCTTCAACGGCTACCAACATGCGACACATCTTCTTCGAGCGGAGGAACTGCCCCCATAAAGGCACACATAAACTTCAATATTCCTATATTTGAAGGTCAGATAGAAACAAATGTTGTAGACAAGTGGTTGAATCTACTAGAAGGGTATTTTTTTGTCCATAACTTTTCAAATAGAGAAAATATTACTTTTGCGCTCCTCAAAGCCGTTCCCCATGTCTAAGAATGGTGGGAAACTTTCTGTGAGCAAAAGGAAACAGAGGAACCCTCATTATTTACAGTCATGGCCACCTAGGAATCCTTCAGGGATGTTATTAAGGAACAATACTACCATGTCAGAAGTTATGATGACTTGTATACCAAATGGATCACACTGTGGCAAGAAAGAGACCAAGCAGTGCCAGATTTCACAAATGTCTTCCATACCTTGCACACCAAGATGGGTATCAAATATTCAGAGCGACATCTGGTGCTCAAGTATCGTTTCTCTCTACATAGATACATCTAGACCGAAATGGAATTTTTGGACATCTCATCCTTTGGCGCGGCCTACCGATATGTCGTCAAAATCAAGCAGAAGCTCAAACAAAAGACGTGGAAATTTGGGCCTGGGAACCCCTCACAACAAAAGCCAGGAAAGGGCAGCCCCAACCCACAAAACAAAGGATAGAAAAAATATGTATAGTATCAGGACAACCAGTCCAAGCCGCAAGAAAATAATGACACCGGAAAGACAAAAAAAGATACCGAGAAATGGTGTGACTTCCATAAGAGTCCTTGGCATAACACTGTTGACTGTCGCTCAAAGTAGTCGCTGGTGGCCGAAGTAAAAGCCTATGAATCAGATGCGGGTGTTTACTTTGAGCCAGAAAAAGAAAGGGGAAGAAGGATCATTGACATAGAACCCAGTGCCACCGTTGCTACCACCAAGCTTCAGCCTGGTGAACCAGACGAGCCAGAAGAAGGAGAACGCCTCTTCCATTCATAGATGTGGGTAAAAGGCACCCCATTACACTTCATCGTTGATAGTGGTAGCCATAAGAACCTCATCTCAGTAGAGGTCATCAAGCGGCTGGCCTTGTCGACAACGTCGTACCCACAACCCTACACCATTCGATGGCTCCGCCAAGGAAGCGATCTCCGTGTCAGCCAACAGTGTCGATTGTCGTATGGCATCAAGCCCTTCAAAGACAAGGTATTGTGTGATGTTTCTCCTCTCGAAGTTTGTGATGTTATTTTGGCACAACCTTATTTATGGAAACCTCATGTTTTATATGAGTCTAGGCCTCATAGTGTTATTATTACTTTGAACAGGAAATTATACAGGATACCCAAGGCAGTCCCACCTATTAGCACTCTGTAAATTTTGTCTGGCTGAATAGAAAAATGACAGAGGTAACTATTTCAACCTACTTTAGAGCTGGGCACTAGCCTGCTCAACTCAGAGAGGGATCTCTCATGTCACTTGATATATCTATGGAAACTGGTGGCTATATTTGGTTTGTTTTGGGGGTTTTTAATAAAATTGTTGGCAAGGAAGGGGAGGAACACTCATGGCTATGGAGTCAAAATTATGAAATTGAATGAAAACAAAGATCAACTGGTAGAACTCTCTAGAGGATAAAGGGTAAACTAGGCTATGAGTCTAAGTAATTATTGAATTTAAATAGAATGTAGGAGGATAAAGAAAACAAATAACTGCATTAGAGCATTACTGAAATGAATTTTGAATTAGTTAAGAAGACAATCACAGTTTAAATTGCTTAAGCCAAGAGCATCACAGGATGAATTATGGGCCTTTAACTATCCAATTTAAACAGAAGAAAATGTAAATGGAATAACATATCACAGGAAATACATACGATGAAGGAAGACGAAGCTCATATCACCATTGTTAGAATATTTTCATAAAGATTTCAAAATATTCTACATTTATATTCAATTCAGCTTCAGAAAATTACAATAGAGTTTGAAACAAACAAAAGGTGCTCTTGCACTTCTGCCAACATTTATTCAATCAAATATCCCAACATTTATACAATTTGATTACAATGGTTGAAACCAAAATGTTTCATCTCCAAAAACTAATAATAGTAACTTCAACTGACAGTCTCTGCATATGACCTGATTTACAATGATTACTCGAAAGTCGTTTCAAAATTGGGAATGGATTCTTTTGACTACTCATCTTCCTTTATGACACTTGGCTTGTCCTGATCTTCTGTCGAACTTGTTGATTTGATGACACCTAGTGGTCATTTACTGGTCCTAGGAAAACTGCATCTCATCTTGCCCAGCCGCACAATTTCCTTCCATTGTGAGTCAGACGGAATCCCGTAGTCCATCATTTCCTTAATTAAAATCTCTAGATCAATGCACGTGGTGTAGGACATAATCGACAGGCCAATCTTCATTGTTTTAAATTGATTCAAAATTTCAAAGTATGTGGCCAAATACTCCACCAGACTGAGGCCTTTCAAACTTTCCTCCATAGCTTCAAATTTAGAATGGTCCATCCTACATTGAATGAGGAGAGAATTGTGGTCTTATTGATTGTATAATGAACCTTTTCCATCCCAAAATGGTGGGAGTCCCTTGACAAACAATTTTTCAAACGTGTCTTTAAACTCTTGTATATTGCGCTCCATTTTCATAGCTTTGTTCTGAACTGATTTGAGCAAGTTGTGCTTGGTGATGATTCTTCTGGCCCAGATGATCAACGCAGTTATGTATTTTACCCCAATAGTCTAAAGATCAGTATTGGGTACAAAATTAAGCAAATCAATAGCGTTTTGGGCCCATTCTGAAGGTTTCTTGGCTAGTGTTTCATTGACAATAGTACACCTTCTTTGGGTCGTGGTAGCTACATTGTCTTTGTCTTTTATAAAATTCAGATAAACTCTGAATTTAGCAGCGTATGCAACAATAACATCCCAGATCACATGTTTAGCTACTTGTAGCAGTGTTTTACCTTTTAGCCTTGTCCTCAACTTGCTTACTCTCTCTTGCAAATCTTGATTTTCCCTTTGGAGTGGAGCCATATTTTCATCTTTTATTTTCATTTCTTGTTTCAGGTTTTCCAAGGTTTCCTTAAGGTTTTTTATTTCCCCTGTCTGTAGACTAACTTGGGACATAGCTTGGAACAATCCATCAGTGCTCAATCCATCTTTCACATTAGCAGGTACAATGACAACCATATCTGACGTTGCTACTTGCCCCTATAACCAATTTTCTTTCTCCTTTTCCAACTACAACACTTTATCTTTGTAATTTAGTGCTTCTTCTCTGAATGTTTCTTTCTCTTGCTCAAGAGCAGCCAGCTCTGTTTTCTATGGATTTTCAGTAGGGGACACCTTTAGCTTCTTCTTCATACCCTAGATTATGTTGTCTTTCTCATATAAGGAATCCTTTACTCCCTGAGAGCCTTCAGACTCCAATCTTTTGACCTCTGTCTGCCAGGCTTTGCTGGATGTTTTCTCCCATTTCAATTGCCCATCTAGTTTGAGTGCATGTGTTGTCAATCTTGAAACTTTCATACTTAAGCTTAGGTAGTCTGAGTATAGAATGTCACTAGCATTCCTGTGGAACTTTACTTTGTCTAGGGAAGAAATATTCTCATAGTGCATCTTGATTTCAAACACTTTATCATCATCTGCTATTGCTATATTAAATGTCCTTCTTTCTACATATCTGATTGAAAACATGGATGTCTTGTGCTGGGAGATCTTCTCTACTTCGGGAAACAGGTCTCTTATCTCACTGTTGGCCATACTTCCTTTTACAACATATTGGTTCATCAAGTCTTCTTTGGATTGATATACTACCCTAGGTGTCTTGCTAAATATGTGTTTCTTGCTGTTGAAAACCCTTGTGTTGCTTTTGCTTTGTGGCATGCTTCCTGTACCATCTTCTTCATTCTTGGTTACACCTTCCACCATCTCCATGCTTGTTTTCTCTTTAGATTCTTCTTATTCCAGGTCAACCACTTGAGAGGGTGGTGTAATTTTCATTTTCTTTGGAATATCTTGTTGACTATTGGCACCCATGGCCTCTGAACTGTTCCTCTTATTATAAACACTCATCTTTGGGGCTTTGAAAATGAATCTTGGAGAAGCTTTATGTGTCTGGATATGCTGAGGGGTAGACTCTATTGGATTTATCCGATCATGCTGCAAAGTGACCTCCATATTTGTACATGTTTCTAGATTAGCCAGTTTATCAAATTCTTCAACATGCTCGTGCTCATAGGGGCCTAATTTGCTCATTAGCCTTCTCTTTGATATGATCTAATGTGGTTCATATTTCCTTCCTTTTAACTGTGTAAACTTAGATTCATTGAATTTGGCTTGGATCTGAGGTATGCAAGATTTGTTTTTTACCACAAAGGGTCCTACCATGAAAGGAAATTTTAAGTTGGATGCCTTGTGTGCTTTCAGAAAGTGCTTTGTCTCTGAAATGATCCTTTGTCTGATGAAATCTAAAACAAAAATCTTGGGGTTCAAAAATACTGGTAAAATATAAGGTCCTTCTTGATAGCCATACACCCATATCACAATAGATTGTATGAACAACATCCAATCTCCTACTCTGCTCTCTGGATTTGATTGTAAAAAAAAATTCATTTCTTCTAGAACCCTTGGCAAGTCTAAACCGAAGATAAGACTGTACACCCTGGACATCATCTTATTAAAGAAAATAAGCATGGTTATACTTTTACATTCATTTGAGATGAAGGTGGTTTCAGTAAATTCAGTCTTGTTCGATTCCAGGAACATCCTTAGCAGGTGCGTGTAGTATCTGAAGTGTCTCAATGAACTTAAATTGACTAGCTGTCGATGAATATTATCAATGATGAATCTGTCAAAACTAATAAAGATTGACTAAAGAGACTCTGACACAAAAAAGGTTAACAAGAAACCTAACGTGACTTCAACTATGAACTTGTCGTTATCTAACCCTAAAATTTGGCTAAGTAGAGAACAAGACCACTGGACCTCAATGATCATAATGCTCACATTGATAGGTAATGACAGACTTTCTGAATGGTGTTCAGGTTTGACAATGGTTTGTAGAAACTATGATTTTACTTCTGAAGGGCATTCTCTGTAAACTGTGATCATCTTCTCTTCGTCGAAAGGCTTTGACGCTATGGAGGAAAACTCTGACACACTGAGGATATGTCGAAGTGACCGACTGTCTATTTCACATAAAACCTTTGACCCTAATTTATTCAAAATAACTCTTTCTTCCTGTGAATATTGCTCGGCACACCAACTTATGAATTCAAGGAAGGGGAAACTACTTCTACTATATAAGGGGTAATGAAGGCTTGAGCCGTTCCGAGAAAAGGGATATGTTTCCCAACATTGTCTAACAAATTCGATCTAGACACAGAAATGGGCGAGACTGTTATCTCTATGTTGAAACATCGGAGTCCCTGTCAATTAGGGATTCTTCTCTAGAGGTGATGTATTGTTCATTCATGGATAAAATGACAGGATTAGCATCCATTGTGAAAAATACCTGTTGAGCGACGAAGAAAACACAAATCGGATCCAACTTTGAGCTTGGGTTTCGAATGGATGGTTTGCGCCAAATTTTAAACGTTTGAATGCTTTCAAAGTATCATAAAATGATGTCAGGGATCCTCCTTTTATATGCGCCTATCGACATCGAGGATTGGAGAAAATGATTTTAGGTAGACCGCTTTTCACCCTGATGTACCTCCAAAGGCACCATGCGTCCATGAATAAAACCATAGTAGTTTTCCCCAATCTGCCTTCGAACGATTAATCCTTTCACTACTTCAATATCCGATATGAGTTTCAACCGTTGATCTGGATCCGTCTAAGATATATGGTCCATCGTGCCCCAACAAATTTCAATATTGTGGATTTGGGAAAGTGGTTTCAGGTAGACTTCTTTTCTCCCTGATGTACCTCTAGAGGTGGCACACGTCCTCGAATAAAACTACGACAGTTTTTCCCAACCTGCCTTCAAGTAATTATCTTCCACGCTGTTTCATTCCCCGATATACCTCTCAGTCGTTGATTCGGGCTACTTTCCGATCGACGGTCCACAGAATCCCACCTTTCGCACCTACGCTATACTTGTCCAAATGCCTCCATATAAGACCTTATCCTCCAAACTATCATAGTTCCATAGCGATGTGGCTTTTCGCTAAATCCCTGAAAATCAGATCCTGATCTGAAAATTGTTATGATGATAACATAGGCTCCAACTGGGGATGTTATCCTCCCTGCGAGGTAGAAAAGAATTGAATACCAAGTGCCTACCCATTGGGCCGTGATCTATTAGTGTGATCTAAATCCACAAATATTTATTCAAAAAAACTTAAAATCTGTCCAGCATAGCTCAGGGCCTTCACCTCGGTCTTCAACTATGCTGCTTTATTCCAACCTTTCATGCGTAAATAAAAACGCAAAAAATCATTATATACAATGAATGGCAGGGTGATGATTTTTTAAACAATGTAATTCTTGAGGAACCTACCATTCACATGCCCTCCTCCAGCACGTTATCCATTACTATCCTGTAACAAATAGACGTTTCTCCCACAGTAAGCTACGATTTTGAACAGACCCAGCCATAGGTTATCAAATTTCCCATGTTTTCCTTTATTTTCATTTCTGGCATCCCATTTTAGTACCCAATATCCTGGTTCGAAGTCATCCACTTTGGTATATCTCTTGAAAGCCTCTTTGATATTGTATTGGTGTAGTTGGGCGTTATGAAAGGCCTCTTCTCTGGTTTGTTATAAGCTGACGAGCTCATCATTTCTTCTCCTACTAGCATCTGCTTCCGCCTCTTGCTCCTGTAACAACTTCATTACCGAAAACCCTAATATAGTAGGAAAAATTGCTTCAGTGCCATAGAAAATCTAGAAAGGGGATGTGGCAATGGATCTCTTTGGGGATATTTTGTTAGCCCATAGCGTGTGGATGAGCTTTTTGTACCATGCCTTTTTATTCTATTGCAACAATTTTTTTATGATTTTGACCAATCTTTTATTCGAAGATTCAACCAACCCATTCCCTTAGGGGTAATATGATGTGGAATGACCAAGGGTGATGTTGTAATCACTACATAATTTCTCCAATTTCTTAGACTTGAAAGCCGTTGCATTGTCTGTTATGATTTTGATCGGGCATCCGAATCTGGACATAATATTATCTTCTAGGAATGTAATGATGACATCATCTGTAGCATGTCTGGTGGGAACTGCCTCAATCCACTTAGTGAAATAATCGGTCGCTATCAGAATCCATTTGTGTTGGGAAGAGGATTGTGGATGGATATCCCCTATAAAATTGAGGCCCTGTTGTATGAAAGGAGCTTCCACTGAAATGGGTTTTAAAGGTGGAGCCTGTAATTTTCCTTTCCCATCAAAAATTTGACATTCATGGCACTTTGAGACTTATTTATAAACATCAGGGAAGATACTAAGCCAATAAAATCTAGCCCTTAGAATTTTATGCACGGTTGTCTTCCAATAATGATGACCTCCACAGTCACCTTTATGGAACTCTCTCATGGTTTTCTCTTCTTCTCATTCTATCAAACAACTCAATAAAATCCCTCCCGAATATTTCCAGTACAACGATTCATTCACTATAAAAAAAATTGTTGCCTTCAATTTCAAGAATCTGGCTTTTGTCTTACTAAATTCAGGAGGAGCCTACAAAATTTTCAGCACAAAGATGATATCTGCATACCATGCAAAGTCAAGAAATTTCTGGAATATTGGTGGAGTCGCCTTTTCTTCTTCTGTAACTTCTAACAGGTCAGCTGTGAAATTTATCCCTAAAAGTTCACAATCCATCTGTTCCATCAACCTTGCTAGCCCTTGTCCTTTGATCAGCTTCATGGGCTTGATTTTAAGATCATATTCTAATAGCACCGCAATCCATTTTCCCCTCTTTCCTTCAGGATCAGGCTGTGTCAAGATGTCTTTCACTGAGCTGCTGGGAACATAAGCAGTGGTATGTGAATGTAGGATGTAAACACTAAATTATTTCAATGCCTTGACTAAAGCATATGATTGCTTCTCCATTATGTCATATTTCAAAGGAGCATCCCTCAATGTATTATTGTAGTATTCTATGGGCTTCTCAAAATTCTGGTCATCTTTCTGGAGTAGCACACCTGCAATAGTGTGTTTTGAGGCAAAAGAGAATAGTATGAATTCCTTTTCAAAATTTGGACTAGCCAGTACAGAAGCCTTTGTCAATGCCACTTTGATGTCTTCAAAGGATTTTCTAGCCTCTAGGATCCACTTGATTTCATTTCCCTTTTTTAGCATATTGGTAATATGTTTTATGATTTTAGCCAAATTAGGAATGAATCTCCTTAGGAAGTTCAATTTACCCAGGAAAGATTGTACCTCCTTTTTTCTTCTGGGTATGCCAATTTCAAGATCCCCTCAACTCTGTTGGGGTCTACCTTTGTCCCTTCTTTCGAAATGATGTGACCCAACAACTTTCCTTCTTCCATGGCAAAATTTGAATTTTTAAGATTCAAAGAGAGCCCAAACTTTCTGTATTTTTTAAACGCCCTTCTGATATGTTTTAGATATTCTTCATTTGACGTAGAATACACAGTGATGTCATCAAGGTAGATACCAATGAATTTATTCTTTTCGTCAGCAAAAGCTATATCCATAGCTCTTTGAAATGGTCCCCCTGCATTCATAAGCCCAAACGACATCTTGGCATAAATAAATGTTCCCCATGGTGTGGTAAATGTTGTCTTTTCTTGATTGTCAGGATGTACCATGATCTGATTGTATCTTGAGAAACCATCTAACATTGACATTTTCTGAGAGCCCACAACCTTCTGTAAAATATGATCCATTTTGGGCAATGGCTAATTGTCCTTAAGAGATATCTTATTTATATTTTTGAAGCCCACACACAGCCTAATTTATCCACTCTTTTTTCTGACTGGCACCAGGTTGGCCACCCATCTGGAAAACCTCAGGGACACTATGATTTTTTCTTCAAACAATTTCTTTACTTATTTTTCTATCAATGTTAACAACAAGGGGTTTATTATTCTTAATTTATGTTTGAATGGCTTATGATCTTCTTTGATTGGGATAACATGTTGGATTATATTGGTACTATAAACTTTCAACTCATCATAGGTCCAAGCAAAGACATCAGGGAATTATTTCATTAATTTTACATACCTATCTTTGACTTCAAGACATAGCTTCTTAGACAGCTTGACGATCTTTGGATCTTCTGGAGTCCCAATATTGCAATCTTCCACATCCCCTTCATTTACTGTAATCTTTGGACTTCTGGCCACGTCATTATTATCAAGGAGTTTCTTTAATGGTACTAGGCCTTTAGGGATGATGTTGCTTTTCAACTGCACAATATCTATGCCAACAATATGATTGTCAAAATATCCTTCTTTTGTGAAAGAAGCCGCATCCACCTCATCATCGCAGTATTCATCATTAATGTTTAAATTATCAAACTCGTTCTCCATTCTTAGGAATATTTCTATATGTTTGTCTTTCTTGAATATTTGCCAGTGCTTCATATTGTCTGGTACTACTGGTATGTACTTGACTTCAACCTTGTATCTTTTCTCAGGGAAAATTGGGACTTTGAACACTGTTGCTGAAGTAGCTAAGGCATCAACAACCTGATTTTGTTCTCTTGGAATTTCTGAAAGATTGCATTCTGAAAATTTCTCAAGGAGGTCTAGTACCAGGTTTCTATAAGTCCTCATTCTAGGTTGTTTTTCTTGGTAAATGCCTTTGATCTGATTTATGATAAGCTCAGAGTCTCCAAGCACAACAATTCTTTTGGCACCTAATTCTTCCAAAACTTTCAACCTCAATATTAACGCTTCATACTCGGCCATATTATTAGTGCACTCAAAAACGAGTTTGTAAGAGCATAATTTTGTGTCTCCATTGGGATGATAGATCCAGACGCCAACTCCATCCCCTTCTCTACATGCAGCTCCATCAAAATTCATTTTCCATATCTGGTCCTCTGCATCACCTTGTTGCTCTGGAATTTTCTCCATCTGTTGGTTAAGCTCATTTTTGTCAGCTATAATGATTCTTGTTTCCTCTTCTTCGAAGCACAGGTCATTGAAGAAAATAGACCCTAATTCAATTTCTACCTAATAGATAGGATGATTGTTGGGCTGTGATTTATTTCTGACCATTTATTTAAGCAGAACCTCCCTGTACAATATTATTTCTTGACCAAAGACATGAATAATATCATATGACATGTCCATATGGAGGGTTCCTTTTAGTTTTGTAGCCCATGACCTGGACAACAGCATACCAAATTTTGGAGGTATATCAGCGACCACTACGTCCATCACCATATTCCCAGCTGGGATTTGTGCTAAAGAAACCACCATGTCTTTGATCATGCCAAGGCATTTCACCTTTCTTGAATCAAAGGATAACGGGTCCTTATAAGGTCTGGTGACATCGAGACCTAATTGGTACATGACCACTTTGGGCATCAGGTTGTGAGATGCTCCAGAATCCAGCATAGCATTGTGTAGGATCGTGTCATGCATTTTCAAGTTGACATAAAAAGGAGGGACTTCTTCATTTTCACTGCTTTCCTCTACTCTTGGACCAAATAGGATGGTTGGGTGATCATCTTGTATGTTTAAGGTATCATAGGTTTGCCCCATCTTAAGAATCTTGATGATCTGATTTCCATACTCACTATTCTTGATCAATTCATTAAACGATACTGAAATATTTATTTTAGCCATTTCACTTTTGAAATCAAAAGAGGATGAGGTTTTCTCTACCTCTTTGGTGACCATTTATTTTCTTTTCAATAATTTCTTCTGAGGTTCTTCTTTCTGCTTCCCTTTTTCCACAACATCCTTTGCAACTGAATCCTTTTCAATAGAATCGTTTGCAGCTAAATCTTTTTTGGGATGACTTGAAGAAGGTATGTTATTCTGAGCTTCTTTGATGGGATTCCCTTTTGGAGGGTTTGGAGGAACCTTTTGATTTTGAAGGTTATATTTCCTTTGGAATTGCATGATGGTGTTTTGTAATCCAGTCTCATAATCTTCCCTTTCTATTGATACCCTTTATTCTTCATCTTGCAAAAAGATCTCACTTGCATCCATGAACTAGTCGTGTTCTTCTTTGGTCAAAAATACCTCTTTTTATTTATCATCATAGCAGTTCATGTTGTCTTCAAAATATCCATCATAATCCTCATTCACATAATTATTTTGAAAAGGAGGCCTTATTTGTTGTTCCCCCTGATTTTCATGGTTTCCCTGATTTGCTTGATTTCAATGATTTTCCTGTTCTGCTTGAGTTGCCTGATTCCCCTGATTTCTTGGCTATCTATGCTTAATCTGAGGAATAACTGGTCTTCTCGGATTTCTAGGTGGGAAATTAGCATGTTCTCTGGGGTTAGGCCTATTTACTAGAGCCATTCTTTCCATCATTCACTCCATGTTTCTCATCATTGCTTCAAATATTTCCTCTGATGTTTGTGATGTTGAAGGTTGTGCTTTATATTGAGCTATGTTTGTGTCCCTTCCAGCATTAGCTTTCATCTTCCCTGAAGCCATTAAGTTCACTTAAACTTCTATAGAATCGGTCATCATATCATCCAATGTGGTAGATCTTTGTTCTCTTAACAACAAAGCAAAATCACTTTCAAAAGAATCAACATATCTGAGTTGAGCAGCTCTAGGGGGGGTTTTACCTCAGCAGAAATTGTATGGTATACCTTCATGAACCTGGCTGAAAACTCATGCACGGTTTCATCAGGTGATCTCTTCATGTTGTTGTAATGTGTCAACAACTAAAGGGGATTTTTATCATCCCCCCATTTTGCAATGAAACTTGTCTCAAAATATTCGAAATTTGCAATACTGGCCGGTGGAAGGGATCTTAACCACTTCCTTACTTCTCCTGCAAGACTTTGTGTAAACAACCTCATATTCACATATTCGAAATCCACCTCTTCCAATTCTATGAAATCATTAAACCAGTCTAGATTCTTCTCAGCTGATATGTTACCCTCAGCATCATATAATTTTATCCTTAGGTTGTAATCTTGAGGAAAATCATGTAATTGAGCAGGCAGTATGAGGGGAGAAAATATGGCTGCCATAGATGTTGTGAGGGGTCAGAGTGGTTGTTGGCTTTGAGAGGGGATCACTAAAGGCCTAATAGATGTGTCTAGAATCAAATCTTGGAATCTCTTTTAGTCAAAGATGGTCTCGCTTAAACAAGAATCAGACTTAGTTCTGAATAGGATTTTCTCAAATTTTACATCAAACTCAAGGTCTTCAATGCTAGTCACTCCTTCCTTGGGTAAAGATAGATATCAATCTGGATGTAACAATGGGGTTATTGGCTTTTATTTTCTTTTACATACAATATTCTCAGGGTCATACACAAGGATTGTAGCTTCTGGGTCTGGGTTTCTCCTGGTGTGGATTTTCTTAGGAGACAAGATTTATATCTCACACGGGGTGGTGCAACTGGTCTCTAAGTAACGGAGTCGCCAGGGTAAAAACAATCTCATCCAATAAGGTATTTGATCCATTTTCATCCTCAGGGATCAAACTAAATCTTTAAGTCATTTTCCCAAGGAAGATTTTTCAATTTCATCCCCGACAACGGCGCCAGAATGTTAGCATTCTGTAAATTTTGTCTGGTTGAATAGATAAATGACAAAGGTAAATGTTTCAACCTACTTTAGAGCTGGGCACTATCCTTCTCAACTCAAAGAGGGATATCTTGTGTCACTTGATATATCTATGGAAATCGATGGCTAGATTTGGTTTTTTTGGGGGGTTTTTAATAAAATTGTTGGCAAGGAAAGGGAGGAACACTCAGGGCCATGGAGTCAAAATTATGAAAGTGAATGAAAACAAATATCAGCTGGTAGAACTCTCCATAGGATAAAGGCTAAACTAGGTGATGAGTCTGAGTTATTCTTGAATTTAAATAGAGTGTAGGAGGATAAAGAAAACAAATAACTGCATCATAGCATTATTGAAATGAATTCTGAATTAGTTAAGAAGACAATCACACAGTTTAAATTGCTTAAGCCAAGAGCGTCACAGGACGAATTCCGGGCCTTTAACTATCCAATTTAAACAGAAGAAAATGTAAATGGAATAAAAAATGACAGGAAATACATACGATGAAGGAAGACGAAGCTCATATCACCATCGTTAGAATCTTTTCATAAAGATTTCAAAAGATTCTGCATTTATATTCAATTCAGCTTTTAAAAATTACAATAGAGTTTGAAACAACCAAAAGGTGCTCTTTCACTTCTACCAACATTTATTCAATCAAAATCCGAGGATTTATACAATTCGATTACAATGGATGAAACCGAAACATTTCAGCTTCTAAAACTAATAATAGTAATTTCAACTGACAGTCTCGGCATATGAACTGATTTACAATGATTACTCGAAAGACGTTTCAAAACTGGGAACGGATTCTTCTGACTGCTCAACTTCCTTTATGACACTTGGGTTGTCCTGATATTTTGTCGAACTCGTTTATTTGATGACACCTGGGGGTCACTTAATGGTCCCAGGAAAATTGCATCTCGTCTTTCCCTGCCACACAATTTCCTTCCATTGTGAATCAGAAGGAATCTCGTAGTCCACCATTTACTTAACTAAAATGTCTATACCAATTCACGTGGCATAGGACATAATCAGCAAGCCAATCTTCATTGTTTTAAATTGATTCAAAATTTCAAAGTCTGTGGCCAAATACTCCACCAGACTCGGGCCTTTCAGACTTTCCTCCATAGATTCAAATTTGGAATGGTCCATCCTACACTCAATGAGGAGAGAATTGTAGTTTTCTTGATTGTATAATGAACCTTCACCATCCCAAAATGGTGGGAGGACCTTGGCAAACAATTGTTCAAACGTGTCTTTAAACTCCTGTATATTGCGCTCCATTTCCATAACTTTGTTCTGAACTGATTTGAGCAATTTGTGCTTGGCGATGATTCTCCTGGCTCAGATGATCAACATAGTTCTATCTTTTACCCCAATAGTCTGAAGATCAGCAACGGGTACAAAATTCAACAAATCAATAACGTTCTGGGCCCATTCTGAAGGTTTCTTGGCTAGTGTTTCATTGACAACAATACACCTGCTTCGGGCCGTGGTAGCTACACTGTCTTTGTCATTTATAAAATTTAGATAAAATCTGAACTTAGCAACCTCTACAGCAATAGCATCTCAGATCACATGTTTAGCTCCTTGTAGCAGTGTTTTAACTTTCAACCTTGCCCTCATCTTTCTTACTCTCTCTTGCAAATCTTGATTTTCCCTTTGGAGTGGAGCTATCTTTTCATATTATAGTTTCATTTCTTGTTTCATCTTTTCCAAGTTTTGCTTAAGGTTTTTGATTCCCCCTGTTTGTAGACTCACTTGGGACATAGCTTGGACCAATCCATCAGTGCTTGATCTAGCTTCCGCATTAGCAGGTACAATGATAGCCATATCTGATGTTGCTACTTGGCCCTATAACCAATTTTCTTTCTCCTTTTCCAGTTGAATCACTTTAGCTTTATAATTTAGTGCTTCTTGTCTTAATTTTTCTTTCTCTTGCTCAAGAGCAACCAGCTCTGTTCCCTGTGGATGTTTAGTAGGGGACATCTTTAGCTTCTTCTTCAGACTCTAGATTATCTTGTCTTTCTCATCTAAGGAAGCCTTTACTCCCTGAGGGCCTTCATACTCCAATCTTTTGACCTATGTCTGCCAGGCTTTGTTGGATGCTTTCTCATGTTTCAATTTCCCATATAGTTTGATTGCATGTGTTGTCAATCTTGAAAATTTCAGACTTAAGCTTAGGTAGTCTTAGTATAGCATGTCACTAGCATTCCTGTGGAACTTTACTTTGTCTAGGGAAACAATATTCTCATAGTGCATCTTGATTTCAGACACTTTATCATCATATGCTATTGCTATATTAAACTTCTTGCTTTCTACATCTCTGACTGAAAATAGGGACGTCTTGTGCTGGGAGACCTTCTCTACTTCTAGCAATACGTCTCGTATCTCACTGTTGGCCATACTTCCTTTTACAACATACTGGTTCATTAATATGTGATATACTGCCCCAGGTGTCTTGCTAAATATGTGATATCTTCTTTGGAGTGATATACTGCCCCAGGTGTCTTGCTAAATATGTGTTTCTTGTTGCTGAAAACCCTTGTGTTGGTTTCTCTTTGTGGCATGCTTCCTGTACCAGCTTCTTCATTCTTGGTTGCACCTTCCACCGTCTCCATGCTTGTTTTCTCTTTAGGTTCTTCTTATTCTAGGTCAACCACTTGCGAGGGTGGTGTAATTTTCATTTTCTTGGGAATATCTTGCTGACTACTGGAACCCATGGCCTCTGAACTGTTCCTCTTGATATAAACACTCATCTTTGGGGCTTTGACAATCAATCTTGGAGAAGATTTATGTGTCTGGATATGCTGAGGGGTAGACTCTATTGGCTTTATCCGATTATGTTGCAAAGTGACCTCCATATTTGTACATGTTTCTAGATTAGCCAGTTTATCAAATCCTTCAACATGCTCGTGCTCATAGGGGCCTAATTTTCTCATTATCCTTCTCTTTGATATGATATGATGCGGGTCATATTTCCTTCCTTGTAATTTTGTAAACCCAGATTCAATGAATTTGGCTTAGATCTGAGGTAGACATGATTTTTTTTTACCACAAAGGGTCCTACCATGAAAGGAAATTTTAAGTTGGATTCTTTGTGTGCTTTCAGAAAGTGATATGTCTCTAAAATGATCCTTTGTCTGATGAAATATAAAGAAAAAATATTTGGGGGTCAAAAATACTGGTAAAAGATAAGGTCCTTCTTGATAGCCATACACCCATATCACAATGGATTGTATGAACAACATCCAATCTCCTACTCTGCTCTCTAGATTTGGTTGTAAAAAACTTTTCATTTCTTATAGAACCCTTGGCAAGTTTGAGACGAAGATAAGACTGTACACCCTAGACATCATATTATTAATGAAAATGATCATGGTGATCCTTTTACATTCATTTGAGATGAAGGTGGTTTCAGGAAATTCGGTCTTGTTCGATTCCAGGAACATCCTCAGCGGGTGCGTGTAGTATCTGAAGTGTCTCAATGAACTGAAATTGACTAGTTGTCGATGCATATTATCAGCAATGAATATGTCAAAACTAATACATATCGACTGAAAAGACTCTGACACAAAAAAGGTTAACAAGAAATATAACATGACTTCTACTTCGAACTTGTCATTATCTAACCCTAAAATTTGGCTAAGCAGGGAACAAGCCCACTGGACCTCAATGATCATAATGCTCACATTGATAAGTAACGACAAACTTTCTGAATGGTGTTTAGGTTTGACAATGGTTTGCAGAAAATGTGATTTTACTTTTGAAGGGTATTCTCTGTAAACTGTGATCATATTCTCTTCATCAAAAGGCTTTGATGCTACAAAGGAAGACTCTGACACACTGAGGGTATGTCGAAGTAACGGGATGACTATTTCACATAAAACCTCTGACCCTAATTTATTCAAAATAACTCTTTCTTCCTATGAAGATTTCTTGGCACACCATCTTATGAATTTAGGGAAGGGGAAGACTACTTCTATGACATAAGGGGTAATGGAGACTTGAGTTGTTCCGAGAAAAGGGATCTGTTTCCCAACATTGTCTAACAAATTCGATCTGGACACAGAAACGGGCGATACTATTATCTTTGTGTCGAAAACATCGGAGTCCCTGTCAATTAGGGATTATTCTCTAGAGGTGATGTCTTGTTCATTCACGGATAAAATGACAGGATTAGCAGCCATTGTGAAAAATACCTGTTGAGCGGTGAATAAAACACGAATTTGATCCAACTTTGAGCTTGGGTTTTGAATGGATAGTTTGCACCAAATTTTGAACATTTGAATGCTTTCAAAGTACCATAAAATAATGTTGGGGATCCTCCTTTTATATGCACCTATCGACATCGGGGATTGGAGAAAATGGTTTTAGGTAGACCGCTTTTCACCACGATGGACCTCTAGAGGCGCCACACATCCATGAATAAAACCATAGTATTTTTCCCTAGTCTTCCTTTGAACGATTAATCCTTGCACTACTTCAATCGTCGATATGAGTTTCAACCATTGATCTGGATTGCTCTAAGATCTATGGTCCACCGTGCCCCAACAACTTTCGATATCGGGGATTGGGGAAAGTAGTTTCAGGAAGACTAATTTTCACCCTGATTTACCTCTAGAGGTGCCACGCGTCCTCGAATAAAACTACGACAGTATTTCCCGGCCCACCTTCAAGTAATTATCTTCCGCGCTGCTTCATTCCCTGATATGCCTTTTAGTCGTTGATCTAGGCTACTTTCAGATCGACGGTCCATAGAATCCCACCTTTCGTGCCTCTGCTATACTTGTCCACATGTCGCCATATAATACCTTATCCTTCAAACTATCGCACTTCCATAATGATGTGGCTTTTCTGTTAAGGTCCTAACCCGCACATAGGTAGATCAATGTATTCGGATGTAATAAAGGTCAATATTAATAAGACCTTTCAATAAAATAGAATAAGGCGGATGTAAGAAGACCTAATAGAAGCTTCCGCTTCTAGAAGGATC
>ML791830.1:81634-103882 GCA_009831015.1 Picea engelmannii
ACCTAATAGAAGCTTCCGCTTCTAGAAGGATCTTCCTCTAGATGCTTCTTTTTAGTATAAATAGGAGTCGAGGGTATGAGAACCCTAGATTGGATATTATTGTAACAGAGCGCTGCTCGATTGGAGGTTGCCCCCTCGAAGAGTCCTGTGAACATTGCTATCTGAATCAAGTGCTATTTCTGTTGCTATTTCGTATATCATTTCTATGTATTGTGAAAATTATGCTGGATATTTTACTGTTATTCTGTTATTTCTAGCATTTCGTCTCTGTACTGCATATTTTATATATCTGGTATCTTGCATTTTCACTAAATCCTTGAAATTTGGATCCTAATCTGAAAATTGTTATGATGATAACACCACCCAGTGTTGTTTCCCTGATCTCTGCTAAGAAATGTAGGAAGGTAATCTCTCAGATAGGGAAGTTTGTATTCTAATTTGTTATTCGCTCTTAGAATAAGAGAAATATCACAACAAAATATAGGTTCTCTACGACTGACCTCTCCACACAGAAGAAGCAAGTAGATAAGGTCATGGAAGAATAATTATATATATTATCCTCACCTACCGGTGTACCTCTGCACTGCCAGGTCAAGCACCCCATCAATCTGACCCTCGGTGCACCATTTCCCATTGGGCCAATATATCGTTGCTCTCTATTAGAGAATGAGTAGATCAAGCAACATATCCAAGAAATTCTACACAAGGGGCACATCTGTCCCATCTCATCACCTTGTGGGATCCCAATCGTGCTGGTATAGAAGAAAGATGGAACCTAGCAACTCAACATTGATTATCAGGCTCTAAATAAAATCACAATCATAAATCGGTACCCAATTCCCCTAATTGATGATATCCTTGATCAACTAACAGGGGCCAAATACTTCAGTAATATTGAACTGAATTCTGGCTACCATGAGGTCCCGATAGAACAGACAGATGTATGGAAAACCGCCTTCAAGTCAAAGGAAGGCCTTTTTGAATGGTTGGTCATGCCCTTTGGTTTAACAATTTCTCCAGCCACTTTCATGAGGATGATGGAAAATATCCTATGACCATTCACCAATAATTTTGTAGTGGTGTATTTGGATGACATTCTCATTTACAACAAGACTTGGGTCGAACATTTGCAGTATATTCAGCATGTTTTGCACACCCTGCGACAGCACAAGCTATATGCCAACTTGGAAAAATTGTCCTTCGTCATGGACAGGGTCCATTACCTGGGCTACATCGTTGATCAGCATGGTGTACATATGGACCAGCCAAGATCCAAGTCATCAATGACTGGCCAGCCCCAACCACACTCACTGAGCTTCAGAGCTTCTTGGGCCTTGCCAATTTCTACTGCAGGTTCATGCTGGGATTCTCCCATATTGCATGGTACCTCAGCCAAATAACCATGGGTGGTGGTAAGGATAAATTTACGTGGGGCCAGTTCCAACAACAAGTGTTTGATGATTTGAAGCAGCGCTTGTGCTCAGCCCTAGTACTTTCACTAACAGACCTACAACAACCCTTTGAGATCGAGATAGATTCTTTAGACTATGTGGTGGGTGCCATCATAGTGAGACACTAGCAGATGTTGTCCGTAAGTACCCTACTTACGACAAAGAAATGTACTCCATTGTGCAATCCTACCACTAGTGGAGACATTACATTCTTGGGAAGGAGATGGTCATCCACACTGATCATAAGCCACTGCAGTTCATGCAGACACAAGGAAAATTGCAAAATGATCACCATCAAACGTGGTCCACATACTTGCAGCAATTCCACCTCAACATCAAGTATAAAACATGAAGCACCAATCGCGTCGTTGATTGCCTCAGCAGACCGCCAGTCGTGGAACTCAATATGGTGCTAGCCTCTTGCGGCCATGAGACCTCTGGATGTCCCCAAATCTATGAGACAGACTCGTACTTCGCTACCACCTACCAAATGTTGGGTGCAAATGCAATTGTCGATAATTTCCATCTTCAGGATGGGTTGTTGTGTTGTCTGGGACATATCTGTGTTCCATCAAGTGAGAAAGAAAAGATGATCTAGGAAGACCACTACATTTGAGTGGTAGGACACTTTGGCATCAAAAATATAGTGGCGATGCTACAAAAACATTTCTACTAGTCGAAACTTCGACAGGAGGTCAATAAGTATATTAGGTCCTGCATTGCCTACGCTATTGCCAAACCAACCACTAAGAAACAGAGCATGTACACCCCTCTTCCTACTAGTGACATGCCATGGGAATCCATCTCAATGGACTACATGTCGGGCCTCCCATCCACCAAGCGGGGAAATGACTGTGTTTTTGTTGTTTTTAATCTCTTTTCTAAGATGGCAATTCTAGTTTCCTGCAAGAATAACATCACAGTAGAGGCCACTGCCAAGCTCTTATTTGAATGAGTCTAGGTACATTTTGGAATCCCACAAAACGTTGTCTCATATCGGGACAGTCGATTTCTTAGCACATTCTGGTTGAGCCTCTGGTCACTACTGGACACCAAGCTCACCAAATCCACAGCCTTCCAACCCTAGACAGATGGCCAAACCGAGGTCGTAAATCAAATGATTATGAATATCCTTCGCATGTATAATTCAAATCACCCTCACACATGGGATGAGATCCTTCCCTATGTCCAACATAGCTACAACCGATCCCTACATATCTCAACCAGACATAAAAACTTTCAGGTGTGGTTGGGATTCCAACCATTGGGTCCCATAGATGTTGCACTTCCCCTTGCGGTCACCTCGACTGAATCATCTCCTGATCCAACTGAAGCTGACAAAGCCACTCGGTTCATTGAGCGGATCCAACACATCCGCTAATAGGTTTAGGATATCCTACAAAATTCCAATGGCAAGTACAAGCGGTGCCATGATCAACATCGGGTGCCACATACGTTTCAGGTGGGTGACAAAGTTTGGTTGCACTTGCTGAAAGAACGCCTTACAGGACCCCATTGGAAGCTTCTCCCACTCTGTTATGGTCCATACACCATCACCAAGGCCATGGGGGATAACTCTTTTGAGCTCAACATTCCTCCTTTTCTTGGCCTGCACCCAGTGTTCAATGTGGATCTCCTTCGCCCTTATTTCCCACCATTATTGGACACCTCAGACGTAGAAGAACAACTGAAACCAATAGAGCTCAAGATTGACTGCATACAATAGGAATCCAGTTATCATATTATGGATACACAGATCGAGGGCACTCGACAACAAAGGATCCAACTTTATCGAGTCATCAAAGTAGGGCACCTCCTGCACCAAGGCAAGTGGATCACCCGGGGCCAAATTCATCAAATATTTCCTCATCTGATGGGGGAAATCAATGAAATAGAGACCATTTCTTACTAAGGAGGGAGGATTTATGTAGGTGGATATCGGTGGCCACCCACCTTTTCGAACTGGCTCATAATAGTTTTCTGACAATTTTGACAATTTACTATTTTTAACAGTTTTAACTTGAGAGGCCATTTTGAGGGCCTAAATGAAGGTTTTTCAGGATCGAGCTTATCAACGTTAGTCTAAGGAATGATTGAAATCCCAAAATGAATATCCTTGATGATACCCTTCCAATGGGCTATCGTATGCTTAAAACGAAGATCATATGCAAAAGTTACAACCCCGAGAGGTTGATGTACTAACTTACCTAGATGGGTCCCACATGACTTTTGGCACTTCATCTCGTAGGGTTATGTTTTTGGATGTCTAGGGTTTTTGGAATTCTTGTTTATTGTAAAAAGTCCTTTAGAGCCTCATTATATTAAGCTTCTAGCGAATGAGCACATGCGTCACATGTCTTATCAGAGATAATCCACCACCATTCCAGCAAGCTTATTTCCGTTGCATTTTATAGTTTCAGCTTATTTACTTATTGAATAGAAAACCAATTTTACTATATCTCTGTTATTTTGTGTTAAGAATCTGTTAATAATTCGTAGTCATTTCGTTCTGCTCATAAAATCCAGATTAGTGGTATCAGAGCGGTCTGCTCCTTATCGTCTTAATGCATGTCCCCAACAAGGTTGGAGTACAAAGAGTTAGGTCTCGAGCTTGTTTCTCTTGAGGACAAAATATCTCGCACACCCAAGTGACCTCTCATGGCAGGAGAAAATAAATATGACAAGGCATGATATCCTTCAAAATGTTGATTGAGGAATCCCTCACACAACAAAGGAACGAGATGATGGATAGTTTCGCGCAAATCCTTCGGCAACTACCAACAGGAGACGCATCTTCTTCGAGCGGAGGTGTCACCCCCTTCAAGGTATAAATAAACTTTGATATTCCTATATTTGAAGGTCATATAGATGCAAATGTTGTAGACAAGTGATTGAATCTACTAGAAGGGTATTTTTATTTCCATAACTTTTTGAATAGAGAAAAGATTAATTTTGCACCCCTCAAAGTCGTTCCCCGTGTCAAAGATTGGTGGGAAACTTTCTGTGAGAAAAAGGAAATAGAGGAACCCTCATTATTTATAGTCACAGCCACCTGGGAATCCTTCAGGGATGCTATTAAGGAACAATACTACCCTGTCAGAAGTTATGACGACTTGTATACCAAATGGACCACACTGTGGCAAGAAAGAGACCAAACAGTGCCAGATTTCACAAATATCTTCCGTACCTTGCACACCAAGTTGGGTATCAAAGATTTAGAGTGACATCTGGTGCTCAAGTACCGTGGTGATTTGCATAGATACATCCATACCGAAATGGAATTTTTGGACATCTCATCCTTGGGTGTGGCCTACCGATATGCCATCAAAATAGAGCAGAAGCTCAAACAAAATATGCGGCAATTTGGGCCTGGGAACCCCTCACAACAAAAACCAGGAAAGGGCAGCCCCAACACATAGAATAAAGGACAGAGAAAATTTGGACAGTATCAGGACAACTAGTCCACACCGCAAGAAAATAAGGACACCGGAAAGAAAAAGAAAGATACTGGGAAGTGGTGCGACTTCCACAAGAGCCCTTGGAATAACACTGCTGACTGTCGCTCAAAGTAGTCATTGGTGGCCGAAGTGAAATCCTCTGAATCAAATGTGGGTTCTGACTCTGATCTAGAACTAGAAAAGGGAAGATAGATCATTGACGTGGAACCCAGTTCCACCGTTGCTACCACCAAGCTCCATCCTGGTGAACCAGACGAGCCAGAAGAAGGAGAACACCTCTTCCATTCAAATATGTGGGTAAAAGGCACCCAATTTCACTTCATCGTTGATAGAAGTAGCCATAAGAACCTCATCTCAGCAGAGGGTGTCAAGCAGTTGGCCCTGCTGACAATGTCGCACTCATAACCCTACACCATTGGATGGATCCGTCAAGGAAGCGATCTCCGCGTCAACCAACTGTGTCGACTGTTGTACCACATCAAGACATTCAAAGACGAGGTATTGTTTGATGTTGATCCTCTCAAAGTTTTTGATGTTATTTTGGGCCAACCTTATTTATGGAAATGTCATACTATATATGAGTCTAGGCCTCATAGTTTTATTATTACTTTGAACAGGAAATTGTACAGGATACCTGAGGAAGTCCCACCTAGTGTTATTTCCTTGATCTCAAATAAGCAATGTAGGAAGGTCATTTCTCAGACGGGGAAGTTTGTCTTCTTCATGATTCTCTCTCAAAATAAGTGAAATATCATAGCCACATCCAAAGTCTCTGCGGCCGACCTCTCCACAGAGCAGAAGCAAGTAGATAAGGTCATGGAAGAATAATCATATATCTTCTCCTTACCTACGGGGTACCTCTGCACTGCTAGGTCAATCACCCCATCGATCTGAACCCTAACGCACCGCTGCCCAATGGGCCAATCTATCGCCCCTCTCTATTAGATAATGAGGAGATCAAGCGACAAATCCAAGAACTACTCCACAAGGGGCACAACTGTCCCAGATCATCACCTTGTGGGATCCCAATCGTGTTGTTACAGAGGAAAGATGGAACTTGGTGACTCTGCATTGATTATCGGGCTCTGAATAAAATGACAGTCAGAAACCGGTACCTGATCCCCGAATCGAAAACCTCCTTGATCAACTCATGGGGGGGAAATACTTTAGTAAGATTGATCTGAAGTCAGACTACCACCAAGTCCCGATAGAATAGATAGATGTATGGAAAATTGCCTTCAAGTCAAATGAAGGCCTTTTTGAATGGTTGGTCATGCCCTTTGGTTTGGAAAATTCTCCAACCACTTTCATGAGGATGATGGATGATATCCTATGACCATTCACCAATACTTTTGTAGTGATGTATCTGGATGACATTCTCATTTACTGCAAGACTTGGGTCGAACACTTGTAGCATATTCAGTAGGTTTTGCACACCCTGTGACAACACAAGCTATATGCCAACTTGGAAAAATGCTCCTTAGCATGGACATGGTCCATTACCTGGGATACATCATTGATCATCATGGTGTACATGTTGATCTAGCCAAGATCCAAGTCATCCGTGACTGGCCAGCCCCAACCACACTCACTGAGCTTTGTAGCTTCTTGGGCCTTGCCAATTTCTACCACAGGTTCGTGTTGGGATTCTCCTATATTGCATGGGCCCTTAGCCAAATAACCGGGGGTGTTGGTAAGGAGAAATTTGCGTGGGGCCAGTCCCAACAATAAGCATTTGATGATTTGAAACAACACTTGTGCTCAACCCCAATACTTTCACTACCAAACCTGCAACAACCCTTTGAGATAGAGACATATGCTTCAAACTATGTGGTGGGTGTCGTTTTCACTCAGCACGGCCACCCCGTGGCCTATCATATTGAGACACTATTAGATGTTGTCTGTAAGTACCCTACTCATGACAAAGAAATGTACTCCATTATGCAAGCATGCCACCAGTGGAGAAATTACATTCTTGGGAAGGATACAATCATCCACACTGATCATAAGCCATTGCAGTTCAAGCAGACACAAGGAAAATTGCAGAATGATCGCCATCAAAAGTGGTCCACATACTTGCAACAATTCCACCTCAACATCAAGTATAAAACATGAATCACCAATCGTGTCATTGATTGCCTCAGTATACCGCTAGTCATGGCACTCAATACGGTGCTAGACTCATGCGTCCATGAGACCTCTGGATGGCCCCAACTCTATGATACAGACTCAGACTTCGCCACCACCTACCAAATGTTGGGTGCAAAGGTAGTTGTCGATAATTTCCATCTTCAGGATGGGTTTTTGTGTCATCTGGGCCATATATGTGTTCCATCAAGCGAGCAAGTGAAGTTTATCTGGGAATCCCACTACATTCGGGTGGCAGGACACTTCGGTGTCGAAAAGACAGTGGAGATGCTACAGAAACATTTCTATTGGTCGAAACTTCAACAGGAGGTCAACAAGTACATTAGGTCCTACACTGCCTGCACTATTTCCAAACTGGCCACTAAGAAACAAGGCCTATACACCCCTCTTCCTACTCCTGACAGGCCATGGGAATCCATCTCAATGGACTACATGTCAGGCCCCCCGTCCACCAAGTGGGGAAATGACTGTGTTTTTGTTCACTTTTCTAAGATGGCGATTCTGGTTGCCTGCAAGAAGAACATCACAGCAAAGGCCACTGCCAAGATCTTATTTGAACCAGTTTGGGTACATTTTGGAATCCCAAAAACCATTGTCTCAGATCGAGACAATCGATTTCTTAGTACATTCTGGTCAAGCCTTTGGTCACTGCTGGACACTAAGCTCACCAAATCCACGACCTTCCACCCCCAGACAGATGGCCAAATCGAGGTCATAAATCGAATGATTGTGCATATCCTTCACATGTATAATTCAAATCACCCTCGCAAATGGAATGAGAGCCTTCCCTATGTCCAACATAGCTACAACCGAGACCTACATAGCTCAACCAACCACAACCCCTTTTAGGTGGGGTTGGGATTCCAACCATTGGGTCCCATAGATGTTTCACTTCCCCTTGCGGTCACCTCGATCGAATCATCTCTTGATCCAACTGAAGCTGACAAAGACACCTGGTTAATTGAGCAGATCCATCACATCTGCCAATAGGTTTAGGATATCCTATAGAAGTCCAATGACAAGTACAAGCAGCACCATGATCAACATCAGGTGCCACATAAGTTTCAGGTGGGAGACAAAGTTTGGTTTCACTTGCAAAAAGAACACCTTATATGATCCCATAGGAAGCTTCGTCCACTTTGTTATGGTTTGTACACCATCACCAAGGCCATGGGGGATAATTATTCTGAGCTCAACATTCTTCCTTTCCTTAGCCTGCACCTAGTGTTCAATGTGGATCTCCTTCGCCCTTATTTCCCACCATTATTGGACACCTCAGACGTAGAAGAATAGTTGACACCAAAATATCTCAGCCCCGACTTCATACAACAAGAATCTAGTGATCAGATTGTGGACACACAGATCAAGGGCACTTGATAGCAAATGATCCAGCTTTATCGAGTCGTCAAAGCAGGGCACCTCTTGCACCAAGGAAAGTGGCTCACCCAGGGCCAAATTCAACTGAACTTTCCTCATATGATGGGGGAAATCAATGCAATGGAGACCATTAATTCCTAAGGAGGGAGGATTGATGCAGGTGGATATTGGTGGCCACCCACCTTTTCCAACTGGCTCAAAACAGTTTTCTGGCAATTTGGGCAATTTACTATTTTTAGCAGTTTTAACTTCCCGGGCCATTTTGAGGGCCTAAATGAAGGTTTTTAGGGATATATATTCTCAATAATATTCGAAGGCATTATTGATCCCCCAAAATGAATCTCCTTGACGATACATTTCCAACGGGCTATCGTACGCCTAAAACGGAGATCGTATGCCAAAGTTACGACCCCAGGAAGTTGATGTACTAACTTACCTAGATGAGGCCCACATGAATTTTGGTACTTCATCTCCTAGGGTTAGGTTTTTGGATGTCTAGGTTTTATCGAATTCCTGTTTATTGTAAAAATTCCTTCAGAGCCTCATTGTAATAATCTTCTAGCGAATGAGCGCAACCGTCACATATCTTCTCTAAGATAAGTCGCCACCATTCCAGCAAGCTTGTTTCCACTGCATTTTACAATTTCATCTTATTTACTTATTGAATAGAAAACCAGTTTTACTGTATCTCTGTTATTTTGTGTTAAGAACTTGTTAATAATGTGTAGTCACTTCATTCTGCTCATAAAATCTGGATCAGTGGTATCAGAGCGGTTTGTGACTTGTCATCTTAATGCATGTCCCCAACGAGATCGGAGTACAAAGAGTTGGGTCTCGAGCTTGTTTCTCTTGAGGACAAAATCTCTCGCATGCCCAAGTGACCTCTCATGGTAGGAGAAAATAAAGATGACGGGAGAGGAGATCCTTTCAAATTATTTATTGAGCAATCCCTCATGCAACAAAGGAACAAGATGATGGATAGATTCACGCAAATCCTTTGGCGACTACCAACAAGCAAGGCATCTTCTTCGAGCGGAGGCGCCACCCCCTTCAAGGTATAGATAAACTTCAATATTCCTATATTTGAAGGTCATATAGACACAGATGTTGTAGACAAGTGGTTGAATCTACTAGAAGGGTGGTTTTTTGTCCATAACTTTTCAGATAGAGAAAATATTACTTTTGCGCTCCTCAAAATCGTTCCCCATGTCAAATATTGGTGGGAAAATTTTTGTGAGAAAAAGGAAATAGAGTAACCCTCATTATTTACAGTCACGACCACCTAGGAATCCTTCATGGATGTTATTAAAGAAAAATACTACCTTGTCAAAAGTTATGACGACTTGTATACCAAATGGACCAAATTGCAGCAAGAAAGAGACCAAGTAGTGCCAGATTTCATAAATATCTTCCATACCTTGCGCACCAAGATAGGTATCAAATATTCAGAGCGACATTTGGTGCTCAAGTATTGCGGTGCTCTGCATAGATACATCTAGACCGAAATGGAATTTCTGGACATCTCATCCTTGGGCATGGCCTATCGATATGCCGTCAAAATTGAGTAAAAGCTCAAATAAAAGACGCGGTAATTTGGGCCAAGGAACCCCTCACAAAAAAATCCAGGAAAGGGTAGCCCCAACCCACATAACAAAGGATAGATTAAATATGGACAGTATCAGGACAACCATTCCAAGCTGCAAGTAAAGAAGGACACCGGAAAGACAAACAAAGATACCGGGAAGTGGTGTGACTTCCATAAGATCCCTTGGCATAACACTATTGACTGCCACTCGAAGAATTCATTGGTGGCCGAAGTGAAAGCCTCTGAATTAGATGTGGGTTCTCACTCTGATCCAGAACCATAAAGGGGAAGACAAATCATTGATGCGGAACCCAGTGCCACCGTTGCTACCACCAAGCTCCATCCTGGTGAACTAGACGAGACAGAAGAAGGAGAATGCCTCTTCCATTCACATATGTGGGTAAAAGGCACCCCACTGCACTTCATCATTGATAGTGGTATCTAGAAGAACCTCATATTAGTAGAGGTCGTCAAGAGGCTAGCCCTGCCGACAACGTTGCACCCAGAAGCCTACACCATTGGAGGGATCCACCAAGGAAGCGATCTCCACATCAGCCAACAATGTCGACTATCGTACGAAATCAAGACCTTCTTTTGGGCCAACCTTATTTTTGGAAATGTCATGATGTATATGAGTCTAGGCCTTGTAGTGTTATTATTACTTTGAATAGGAAATTGTACAGGATACCCGAGGCATTCCTACATAGTGCTATTTTCTTGATCTCTACTAAGAAATACAGGAAGGTCATCTCTCAGACGGGGAAGTTTGTCTTCTTCGTGATTCGCTCTTAGAATAAGAGAAATATCACAGCCACATCTAGGGTCTCTGCGGTCGACCTCTCCACACAACAGAAGAAAGTAGATAAGGCCATGGAAGAATACTTAGATATCTTCTCCTCACCTATCGGGGTACCTCTGCACTTCCAGGTCAAGCACACCATTGATATGACCCCCGGTGCACTGATGCCCAATGGGAAAATATAGCGTCGCTCTCTATTAGAGAATGAAGAGATCAAGTGACAGATCCAAGAACTGATCCACAAGGGGCACATCCGTCTGATCTCATCACCTTACAGGAGCCCAATTGTACCGGTACAGAAGAAAGATGGAACCTAGCGACTTTGCATTGATTACCAGGCTCTGAATAAAATCACCGTCAGAAACCGGTACCCGATTCCCTGAATCGACAACCTCCTTGATCAACTCACGGGGGGCCAAATACTTCAGTAATATTGATTTGAATTTTGGCTACCACCAGGTCCCGATAGAACAGAAAGATGTATGGAAAACCACCTTCAAGTCAAAGGAAGGCCTTTTTGAATGGTTGGTCATTCCCTTTGGTTTGAAAAATGCTCCAACCACTTTCATGAGGATGGTGTATGATATCCTGTGACCGTTCACCAATACTTTTGTAGTGTTGTATCTAGATGACATTCTCATTTACAACAAGACTTGGGCCGAACACTTGCAACATATTCATTAGGTTCTACACACCCTACGACAGCACAAGCTATATGCCAACTTGGAAAAATTCTCCTTCGACATGGACAGGGTCCATTACCTGGGCTACATCGTTGATCAACATGGCGTACATGTGGATCCAGCCAAGATCCAAGTCATTCGTGACTAGCCAACCCCAACCACACTCATTGAGCTTCGGAGCTTCTTGGGCCTTGCCAATTTCTATCACAGGTTCGTGTTGGGATTCTCCCATATTGCATGGGCCCTCAACAAAATAACCAAGGGTGGTGGTAAGGAGAAATTTGTGTGGTGTCGGTCCCAACAACAAGCGTTCGATGATTTGAAGCAACACTTGTGCTCAGCCCCAGTACTTTCACTACCAGACCTACAACAACCCTTTGAGATCAAGACATATGCTTCAGACTATGTGGTGGGCATCATTCTCATTCAGCATGGCCACCCTGTGGCCTATCATAGTGAGACACTATCAGATGTTGTTCGTAAGTACCCTACTTACGAAAAAGAAATGTACTCCATTGTGCAAGCCTGCTTCCAGTGGAGACATTACATTATTGGGAAGGAGACAATCATCCACACTAATCATAAGCCACTGTAGTTCATGTAGACACAAGGAAAATTGTTGAATGATCACCATCAAAAGTGGTCCACATAATTGTAGCAATTCCACCTCAACATCAAGTATAAAAAAAGAAGAACCAATCGCGTCATTGATTGCCTCAGCAGACCACCATTCATGACACTCACCACAATGCTAGACTCTTGTGGTCATGATACCTCTAGATGGCCCCAACTCTATGAGACATACCCATACTTCGCCACCACCTACCAAATGTTGGGTGCAAAAACAATTGTCGATAATTTCCATTTTCAGGATGGGTTGTTGTGTCGTATTGGCCATATCTGTGTTCCATCAAGTGAGCGAGCGAATATGATATGGGAATCCCATTACAGTAAGGTGACAGGACACTTCGGCGTCAAAAAGACAGTGGCGATGCTACATAAACATTTCTACTAGCCGAAACATCGACAAGAGTTCAACAAGTATATCAGGTCCTACACTGCCTGCATTATTGCCAAACCGACCACTAAGAAACAGGGCATGTACACCCCTCTTCCTACTCCTGACAGGCCATGGGAATCCATCTCAATGGACTACATGTCGGGCCTCCCGTCCACCGAGCAGGGAAATTACTTTGTTTTTGTGGTTGTTGATCTCTTTTCTAAGATGGTGATTCTGGTTGCTTGCAAGAAGAACATCATAGTAGAGGCCACTGCCAAGCTCTTATTTGAACAAGTTTGGGTACATTTTGGAATCCCAAAAACCATTGTCTCAGATCGGGACATTTGATTTCTTAGCACATCTTGGTCGAGCCTCTAGTCACTGTTGGACACCAAGCTCACCAAATCCACAGCCTTCCACCCCCAGATAGATGGCCAAGCCAAGGTCGTAAATCGAATGATTGTGCATATCCTTCGTATGTATAATTCAAACCACCTTTGCACATGGGATGAGAGCCTTCCCTATGTCCAACATATCTACAACTGAGCCCTGCATAACTCGACCGGCCACAGCCCCTTTTAGGTGGGGTTGGGATACCAACCATTGGGTCCCATAGATGGTGCACTTCCCCTTGTGGTCACCTCGACCGACTCATATCTTGCTCCAACTAAAGCTAACAAAGGCACCCGGTTCATTGAGTGAATCCAACACATCCGCCAACAAATTCAGGATATCCTACAAAAGTCCAATGACAAGTAGAAGCAACGCCACGATCAACATCAGGTGCCACATAAGTTTCAGGTGGGCGACAAAGTTTGGTTGCACTTGCAGAAAGAACGCCTTACATGACCTCATTGAAATATTTGCCCACTCCATTATGGGTCGTACAACATCACCAAGGTCATTGGGAATAATTCTTTTGAGCTCAACATTCCTTCTTTTCTTGGCCTGCACCTAGTGTTCAACGTGGATCTCCTTCACCCTTATTTCCCACCATTATTGGACACCTCAAACGTAGAAGAACAACTGACACCAACAGAGCTCAACCCCAACTTCATACAACAGGCATCTAGTGATAATATTGTGGACACACATATCAAGGGAACTGAAAAGAAAAGGATCCATCTTTATCGAGTTGTCAAAGCAGGGAAGCTCCTGCACCAAGCCAAGTGGCTCACCCAGGGCCAAATTCAACATAAATTTCCTCATGGGGGAAATCAACGCAATGGAGGAAATTTCTTCCTAAGGAGGGAGGATTGATCCAAGTGGATATCAATGGCCACCCACCTTTTCCAATTGGATCAAAACAGTTTTCTGGCAATTTTGGCAATTTACTATTTTTAGCAGTTTTAACTTCTGGGGTCATTTTGAGGGCCTAAATGAAGGTTTTTTGGGATTGATCTTCTCAATGATAAACAAAAGCATGAATGAGCCCACAAAATTAATATCCTTGAATATACCTTTCCAACGGGCTATCCTACGCCTAAAATGGAGATCGTATGCAAAAATTACGACCCCGGGAAGTTGATGTACTAACTTACCCAAATGGAGCCCACATGACTTTTGGCACTTCATCTTCTAGGGTTAGGTTTTTGGATGTATAGGGTTTTTTTCATTCTTGTTTATTGTAAAAATTCCTTCAGAGCCTCATTTTAATAATCTTCAAGTGAATGAGCGCAGTCGCCACATCTCTTCTCAGAGATAAGCCGCCACCATTCCAACTAGCTTGTTTCCGCTGCATTTTACAGTTTCAACTTATTTACTTATTGAATAGAAAACCAGTTTTACTGTATCTCTATTATTTTGTGTTTAAGTACTTGTTATTAATATGTAGTCATTTCATTATGCTCATAAAATCTGGATCATCACCATAGTGGTGCTACAGACAGTCTTAACTATATTTATCCATGATCACTAGAACTGTTTGGCATGGTCCTGTCCTGGGAGATACATAGCACCTATATATTTATTGTCTCTGAGCATCATTCCTGGCAATGTCTCTCCTTGATATCATGTTGGAAGGTATTTCCCTCCATTTCTTCCTCCTGCGACTGTCATTATGGCTCCTTCTCAGAGCTATTACATGTGACCTTCCCAGAACAAGAAACAAGAACAAGAAAAAGAATCTCCTAGAGGAGATCAATTTATCTTGTGCACAACTATATGCAGTGACCCTCCAAAAGATATGTCTTCTACTATGACTAGCACACATCCATCATACACTCGATGTCATACGACTAACCATGTTGATTTTCTAGTGTTAAATTAGATAAGCACAATTTTCCTCAAGTGGTAATTACTTCCAATAATATACGATATTACTTTAGTAAACTCTAGAACATCACTAAGTAACTCGGAAAATATCAACTTCTTAGAAAGTTTGGTCTCTTCCTTAGATCACTTCCCACGTGTGAGAGAGAAAAAATATATGTGTCTATTGTTGTGTCTTTCAAGTGTCTTTTAATAGTAATATTAGATTGATCCAAAAACACATGTCTCTTTGAAAATTAAATTTTTTTTTTTTTTTATCTTATAAATAGTTGGAGAATACCTCTCATAACTACCCAAAGATTAATTTGGTTATAATACATCCAATGGAACTTCCATAGTGAAAGAATCCAAAGCATGGGGTAAGAAGTATTTCCACAACAATTTTGATATACTTGTGAAGGCCAAAACAGAGGTTGATCCCCATGATGTTTTCAGAAATTCTTAGAGTATTCCCCCGATAAGTAATTGATTGTCCCCAATGTCTAATCACCTGCTTGAACGTAATCCAAAATAAGGCTACATCTTAAGCCACTTCCCTCCTTAACAGTGTGGCACTTTGTGAAACGTCGAGCATCAGTTATGGTGAATTTACGTAGAATTGTATGTTCTGCATGTATTTTCTTCTTATGCTCTGCAATAAAAATATAACACCACTGCTATATTTTCACCATGTAATAAACAGAAGGTTCGTCATGACATGAGCGAACATCTACATAATTAAAAAACGTTTTATTAATGGTCAATTTAGGATGAAGTGTGTTATCTAGCGTTAATGTTCGGGTTGAATTTGTTTACCAAATCATTTACTATAGCATTAACATTAATCTTCAACATTAGACTAGACTTATAAACAAGTCAAACCTGCCCTATAAAAAAATAGATAACTCCATCATGGAGCACGAAATGTGAGAGAATCTCAAGTCTTTTTCATTCTTGGTCAAATCATCATGACTAATAAGAGAAAGACTGCTCATGGGCCATTCACCACTAGCCAAATCAGCATGGCCCCGTGAGTGAATGTATCATTCTCCCTTGGTCAAATCAACATGGCCAATCTGGGAGAATGTCTACCTAATGCTGCTAACTAGAGAAACATCAAAATACTTTTGACAAACATGTGATTGCAGGTTTGGAGTTTCTTGAATGGTTACATTGGCACTATGCTTTCACATATTCATTTTTCATCCAGTGTAGGATAGAGTAGGAATAGGAGTAACACAATTTTTTCCTTTTTTTCTTGTGTAACATAAATTTTGGCTTTTGGTTTCTTGAATAAAAGCCATCGATTGTTATTAGTTTATGTTGCATGACTTATTTTAGTCTTATTCTCTTTTTTTGCACAAGAAATTTCTTATTTTCATTAATTCCTTTCATTTTTTTGTTTAACTTAAAGTTTGGATTAACTTTGGTTTACATTCATCTTCATGAGAGAACCATGTGTATAATCCTTGGAGAAGATTTAATTGGAATATTTACTCACTTCAGTATCATTCACCTTAGCATTAACAACTGGACATCAATAAGCCAGAAGAGCATGATCTTGATCCTATGAAAAAGTATCTTTTGTAGAATACTTTACAGTTTGGGAAAGATCGTGATTGAAAATTCATGAGAATCCAAGTGACAAATTACACCCTCAGAGCATTGAATGATTTCCCCCTTCAAATTCCTGACATATTATTAGGGGAGAACGTTTAAGGTATGGACTCTATGAGCTCTCTATGCATGATCAACAATAATGACATAAATTTCCTATGTTCATGGCTTCAGTTTTGTTAGATTGGCCCGAGTATCATACTATACCTTGCTTATCTTTGTACATGATAACATAGAGATTTTAATTTCCTGCTTCCTTCTAGTAACCCTTATTCATTGGGTAACCCAAAGTTGAATCTATTGCCCAATATGGAAAATACATTGGTTTGCAAATATTTCATATTAGGAAGAGTGTTGAGAAATCTTATTATAAATACACTTTCAAATACCAACGCAATTTGTGAAGCACGGAACAAATAGCAGGAAGCCCATTCACTTGCTAAAGTATTACCTCTTGGTCTGAAATTCCATAAATCGGTGGAACTCCCAAAGAAAAAGGGGTGCATGCATCATTGTCTCACCATTGTCCTTTGAGTGTGGTGTCGATACTTATCTTGGTTTCAGAGATGAAACCTATTCAAATCCTACCATACCTGATATATAATCTGGTGTCAAAGACATAACAATAGAAGAAGTACTAACAACAACTTTATCCAATGAACATACTCAGTCGGGAAAGATCATTAAGATTTAAGAACAATGACCTCTTACACAAGTCCCATGGTTTGGATCCTCTAAGATATTGATCCAAAAAACATTGTTTTCAATAAGCACTACTTCAAGGAAGACCTATTGATCATCATAGCCAAAGTCACCTTCTACTTGCAAGGGAACTTCCACTGACCAGGAAAGACTCAAGGAAGTTGATTCCACTTTTCTATTGGGATATTGACAACATGAAATTGGTAATATTCAAAAATAGACTTAAGTCACTCCCACATGTATGGTTCCTCATTTATTTGAAGAATTTTTTTTTGGTTTAGTGTTCCATGCCAGCCCAAATATAGGATTTAGTTCTGGTTTATGTCATAAGATCTAGAAAATTGAGTTTTGTGGGAGGAAATTCTCTTAGTCAACCTTTCTTTTTAGTCATACTTTCTAACTCGTTAAACATTTATGTTTGAAAATGGTTAATAGAGAAGTCATTTATGTTTGATGTGCCACTGATTTTATTGATGATATAGCCTTACATTTGTTTTACACCTATGTGTAGACCTCAATCATTGAATATTTTTCTCACCTAAATAGAAGGACACAACTCGAGGAAAACAAATGGAGTTAGAAAATTTGACATGATCATGAGACATGTCACCTAGGAACTCTATTCACGAACTTGTTTTTGGATTCTACTTTCAATTCTCTACACATGATTTTCTTAAAACCTTTCATTTCTGAAATTTTTGAGTGGAAATCAATCTTATGTCTTGAATGGTTTGTCCATTTAGGTATAAGTTTCTGGTTGATAATGTACACTTGAATTGAACCAGTGAGGATATGAGCATGCCACGCTACAAAATTTTCAGAACTTGGAGATTTATAGAGTAAGTGAAGATCTCGCAATCCTAGAGAAAAGTCATTAAAGAAGCATAAACATAAGCTATTTCTGGTCCTTACTTATTGAATCAAAAGGCCATAAATATGAGCTGAAATGATTCAGAAAATAAGTTGTGAGATGTATTTCTTATCCAACGTAACACTAAATCCCATCTAAACAAAATTCTTTGAGCCCAGTCTTTCAAATGGATTTTTCTTTTCAAGAGGATGAAAAATTAATTTTTTTGTTGGGGTGCATCAACATTTTTTTAAAGCTACTTGCATTGTTGACATTCATGATTTATCTTTCAGTATAATATTTCTTACTGACTACTCATCCTGAATCATCATTCAAAAACTATTTCATTTTCCAATTGTATCAGGTTTTTAACAGAGTCTTACCTTTTAATTATTGGTGCAACTACAAATATTAATATGATTGCTCTCTTTCATCCCACAATTTATTCCCTAGAAGGAAATTCATTATCTAAATTCAATTTTGAAATCCCTGATCATGTTTAATGATAGACAAGCACCTTACCTCCATTTGTCTCATATAGGAAGCACCATGCACAATAAACATGCATGAAGAAGTCTGCATATCTTTCCTAGCTCACAAGTTGAACTAGAGGGACCTATTAAAGATAAATCAAGATGATTTTGGAATATTCTGACAATAATCAGACCATGAACTGTGGTTAATCAATGGTTATTCTTGCATGTTGGTTGGTGAGCAGATCCTATGTAACAGGGGAATCATCCACACTCTCAGAAGTTGCTCGTGTGAAAGGTTAAGTGTCAAAGTCTAAAGGTTGGAAATAAAAAGGTATAACTTTATTTATCCAGGTGCAACAAATATACAAAGAAAATATCAATAGCTATTAGTTACACCCTATTAGGCCAAAGTAAATGAAAGGAAAAGAAAGAAGGCCATCGATTTCCCCATCCATTAGATGCTAAGAATATACTAAATAAACCAGGAAGGACTGGTAAAGAAAAATTG
Source organism: Picea engelmannii (assembly GCA_009831015.1). Taxonomy (NCBI): domain Eukaryota; kingdom Viridiplantae; phylum Streptophyta; class Pinopsida; order Pinales; family Pinaceae; genus Picea; species Picea engelmannii. Next base: position 100,539 of record ML791830.1, read on the forward strand.
ATCAGATCAAGGGACATGCAAATATCTCTGTTGGGGCTATGGATGCTCGCGGGAAATGGAGAAACACCTGAGGGATAATATATACATACCCGATAAAAATATTTTTATATCCCATACCTATATCATCCCTATGATGAAGATATCAACCTAGACCATTGACGCAGTTTAATAAAATAAACTTCATCATCATTCATCCTCTTATTGCAACAGACAAACTCTACTAACCAACACACAAGTATCACCACTGAACCCACCACGATGAAATCTTTCAGGAATTTGTTGCACACTTATTTCATAATGACCCAAAAAGATAAAGACACCAGCCTCTACATTTTATGCTCATAATTCAAGGAATACTGGCAGATATTTTTGCTTCATCTAGTTTGTCACCAATTATTGAGGCCTCAACACCTTCCTCAATATAGCAGGCTTTTGGCCCCTCCTAAAAATTCTTCCATCTCAGATCCTTTGATTTCTACGCCCATTAGTTAGGTTATTTGGGTTTTCTATGGTTAAGAATTTCCTTTTGACTAGATGAATGACATTTGATTGCATGTTGATTTTGATTTATGTCATTGTTGTCATCTTGATTGAGTATGATAATAATTTTGGAGACTGTCTTTGTGTTGCTAGCGGTGTTCATTACACTTACCATATTTACACGTATGTTTTTCACCTTTTGATTCTATGACTAATCCTTGTTAAAATATTCGATGTGTTCGTTTTACCATATACAATATCACAATATTGTCACCCAAACATAGGCATGCAACCACCCCCAAGAACCATATCCTTTTCTAGATAGAATGATTTCGGAAGAAGCACTAGAACCAATAGATAACCAATAGAGCATATCTTTCTCCAAAGATACCACACCAAACAAAAAAGTCCCAAAACCACAAAACAAGAATAATACACAACTGCAGCAGCTACAGTTGCACTTATTCCAAGACATCACCAAGAATACCACCAATGTACTCCAAGACGTCACCAAGAATACCACCAATAGATACTAGAAAGTAGGGTGCATATCTTAGGCTAGATAGCTCTAGAGAGAGAGACCAACAATAACCCAGAAGATACACCTTCCAAACTTTCAATTGCAGCTCCAAACTTGTGCTAGACTTGACTGAGAGATTGAGTGAAGTGATTTAAGTACAAATAAGATCAAGAGCCCTCTATTTATAGTCGTTCTTGTCACTTGTCTGGGTCAACTTGTCCCTTTAGAGGCTAATACTTTAATATTAATTCTCTTACTGAGACGACTTGTCTTCTAAGGTTTCTACACATCTGTTTAGGGTTTCTTTAGCTTATGGAATATTCTATTCTAGTCAGAGGTTACACATGGAGGTTGATACCTCCCACAACTACCATAATATCAACACTCCCTCCTATCTAGGGATGTATTAACTGTAATGGTCTCAAACACATCCATCCATTTCATATGGTATGGGAAAGGCTCACATAGTCTTGCAAACAATTCTATAGGAAGCATACTCATAGCCACATAGGCTATCTCGTGATCACGCAAATCAAGACAGGAGCATCAAAATCACTATCCATCCAGCTGGAAATCACCTCCAACACTATTGGTTGGCATACCATCCTAGGAAAACACTTTCAACACAACTAGTAGTGTCCATGGCAATCCAATAGTAGTACACAGTTACCACAATGGCATCCAATAGATCACAACAATATCAATCCATAGTAGTATACAACTACTATCCTGTGGTATACAACCACTCCTAGTAGTGCACACCTACTATCTAGTGACACACGGTCACTACCAGTGGAACACATCCACCACGGTAGTACATAGCTACTATCTAGAAACACACAGTCTCCATTGTAGTCAACTAATAGCTACACAATATATCACCATGCATTACAACAGTCTCCTGGCATCAAATCATATCAATGTTTGCATCATCTCTTGAGGCCATACTCCATCTAATTAATCAGGCATGATGTTGAATAATTCATGTGTTGGACTCAACGCACTCAACTGAGTGTCTCACATAAGTCACTCACTCAACATAGTGATACAGGGACCATTCTTCTAATTTGGACATACATCCTAGAAGATTGATTGTCCCAATAGATGTTGAATGCCCCATAATAGGATACAAGGACCATTATTATAATCTGGACATACATCCTAGAAGAATATCAGTCCTCCCAGATGATGAAAGCCACGCCATGGGCTACAGAGAACATTTATGCAGGAATGTCAATCTCAAACTATTTTCTGATGGGGTCACCATATGTACCATAGAGATCAATCTCTACCCATATGTTCCTTATAAAATATCAGTCCTGTATCAACCACCCTAATCAGGATTCCATGTCCTTAAGGGGTGGACTATTCAACCTAATCGGGCCATTAACTATGCCTCAGGAGAATATCGTTCCTAGACCATTTTCCCAATCGGGCCACAATGTGTGCCTTAGGAAAATACCAATCCATGATACATCAAAAATATTTCAGCCTAGACTATTCTCCACAGGGAGAATGTTTGTCCACCAACAATCTATTATGTATGGACCATTATCATCCTAGAGAATGTCTATCCACTAGGACACTGACTATTCATGATGCCATATATTAGCACTCTCTCCCAATCGAGGAAGTCATCTCCTCATTTTCAACCAAGGGAGGTATCTTCACTGCATCATCTCTAAGTCGTACTAGAATGTTGTCAATGCACCATTTTTAAGTTGTACTAGCATGATGTGATTCATATGCATCATCTCTAAGTTGTACTATCATGATGCTACTGCATCATATCTAAGTTGTATTAGCATGATGTGACTCGGGAATATGCATCATCTCTAAGTTGTACTAGCATGATGTTAATGCATCATATCTAAGTTGTACTAGCATGATGTTTAAGCATCATATCTAAGTCATACTAGCATGATACATATCGACATTCCCTCTCAACCAAGGGAGAAATCTCCACAAGTCCCAGCTTATCCCTCAAGTAGTAAACTTTATCTTGGACATAGGATTTGTCAAAATATCAGTTGTATTCTCATCGATGGAGATGTACTAGAGAATCACTTCTCCCTTCTTGAATTTATCATGGATAAAATAATACTTGATCTCAATTTGATTCGACTTGTCATGGAACATAAGGTTTTCTGAAAGCTTCACAACTCTGATTATGTTAAGAACCAAACATCAATATAGCATAAAAAAACCTCAGGAAAAGCACTCAACGCCTTGAAAAAGAGATAATTTCAGATAATAAGCCTCTTCGAGGGGGCAACCTCCTTTTACCCCACTTAAATGTTCAAGTACAAGATGATTCAAAATGAAAATGTCTCCTTGGTATATA